>CM070771.1:144032785-144585285 GCA_036346955.1 Dipus sagitta
CTTCACCAGTGGTCCAAGAACATTGGTTCATTCTCATTCATTAAGCCATTCTACCTTCTGCTACTGTTGTCTCTGTGCACACAGAAACAGATTTTTCTCCACCTAAGATCTAAAGATAGTCCTGTTCTCCAGCCTTAAAATAAATCTAGGAGTGTTCATTCCTTATATCTGGATATGAGGAAATAAAGAGCTCTATGACTCTCTCTCTGTCTCTGCTCTCCACTACCCAGAGTAGCACATCTGGAGTCTGTCCTAGGTTCTAGAGATTTGTATTCTAGTTACGATCTTCTGTGTCCTGAGTCTCATACATTTCACTTTAAGACCCAAGCAACTGAACCACAAGACTGAAGGTGGAGTGCCCTTCTCTCTTCATTCTGCTTTTGTCCTTTCTCTGAAATAAAGGCTACACAGCAGTAAAGTTGTATCAGTGGAGGTGGAATTGTGAAGCTGACAGAGAAAATAGTGAAATATTAAGAATAAAAATACAGATAGATAATTTAAGTATATTATTCAGCTATATCTATAATTCTCAGGGTTGTGAAGAACATACATTTAAATTACCAGAGGGTTTTCAACCTCTAACACCCTATGCCTCTGTCAGAAAAAATATTATTACCTAGAATACCCCTGTAAGTGTTTATAAAAGTTAAGGAATACATATAGAGACCACTGTGTGCCATCGTGCTAACTGTTTTCCACTGACTTATTAATGAAGTAATCATCCTGAAAAACATGTCTAGTATATCCATTGTATAGATAGTGAGCTACAGAGACATGAAAAGACCAGAGCAGCCATTCAAGTTTACAAAGAAAAGAAGTCACAATGCAGGATTCTTGCATTGGCTATAGATTCCAGAGCCTTCCTCATCCACTATTATCTTCTACTTCTCTGAGCTAAGATTCCAGTGGTACAACCATCCTTTCTTCCTGTCTGTTTCCTTTCTAAACCATGTTCCTCACTCCAAACATGACCATCAGGTTTCTTTCATGAAGCTTCACAAATTCCTTCAACCTTTAAATAGTAATTTAGTGTATTTTCACATATGTTATAGTCAATATATAACAAATGTATATTAATTAAAAAAACCAATTCATGTTAATATAACCTTCTCCAACTGTTCTGCATAATAATTAAGCAAACAATTGTGCTTATTACATAGCTTTTGTTTGAAATTCTTCATGTATATGAATCCAATTTCACCAAACAGTTCTTAGCATTTACTAAAAGGACTTTCTGTGATTGATATGAAGGGTCTGCCCATCCATGGAATCTCTGACCTCAGGCTTCTTGGGATTCATGCTCCTTGGTCATTAGAACTTTCCTTCATACCAAAAGAGTTCACACAATCCCCAAATTAACATTAGTTATGGAACTTCTGCTCTGTAATTAGTCTTTTGAATAATAGTTTATGCAATGCACAGCTAAAGAGTAATTAAGAAAAGATTACCCAGTTAATTATTTTAACATTCAATTTCTGATATTGGGGCTGAGTTGGTGGGGGGGGGGAGGTGAGGAAACACAGTAACAAATGTCAGAGAGACACACGTGGGAAGGATCTGGAAATGGAGTTTGTGCTAGGCTGGCATCCCTCCGAAAATGGCTCCAAGTGACAAGGACCCTGGAGAGTAAAGCTCCCACAGCCCCAGTACCAACCCTCTGGTAAACAGCTTAATGGACAATGTGCTAATGCATCTAGAGTACTGGGGTCTCACTCCCCAGTCTGCACTTTGCACTCAGCTGTGGGTACACTGCAGGCATCTCTTTCATAAGGTGGACATGAAAATGAATGACTCCCAACCAGGGCAAGGCTACTGCTTGCTGTGCATGTGGGGAGTTAAATATCTCTTTCAGGGGTGGCAGGGGAAATCTGGATTTGGGTCCTAATAACACACTGTGAACAGGATTAGTAAGAAATGCTCTGTGTTTAGAAGTTGGTATGGGAACATCAGTTTTCCCTTAAGAAATGGATGGTATGTCAAAATCTGTTAAGGATATTATGATGGAGAGTTTCATTTGCTGATTGATCTAAAAAAAATTCAGTGGCATCTTAATAAGATTTCAGGTATTTTTCAATGTATAATCTCTATTGTTTTATTTTACCTATTTGATCTTAAAACCACACAGAACTGTATGTATGACCACCCATCTAGTTCCTTTACTGGGACTGTGCTTCTTGTCTCCTATCGTGGTCATTATTAATAGCATCTCTGGCACGCTGGCATGGGATTCTCATTGGGATTTTAAGTAAACTGGTTACTACTGTGTAAGAAACATGCACAAGAAAAAGAAGCAGCATGGTCTACTTTAAACACCTTCTCTATTTGTCCTCCAATATCCCTCCCATTCTCCCAGCCATAGAATACTCTTCCGCTCCTGATGGGAGATCATGGGAATCACACACAGTTCTTGCAGTAATGTGGGTGACATTCTTATATAAAAGCTGAATTGTGCTTTAACACTCAAAAGCCTACTCAAGTATAGCAGCAGTGTGATACTGAAACATGTCATTCCTATCCCTTACTTGGTTTTGGTTTGTTCCATTTTCTCTGATCCTTAATCCGCTCTCTTGTTTCCAGCTTCATTTCTCACCAGGCTCTGCACCTTCTTACTCTTTCACCCAAATCATCAACATCCTTTCACAAATAGATTCATGTCCTGACTCTAAGGCCAACCAAGCATTTGTTTGGGATGACTAATTGCTGCAGAAGCCTCACAGCTTAAGTGGTTCCACCAGAATGAAAGCCACTTGTCTCTCTTGGATAATTCTACATGAGCACTTTTGCTCCAGTATTTCTCTGGTCAACTGTTTTCCAAATCTTGGCTGATAGGCTTTTTTCACCTTGTGATTCCACTGTCTCTACTAGGGAAGGACAAAAGAAATGGAATTCAGGCCTACACTGGCTAACCTTCATGCAACCATAGTCTATTAGCAAAGTGTAGAAAGATCACATGCTTTGTTTTCTGCACAAGAAAAGGAAGTAGAGTTTTACTCTAATATTTTCCTGTGACCTTCCAACATCCTTTTCATTCTTTTCTCACACATAGAAAGTACACTTCCCTCCTGCTGGGCAATAGCAGGCTTCCCATCCTGTTCCAGCATTCAGTGTGGACTCTAGGGTTTCTGAGGGATGCTTCATTTTGATGGGGATCCCAGTGATCCAATAGCAACTGAATCCCCACACTAGAACAGTACCCAGTAAGCAGAGGGTATGCACAGAGAGGGCTGCTGCATGACCCTGGGGCAGAGTACAGTGTAGTGCTGGCCCGTGTCAATGCTAATCCTCTCACACAGACATTGTGAACCACTTCTGTCCAGGGAGAAGAGGATGTCACTAAAATACCCTCCCATCTCTTTTCAGGAAGAAAAATCTGTGTCCAACCTTTTTTGAAACCTCTGTCCCCAAGAAGGCTCAACCTTGTGCCCATTTGTTATGGACATTTTCAACATGTGAAGAAGACATTAATATATATATATATATATATTCTTCTTGACACACAGGTTCTACACCCTGTTTCCATTGAAAGTTTTGGATCTGTTTGCTCGTGAAGAACTCATTGTCTAGGCACATGCAAAGCTCTTCCTATATATAATTTCCATGTGTGTCCTATTTCTCTGCTTCCTAGTTTAGTTTTGTGGTGGTTCTCCCTTCCTCACTCTTTCTTTTGCACTTCCTGAGTTAATGATAATTACCTTGAGGTGATCTACAGAAAAATATGTACATGCACATTAATTGTCATCATTTGCCATAATGTATTCATAGGACTTTGTCCTCAGAAGCTACTACTGTTTCATGTATTACTATATAACATCAAGCAATAGTCAGGTTTTCCAAACCTATAAAACCTTACATTCCTGAATTCATTCATCTCACTTTTTTCTATGCAAATTGGTCTTTTCCAAACTCAGTTTTCCTTGTAATATTTTGGTATAGGCAGTCACCAAGCCCAAACATTCTGACACTTCGTTCTCATGCATTTCCCTACGACCATAAATTCACTAGAAACTTCTATCATCCAGGTTACTGCAGGCCCTATTCAACCGATATTTACTGATGTATGAGAGGAGATGCCAGAGTCTCAGATACTGATTTTTCATGGTCTGAGCACTAAGCCAGCAGTGCTTTAGGTAGCAGCCAATTTTAAGATATATGTAGTTTAGTCCAAAAGGAGCAACTAGAAAATTCCAGTGGCTGGCTACTACATAGTTTTGTTTTGAATTCATGCAGCAGCCTCAGCACTAGGGGTAGAGATCAAGGGTCTGTTACAGCCTCTTCACCAAGGCGATTAAGGGATGCAGAGTGATTGCACCCAGTGGCTCTGCCATCCCATGGAGACTTAGGGTCCTGTGTTTCCAGTTTGGGGAGTGAGAATTATGGGGACAGTTAGCATGTGTAAGGGTACAGTCATGAGGCACATCCTATGACTTTTGCTTATGTCACTGACCACAAACTATGCCAAACACCCCTGAAGTCCAAGGAGATTTGACAAAAAATGGTCAAGTTTGCCTGCCCAAGAAGAAAACTGAACCCAGCAGTGAATATCTTCCTGTCTTTTAACCTCAGAGGAACACTTAGTTGCCTTCTCTGAAGTAGTGGACTTTTGTTTTCTACACAAGGAACTGTATGCAGCCCTGTCACAGGTGTGCCTGGAAGGCCCTGCAGGTGGAGAGTGGCTTCTCTTCTGGATTGGGTGCGATGGATGCTACTTCCTGTTACTCCTGCTGCACAGCTCCTTGATGCTAAGCATGATAGTATCCAGTGGTGATGTATATCACCCGCTTTCCTAGACCATACAGCTCCACAATGACCTTGCAGCACACCAGAGGACTTGTGACCTCAGCACCCCTGCCAGTGTGAGTACCACTCCCACCTCAGCTCATGCTTGCAGCAACACTCACTTCTTCCTAAACCCTACATCCGCCTCACCTCACCTGCTCACTGAAGGATTGTCTCTTGCTCATGGCTATGGACCAACTCCAGTCCAGACAAGGCAGCCATCTTTACCATCCAAGTCACAAACACTTTCCTGATGAGTTCTGAAGAGCAGATTTAGGCATGGAAAGAGGACCTTCTCTATAGAAACTCCCTTAGTCCTATGGTGCTCTTTAGATCCCATCCCTTTACCTTACTTTTTTCCTCTCCTTCTCATAACTCAGCTTCTTTTGAGTTTGCAATTTTCCTGCCTCAGCCTCCTGACTGTTGGCATTAGCATGAAAGGTGTGAATCACCATGCCTTGACTGCTTTGCATCATTATAAGTATACTCTATTGTAACTTTGCCCTTCTTCATCATAAATTTCCCCTGGTAAAGTGACTACATGGCCTTCACTGTATGACTGGACCCACAGTGTAACACTATTTTGGTAATTGTGTGATAGATTCTGTACTAGCCTTAGTCACACACATGAACCACTGACCCTTTCTATCAGGTTCTGTTGCACAAGTCATATTTCATGGCAAGATAACTGGAACCCAGGTACTCTGACTGTACTTTATCAGAAGGGAAAGGAAATCATTTGGAACAAGACATGTGAAATGTTACAGTAAAAGCTTAAGGAACAGGACTCTTTCTAAATGGCCTTGATTCCTCATGGAAGTACCAAGAATGGTAAAATAATTTATGCTGTGTTAAATGTAAATTAAGTCATCAAACTTTAAAAATGGACATCATATTACCACGGCATTAGCAGATTGAGTAGAATGAAAATTAAATAAATATTTTATATCTCTGTGTGTTTTTTTTATTAAGATATAATTCATGTGATTAAATCAGCTCTTTTAGAAGATAGCATTCATTAGTTTTTAGGGTATATACAAAATGGTTTGATATCATCATTATTTAATTCTACCATACTTTCTTTCTTTTTAAAACATTTGTTTGTTTATTTTTATGAGAAGAGAAAGAATTGCACATCAGGGTTTCCTGCTGCAGCAAACAAACTCCAGATGAATGTGCCACTTTGTGCATCTGGCTTTATGTGGGTACTGGGGAATCAAACCTGAGCCAGCAGGCTTTGCAAGCAAGAGCTTTTAACCCCCGAGTCTTCCAAGCTTCCAGCATGTTTTCTTTACCATAAAATGAAACCCCAGGCTCACCATCAGTCTCTATCCACCCTCCTCCCAATTCCTGGTAACCACTGCCTACATTCTGTACATGAGGATTTACTTTTCTTAGACATTTGCTTTAAATGGAATCCCACGTATATGGTCTTGTGTCCTGTGTCTTTCATTTGGGCTGACAATGATATAGCACACAGTATGTGAGCTTCAATTTTGAGTTTTATCAACATTGCACATATACATACAAACATATTAACCATATGAGGGCAGAGGTTTAGGTATTACTTGTACAGGAAAAGAAAAAATTATGAAGAAAAAAAGTAAAGATCTTATGCTTGTTTGGAAAAACAAAAAGAAAGTGAGAAATAGTTCCAATCCTTCCTTTTCAATTCTCTCTCATAGTACTCTGCTACTCATAGTCAACACTTACATAACACTTCAGAATTTCAACACATTTTTTGTGTTGAATGCCAAAGTTAACACCTACTGCAGGAATTAGATGCTATGCTTTAATTCTAGGAGTCTGGAGGAATAATATAAATGGCACTACTATTTTTTTCTAAGTTGTTAGTATCACACATTCTAAATGTACATTAATAAATCCCCTTGTGTTACTGCAAAAGTGCTTCTGTGAATAAAGATTGGCAAGACTGACCTAGGAGCATACTTTTTGTGTTGCTTTGTTTCTTTAGAAAAAATCTTGAACTGTAAGATTATTCTCTAAAGAATTAGCATGATATAACTTACTTATAGGTTCCTGTAATCTGAATAGGGCAATAAGATATGATATGCAGTACCACCATCACAATTATATTTATGTTTAATGTATTTTCAAATCTATGTTATCTAAGGTACCAAGGGCTATTTCCCAGCAATAATAAAACTCCAGTCTATGTTTTGGTAAGAATTTTAACAACATTGCTTTGAGATATGAAGTAGGATATTATTACAGCTGGGAAGATGATGGTAAGTTAAATGACTTGTCCAAGGAGACACAATAAATCAGATATAGTCTTTGGGAATAACCTTGACATCCTTTTAGACTTCTTCTTGTGATACCGTGCAGCCTTTCTGAGCCACTGGAAGTTTCCTCATTAACCTTGCCATTACTCTTTTTGTTTTATAAGACCTTTTCTAGATACATAAATATAATCTTTTTTAATATTATTCTCAGGCAATGTAAATTAAAGAAATCCATTCCTAATAAAGACCAGAGAAAATCTACTGAATCCACATGATATAGGAAACCCAGTAACTCAGACTAATGACTTCCATCTGCTCCTAGTAACTGATATGAGGTTATCATGTGGCCTTGCACATTACCCTTATTATTTGGGACTTCTATATAAATATGTTAGGACTACTAGCTAGGCTTCTTGATAATGTGAGCAAGATGTGGAGTATAATTTGAGTGCCAAAGTTTTCTTGGTGAAATGCAACTCAGAAAAAAATGCTTCTTCCAAACGGTAAGGTTGCCTTTCCCAACAGTTAAATTTGCTAATTTCTATGTAGTGAGCTGGAAATCTGTTAACCAATGGCAGACAGAAGAGAAATGACTTCACAAGATACTTCACAGAACAAAAGGATATCTGCTGCTCAGATACTACCCACACTATTGGGTCATTATCTTTTGTTAGCCTCATCATGCTTTTCTGTATCACATAAGCCTCATCCACAGTATTTCTATTTCCCTTCCTGAGTTGGAATTCTTACATGTGTTATTACTATCAAAGACTATTGGTCATAATTCTTTAATATAGTCATTTATTTACTGTTTACCAACATAGTGCCATATTGGGGATGTCTACTTTCCCCATTTACAATTGAATATACTTATTGGGTCCTATACCCCAAAAAATAGAAAGATTTTAATTTGCATTATAACAGCATTTGCAAAGCTTCTCTTGACCATAAAGATAACAATCTGTTGCATATTTCAAATAAAATTCCTAATGCCTCAATACCCAATGAATACACTTACAATGTTCTCAGAGCTTAAAGAACTAGAACTAGGTTACTTTCCTACAAAAAGAGTAGAGGAGTCTACAAAAATTGGCCTTTGAAGAATAAAAGAATCTTCTGATCTGAGTCTAAACTCTAGCATCATAGGCATAAGGAACCCAAAAAGCTAAAGGATAAAATCTCAGGGTGCCCAAATGAATGAAGAGACAAGATATCCAACTGTACCAGCCAAAGAATCACTGGGAGATCATATGTATATATATATATATATATATATATATATAGATAGATAGATAGATAGATAGATATAGATATAGATATAGATAGATGTAATAGATGCATGTATATAATATTTACATACACATTTTGTATTTGAAATTTTCAGGTGGCAGGCTAGAATACAAACAAGCATCTACACTGCAGCCGAGACTCAACTTTCTTCTATAGGAAACTTCAGTTTTCCCTTGTGATTATATGAAGACACACCCAGATTATAAAAGACAATTTCCTTTCCTTAAAGTCAGCAGATTGTAGGTCACATTCATACTTTGAGATGACATCCCAGAAGCACCAAGATTATTATTATAACATTATAGTCTAGCCAATCTGACACATAAAAATTAACCATTACAATCTACCCCTTTGTCAAGCTCATTCCCATCACCTCTTTACTTAACCTCCAAATAAAGATACAGCATAGATTTGAGGTCTGTCTTCAATGAAACAACTGTTATATATGTAACTGAATTCATACCAAACCCTTTCCAGAAGAGGATATAAGGTCCTTGGGTGATGTTTCATCTTTTCTTTCATATTCTGTAACTTTAAAACTGTGACATAAATTAACTATTATTGAATAACTTATGTCATTTGATAATAGGAGAATAGGGAAGAAAAGAAAACTATCTGACTTATGTACATATGTCTATGTATTTATATATATATAAGCATATTATAATAAGAAAGAAATGATCACAGCCATTACACATAATTCTGCAGGTAGTTATGTGAATGTGCTTTCTTATAGCTTCCTTTTTCCATTACCTATTACACATCCCCTTTGCCCTTAGCAATCACCTCAGCTGGTCATGGTTGTTTGCACTATTGGGTAATAAAGATCTTCACTTCTGAAAGGTCTTGGCCATTTGTAGTTTTACTTGAATTGGATTGTTATCATTTCCCATGGACTTGGATCACATGACATAATAAAATTAAGACATAGCCCAAGAGACCTGCTGTATTTCTGGCTTGGTATTCCTCATGATAATTCTGTGGGAGCAGTCCAATATTACTTGGTAATCAGGGTCAAGCACTCCAGCCAATAGAGTAATTCCCTTCTTCTGCTATCAATTCAAAGGTATGAGGAGCAGAAAATGTCCAGGTGACAGTCAGGTTTAGTGTAATCATTGCTGTGTTTTCTGGTACATCTACTCCATTCCAGTATTCTAGACAACTTTCTAAGGATTAAATATATCTCCCTGATCGCAGTTAAACCCTCAGCCCAAATCTGAGGGTATTTTGAAATGAGACTTTGGGAAAGAATCAGTAAAGGCAGAGCTTCAATGATTCAGATTAGTGTCACTATTAAAGACAGCATGGGCTGAGGATGATAGAGCACAAGGAGAAGAAGGAGAAGGAAAAAAAGGAAAAGCATAAGGAGAAAGAAAAGGAGAAGGAGGCAAAAGAAAAGAAGAAGGTTATGGTGGTATAAGAAGAGGAAGAAGGAGAAAAAAAGACAAGAGGACACACTTTCTTCATCCATTCTATCATGTGAGGATACAGTGTAAAGAAAGTAATCTTTGAAAGAGAGAGTGAGTTTTCTCCAGACACCAAATACATTTGCAGCTTGATTTTGTACTTTGCAGCTTCTAGAACTGAGAGAAGCAATTTTCTTTATTATTGATAAGCCATTGTAGCATGTTGTTATAGCAGCATGAGGAGACAAACTAAAATATCAGTGGAACATAAGATCACAAAGCCAGAAATCGGGAAAAATATTTTTTGTGTATGGATTCTTTTTCTCTCTCACTCTCTAAGTCTTGCTCTCTCACTCTATTTTCTCATTATATTTTTTGTGTATTTTTTCATACATGCGTATAATATATTTGATCATATTCTGCCTTATTACCCTTTCTTACCCCCTTCCACTCCCATTGATCCTTTTCTCTTCCCAACTACACTCTATTATTATTAATATTAATATTAATATTGTTATTTGATCCCATGGCTTAATTAGGATTTTTTATGTGAGTATTCGTAGTAGGTAGGGCTTATTTACCCAAACATTGACAACTCATGAGTTGATGCACCATTAAACAATATGTTTCCCCTTTGCTCAGCAACCATTGGTGCCAATGTCTCCTTAGGGAGGAGTAGGGCCTAATGAACCCTTTTCCAATCCATGACAGAATGGTGATTGGACCAATCACATGTAGGTTTTGTTCCAGTAACTACAGTGTGGTAGTTTAAATGGATGTCCCCCAATAGATTCAGTTATATTTAGCTATTTGGATTTCTAACTACCAGGGTAGAGGAGGTGTCACTGGATGGATCATAGGATCCAGCCCCAAGGTTTGGTGGTGGATTCGAAAATCCTACCTAAAGATATGCAAAGTGCCTAATTCTGCCTAGATTTCCTGAAGCATGCTGTGTGGCTTTTTTTTTTTTTTTTTTTTCTGTGATTGGTCCTGTAAGAGCAGGCTAACTTCTACCATTAAGGAACTTATCCTGCATCTGTAAGCTTAAATAAAATATCCCTTTCTCTATTACTGTGCCTGGTTTGGAAGTTCATCTCAGCAACCTTAACCTTTCTGCTCTACACAGTTACTATGAGTTCAGGCCTTGAAAACATAAAAGAATCAAAACTCTTGCTTGTGAATCTTTTATAAAATTATGAGTAGCACCATTCCTACCCCATTCCTTCAACCACAGAGTAAACTGCAGCAAATATTGGAGACCAACTGTGAATACTACAGCTTCCTCCTCATTTGAGCAACCACTGGATATTGAAAAGGCCATTCACCAGGCTATCAATTGAGCTGTATTAAAGGGATAGGATACATATAACCAGTGAATTTCATGTCCATGGGCCCACTGTCCTATTCATCTTCTATAAAATGATCTTGTTGACCAAAAACTCAACTAATGGGATCACATGAAGCTGAAGACTTTCTTCACAGCAAAGCCAATAGATTACCCACAGAATGGGAGAAAACATTTGCTGAATATCCAGCTGACAGAGGCCTAATCTCTAGAATCAACAAAGAACTCGAAAACCTAAACAATAAAAAGTCAAAAAACCCACTCATTAAATGGGCCAAAGAACTGGACAGGCAGTTCGTAGAGGAAGAAACACAAATGGCAAACACACACCTAAGGAAATATTCACCATCAGGAACACTCATCCATTGTTGGTGGGAATGTAAGATGGTACAACCACTTTGGAAAGCAATATGGAGACTCCTAAGAAAGCTGACTATAGAGTTACCAACAGACCCAGTTATTCCCTTACTGGACATGTATCCTAAAACCTCCAAGCCTCAGTCCAGAGAGATTTGTTCACCCATGTTTATAGCTCCTCAATTAGTAATAACTAAGAGCTGGAATCAACCCAGACGTCCATCACTAGATGAGTGGATAACTAAGATGTGGTATATCTACAAAATGGAATTCTACACAGCAGAAAGAAAAACTGACAGTAAAATGTGGAAAAAAATGGTCGAACCTGGAACAGATCATTCTCATTGAACTCACCCAATCACAGAAAGATAATCACCACATAGTCTCACTCATCTACAGCACCTAATCTGAACCTACCCAAGATGCTGACATACCCAGCAAGCATCTTGAGGACTGGACAATAGGCTGAGTGGGGAGAGAGCAGAGAGAAAGTGAGAAGGTTGGGGACACAAGTCTGGACCCAAATGGCAATGGTACCATAAAATTCTACATCCTAAAAGGCAGAACAAATGGTTGAACCTTCACCAGGCCATTTGAGGGAACACCTGAGTCACAAGGTCTTGGAGAGGGTATGATGAAGACTAATTTTGATCTTTTACTGTATCTCTCTCTCTCTATTTCTCTCCAACTCCTTTATATTACTTATCTTTTAGTTCCTTCTCTTTTTGGGCACTGACCTGTAACTCCTGGTACCAGCATGTGGCTATCATCCACAGTGAGCTTTTGGTCAGAGAGACCTACAAGGTTTCCTAAAAGAATGACAGATATCTGTCAGAGTACTTGATGACCCACCAAAAGTTAGTGGTAAGACCCTACTGCTGAAGACACCATATGCGGTTGACACGTAACATGGAGTGACATAGCTAGAAGCTAGAAAAGAGTCAGTCTCCAGAAAGTCAGCACATCTAGTTCCAGAAGGTGGAACATGGGCGACTGGGGGAAAATAACCAATATCTGTCCAAGCAACTCATGGTCTAACCTACTTACCAGCAAATAACCTGTTGTGATGCTCACACAAGTGCATTAGTGGCACACGGCCCTGGTTGGAAACCAACTGCTCTTGATTTGGATAGCTGATCCTCTCAGTGGAATGGAACCCATAGTTGGAGCTAGGAAACAAGTCAGAACCAGATCCAAAAATGAGCCTGCTCTCCATTATCAAGCTACCACCAACTGTGCGCTACAAGAGGGCCTATACCTATTAAATTCCCTCTAAAAAAAATAATGGTTATCCCATTCATCTGGTGCTAACTTTACTCTCAGTTGGAGAATCTGCTTCTCTTTTTCAGACAGATGCAGATCCTAAGGAGAGGACCACCCCACCATACCTCAAAAGGTCCCCAGCTGAAACTAAGAACAATTGGCGAAACAAGCAAGGGTGCTGTTTTCTTGATGAACCTCGTACCAGTACAAGGGTGAAGGAGATCGACACAGAGAACAATAACTCCTACCAAATCAGATATCCAGAGACACAGAGGTTCCCAAGACCTCATCACCAAAGCAGACCTAAAATGAACCCAACATGGTTCAGGGAAATTTGCGGAAGAGGGTGTGGAAAGAATGTCAGAGCCATACATTGGGTCATGATACACAGAGATATTTCCTCCTACCCATAACTGAGGGCTAACCCCACAATGCATGACCCATATACCCCAAAAAGGAGGGGTCAGGAGAGGGAGGAGGACAGGGAGGAGGCTAACAATGGTACCAACTTGACTGTATTCACTGAGTACAAAATTAATTAAAAAATAGATTAAAGTGGAGGAAATTTGCCTTGAGAGGTTTCTTTCCTATTCCTGACTTTGTGTCTTCAAAGTACTTGAACACCTTGCAGAAGAACTTTAGGAAATGGCATCATATAGAGCCCAAATACATTTCTTCTCATAGTCAGTGCTTGGCCACTTCAAGCAGGGACACTCTTACCCTGCCCATACCCTTCCCCCCACAGAGAAGTAAGGCCCTCTGCAGCCAGACACTGAGGAGATCAAAGGAGGCCAGGGTTTTGACATGATGCTGAGGGTGAGATGTCTGTGTGACTGAATTATAGGACTCATCCACACATAGGTAACTGGGTTTAAATACTAGGAAGGGAATTTTCCACCATTTGATGTTGTTTTAAGACCCAAGAATGAAACTGGAATTGGTTTGAATCTGGTTTTAAAAGCCCATTATAGACTTTCTTACTATAAATAGCTTGAACTCTCTTGCCCTACAAATGGAGATACAGGAAAGATATATAGGGCCAACATGTTTTGTGTGTTAAACACAAAATGTATTCTTTTACATCTAAGAATTTTCAGGATGCTTTTGTACTCCTGATTCCAACATGATTAATTAATCTAAACTCCTGTATACCTGACTTTGTTTGTGTTTGGTAGTCTTTCCTGAGATCCCTATATCAAACATCCTGCCTTTCAACTTTTTCATAATTCTCATTTTATATAGTCTTAAATTATATTTCAACAAATGTCATTTGCCTTCACAGGTCTAAGGTTCATGAGGTAAATAAATATTTTTTCACTGAAATGGGTATTGTAGCCAGCACTATTTTGAGGAGATAGAAGATCTCTAAGGTCTTTAAATTGGCTTTTCTTCTCAGATACACATTTTTCCATTAATAGCACAAATAAAATAGGTTCACTGCACTACATTCAGTACTTCAACACTTAATCATTAAGAAATCTTTCCCTCAATGAACTCCAGTCCAAACTATGATCACTTCTCTTTTTGATTTCTCTTCTTTTTATTTATTTAAGTTATAAACTTTACAATATTGAACACTTACTTTATCAGGTCACCATAGACTCAAGCATACCAAGCAATCTGAGGGAAAGGATGCTGTCTTCAAAGCTGATGGCACTAGCTGTTACAAGACAAACTGAAAAAAATAATAAATAGTAGCTTTTTCACTTAGATATGGAACTTGTGGGGGGCAAAGCTCCACAGTGGTCAGAAACTGTATGCACAAAATCACTGTCAGAACCTTCACTGTGCCTCCCTTCCTTAGAATCTGCCAATGGCTCCCCACTGCTGACAGGATGAAGTCCAAATGTCTTAGCTCACACAGCTGCTCTTTATGTGTGTTTTAGATCAGTGCCTGCCACCTCTCCTTTCCTTCCTCTATCTTTGTTCCATATGCCTATGCTCCATTTGTGTTCTTATCTTTCAGTGTTTGATCTTCAAACTTGTCTCATACCCTAATTGCATGACCCAGAAATCTTCCATTCAGGACTGAAGTATAGCCTCAGAAGTCTTTCTTCACACCCCTCCCCAGCCTATACTCTTACCAACAAATAGCCTTGCCTTCATATATAACCCACTTAATGAATAGTGGTCCATGCTTATTCCAACTTGTCCTAAAATATGGATGGATCTTTAATTGGTGTTTCCATAATACACCTCTCTTTATTAATTCATTCATTCAAGATTCATCCATGAGTTGTTTACAAAGTGTACAATGAGTATTTTCCGCAGAGTTATGATGAGTCACTTTTGCAAACTAGACAGACTGGGGAGCTCAGGGTGACTGATCTTGCTGCTATCTTAAGTTCCATTACATAAGATTACGACTGGTGAATTGCTCCTTGGGGAAGAGACAATAATGTTTGAATATACAAGGTTTGGTAGTCCTACTGAATTTGTGAGCATAACAATATATCCGTGTGAATGCTCCTTGTGTTGCAGGTAAGGAGTTCATGGGTTATGTGAAATTTCTCACAGGCCAGTGAGGTGAATACTCATTGTTCCCAGATAAGGCAAGAAACCTGTCTGAAGTCACACATTCTGTAGTACATTCAGAAAATTACTTCAGGTATCTTACCCCAAGTAAATTGAGTAAAGGAATGAAAGAAGGGAAGTTATAAGTGTTAAATTGTGTCATCAACTTGATCAGATTAAGAATCAAGTAGGACATTCCTCTTGGGCAGGCCTGTGGGTGTGTTTCTAGAAAGAATTAATTTAGGAAGACAGTTCTTCCTTCAGAACATGTTCCTTCTGGTAGTGAACTGTAGCATATAAAGAAGCTCCAAGAGAACCCAGGACTTTTTTGCATGGCTATGTGCTCTACCCTGTTGTTGCTAACCTTCTCAAACATTGGAACTCAGTTTCATCAGTATTGCAATGTGGACTGATGACCAGTGGCTCTGAAGGCATCTTATGGGCTTACACTACCAGATTGGGACTGCTGAGACACATAGACTCATGTGCTGAGCTGCTACTGGGTACTCAGACTTTCCAACCTGCAGAAAACCATTGTTGGACTACTCAGCCTGCATCCTGTAACCTAATCTAATAATGTAATGTAACCCTACCCCTCAAGCCAGTTCCACTGTATATAGCATAATTTACATCAGATAATAACAAATTGACTCTCTACAATTATTAAAAGTCTTCCTAGCCCTTTCATTTCATGCTATTTCAGACATTAGAAACTTTATTCCCATAAAGAATATTTTAAAAAGGATATATCAAGGAAGAGGAATTATAGTAAGTGCAGAGCTGATGAAGGTATTATGACTAGGCTTCAAAATTGAAATTAGGTTTTCTGACAAGCATTCTAATTCCACCATGAAAGGGAGTCTTTTAGTCTATGGCTGTCTGCTATTCTTTCTGGGACATAAATAAAGCCTAATATAAAGATATTGTATCCTAAAAATATTAACAGAGAATTTTATCCTATGTCATTGTAATTGTTAATTGTAATTCTCAAGTGACTAGATAAGAGATCAACTCACAGACACATCTCTGGGCAGATCTGTGGGGACATTTCCAGGAAGGATTAACTGAGGGAGGAAAACCCTCTCTAGAGTGTACAGGCCTTCCAGAGGCAGCCCAGATGTAAAGCAGAGTGAGGGAAGGAAATGCTACTTTTCCCTTCTTGCCTTCCTTGCTTGCTGGTGTGTGTATCCACCCTGTTGCTGCCATTCTTCCCTGATGTCAGAACCCAGCTTCTTCATGTTTCCATTGTGGACAGAAGACTAGTGGCTGCATTAATCCTCCAGGTGTTCAGTGCCGAATTGGTACTGTTGAGGTACCCAGCCTTGTGGATGGAGCAGCTATTTGGTTATCAGCTGGGCCAGCATACAGCAAACATCCATTGTAAGACTGTCCATCCCATATCATGTAAATAAATGTAATAAGTCCTCTTTATAATATATATTCATTCGATTGGTTCTCTAGGAACTGTATCTAATATATCCTAGTTAGTTATTAAATGGCCACAGAAAATATTTAAGGTCGCCTTCTTGAAAACTGTAATTGATTATTGACTGACTATAGAATCTATGCCAGTGGCTGTTTTTCATCTTTGTTTTAATTTTCTTTTTGATAAGAGTAATTTAATTATGCTGTTTAATTACAATGAATTTTCAGAGTGGGTACTGGGCACATTTTGTTTCTAGACTTTGTGCTTCTCTGTGACAAAACTTCAAGAATGCAACATGCCAGAAGTCTCCCTACCTCAATTTCTCGCTCTGATGGATGTGGGAACATCTCAGGCTGGTAGGTCAGATCAACCAGGTATTCCTAGTTCTGCCCTTACTTTCTTCTTTCTTCTTCTTCCATAGCATGTACCAGTCTGAAGACAGCAAGCACTTCCAGGTACATGAGTGTGGTTAGCTTAGCCTGGAGTTTGAAGATTACCACATTCCCAGATACTTGGAATCTGGATTCAGAACCTGTAAGGGAGGTGTCATATTTGGGACCCATCAAAAAGTTATTTTTGTTCCAAAATTGATTTGGAACAATTAAAATAGTAAGCTTTATAAGAAGTTGTTCACTTTACGTGCTAGCTCTAAAATTCATTGACATTACTCAGAGTCAGCTTCACATTTCTAGGGTGAACTTCCAAACCAGGCACAGTTTATGGGGGGGGGAATGGGATTTATTTGAAGCTTATAGATACAGGGGAAGTTCCATAATGGTGGAAGAAGCTGGTCACCTTTACACAGATCCATGCAGATAAAAGCAACCCCACCCACCATAAGCAAGTACACTCCAGGTATCCCAGGCAGAGCTCAAGCACTGTGCATTATTTAGGTTGGAAACAGTTCCAGGAACACCTTAGGACTGGAGCCCAGTATCCACCCACAATGACACCACTTCTCTCCAAGCAGCTGGAGAACTAAGTTATAAGCTTTAATAAACTCCTGAATCTATTGGGAGACATCCATTCAAACTACCACACATTAGAATTAGAAGCAACAAGTTCTGTTAAACTGTGTGTTGATATCTGGATATATCTGCATGGAAACAGTTGCCATTGTCTTATCAAAAAAAAAAAAAAGCATCAAGTAAGCAGTATGATTGCATGTGTGCCCCCGAATTATGTAGCTAACTTCTAAAGGACATTGGTATTAGTACCAACTTTGGCAATAAAAGGTTTACATCTGATTGTATTTTTTTCTAACCTTGCAATGTGAGGAATGATTAAAGCAACAGAGTAGGATAATGATTTATGATACTTTCTCAGTAGAATTTTCTGTCTTTCCATCTTTTTGTTCTCCAAGGAAAATAGTCAGATTTTGTAAAGATTGGATCCTAATAAATTGTTTGCTGAGTGAGGGAGGAGGAGAGGAGAAAGAGATATAGAGATATTTTACCAAGGGCTAGGATGTTTGGAGATTATTTCAGAGTTCTTATTTCACCCAAAGAATTTATTTTAGAATTCTTCTGGAAACATTATCAGAGGCAGTAAAGGATGTGGGGACATCACTGTGAGGAGTAATGGGCCATGAAACTAAATATTTATTCTACCTGCTGAGCTCCAACTATAACTGTGGTTTGGGAAAGAGGTCCTGGACACCTGCCTCTAATGATGACTGTACCTTTCAGATTTATCAAATGTGCCTGGTTTAAAGATTAGTTCCCACTAGGAGATTCCATAAATGGAAGGTCACTTTGAAACAGATTTATGTGGTCCTCATCTTTACTTAACTATTGTTAGAAAGTATGGTGATGTATTTTAAATAGAGCCATCATTCATTTTAATGAGAAAAATGTGTATAAAAGCTTTCTATTGTTAAAGGATATTTATTTACAATGTTATAGCTTTTCTCTTTGAAAAAGCAATATATTACAGAAAGATTTAGTTCACACAATGAAGTTACTTCTTACAATGTCATTGTCATAGTAGGTATCAATTTAGTTTTATTGCTAGATGACCCAGTTCAGATATATTTCTCTGATTCTGTATAATATTGTTTTCTATCATTTATAAGGATAAGCAATATGTTCTATCTTTTAATAATATAATCTTCTTAAATATTTATATATTTATTTTATTTGGCAGAGAAGAGAGTATATGGGCATGCCAGGTCCTTCTTCCACTGCAAAAGGACACCAAACTCATGTGTTACTTTGCTGATCTGGTTTTATATGGGTACCGGGGAATAGAAGCCAGGGTATCAGGCTTTCCAAACAAGTGTTTTTGACAATGGAGCCATCTTTCCACCCCCAAGAATGAAATCTTCTTAAGTTATTTATTTCTTCTCTAGTACAACAACAAGGAACTGTTAAAAAGTAACAATAAGAAATTATTAATCTTTCAAATTGTAACGGCCAAGTCTTAATTCATAGGAAACATCACATATACATTTTACTATATACAAACAAAAGTAGAAAAATGAAAATTATTGCCTGATAGCAAGGTTTTGATATTCTACTTTTACTATTTAAGATATTAATTATCTACTAATACATTATATTTTTTTTCAATTAACATGGCATTTCAAACAGTCCAAACTAAAGAAACCTGGGACTCACACTGTAGCTGAAGCGGTTCTCAAACACACAGCAGCCCTCCTATCTCAGCTGAATGTTGAAATTTAAGGCATGATCCATTATGTCTAACCTATAGAAATATTATTACTGACACAGAACGCAGCTTTATTATGCCTATTCTTAGGAAATATGCAGACAGCTTGCATTGTTATCTCTACTCAGCCACAAAATGTCCACATTAACAAAATCCTACAATATATTTTTTTTTGAGGTACTGTGTCACTCTAGCCCAGGCTGACCTGGAATTTACTATGTAGTCTTAAGATAGCCTCAAACTCATGGAAAACCTCCTTTTCTGCCTCCTGAGTGCTGGGATTAAAGGCATGTGCCACCATGTCTGGCTCCTATGAAACTTTCTAAGAATATCATTTTTTATTTAAGCATGGACTGAACATTGCTTTTCTATCAATTATTTACTTAAGGTATTTTATAATAGAGATGATGAACAGTTGGATAAAAAAGAATTAGGAGAGAAGACACAAATCTGCCAACAAGGAAAGCAAAATAATTAAAAGTTTCCTGCTTCAAGTTTCTTTTCAGTATTTTCTTCTTTTGTTTATAACAAGGCAAGTTCCTTAGTATAATCACCATTCTGCTAGCATGATATGCTAAAAGGAATATCTCAGGTGGAACTTTGACACTAGATTTGACTTTTACTACATAACTCAACTTTATCCCTACTGCTATTTGCCATTTTGTTATTGTATATAGTAAATATTTATCTATATTGAAGGAAAGGGGAGTAGTATTAAAATGAATCTTGATGAAGATTTTGAAAGATAATCTTGTGGAATGCATTATATAATAATTTTGGGGTTGGTAACTTGATCCAATAGTAAAATTTGGAGTGTATGAAAAAATATCACTTACAAAAGCTTCTCACCAGTCATGGGAGAGTGCTTACAGCCCCTGTACTCCCATGTCTGACATTGAGGCCCTAAATTTGAAGCTAGCCCAGGTTAAATAGTAACTCTGCCTCATAATAAATAAAATTCAGAATTGCTTCTCAAATATATTGCATCCCTAAATTTAGCTTTTATTATAGTTTTATTCCTGTAAGGTTAATGTTCTATGTTTGTTGTCTAAAAACAGAAAGGAAAAAAAAATGCCAATGTTAAAAGATAGGACTTTATTTGTAAATGAGAGAAGTAAAGTACAGAATTATATAATATAAAAAGTAACAGCTTACCCATCAATTCTTTCAGATAACAAACTTGTCAGGATACATAGCAGTCCATGAAGATATCCATCATAATTTGTATGATTTAATAGAGATGACAAAAGAAAAGATTCCAAACATGTGGAAGGCAAAATTGTCAAGATATGAAAATTGACTAAATATGAGGCATTTAGAAATGGTCTAATTAAAAAATAAGACAGCTGGGCGTGGTAGCATATGACTTTAATTCTAGCACTTGGGAGGCAGATGTAGAAGGATGACCATGAGTTCAAGGCCACAATGAGACTACATAGTGAATTCCAAGTCAGCCTGGGCTACAGTGAGACCCTAGCTGGAAAACAATAATAACACAGTTTTTACCTGGAGTGACTGGTAATATCAGTTTAAAGACAGATCACTGAACAAAGTGTCTGCTTGAAGCAAAAGTGGAGCTTATTCTGAACCAATAAGAATTCCAAGTGAAATTAAACAGGAGGAATTCGAGCAAGGTCTAAATCAGGGTCCCACTTGTAGGTGAAGACTTGGGAGTAATAAAAGCTTGGATGAAAGATGAAATCATAAGAAAGATGGATCACAAACTGTAAAGATGAGATAAATAGTGGACTCAGAGCTCAAGCCTAGGGAGCCCCTCCTTGAAATGGCTGGATGAAGAAAGTATGTCATGATGGACGAGAAGGTACTGCCAAGTATTTAAGGAAAACAGAAGCTAAGCAAGGCTGAGTTTTAAGGAAAGAGCAAGCCATCTTTCTAAGTGGTATAAAATAATCCAGAAAGATGAAAAATTAACATTTGCCACTTAATTTGGTGATAAAAAAGTATCTAAGGGAAAACTTACCATACTGGAAACAAGTAAGAAAGAGCCAGTGATGGGCTAAGAATTGCTGCATAGATAATAAAACAGAACAGGATCTTAGCTTCTTCTTGAAAAACTCAAGGATGGTCCCTGAGCCCCAGTTAGCAACAAGAGAACACAACTGAGGATGGACTTGTTTAGCACATCAGTGGCTGAACATAAGGTAAATCTCCCTATCTATCCAATCCCAGAGTTCAAACTGCTAAATAGTTGCATTAACCAATGCACATCAAAAAATATCTCCCGGAGTTGGGCAAAGTGGCACATCTCTTTAATCCCAGTGCTCAGGAAGCACAGGTAGGAGGATCACTGTGTGTTCAAGGCCACCCTGAGACTATGTAGTGAATTCCAGGTCAACCTGGGCAAGACAGTGAAACCCTACTTCAAAAAGGAAAACGAGTAAAAGATCTCCAGGGACTGGAAAGATGGTAAAGTTGTTAAAGTCACTTGCTTCCAAAATCTGCCAGCCACAGTTCAACTCCTTGCAGTTGCAAGAGATCCTGGAATGCCCCCTCCCCCCCGCCCACACACATAACATGAAAATAAATAAACATTTATTAAAGTTCGATCTTTTAGCTGTGTTTAAAAATTTGTGACATCCCTAATGCTTTATGAGAGGAAATTTCTAAATAAATGCAGAAACAGACTAAAGTTTAAATATGTGCAATGCTCAGTGATTTAATATAACAGGAGTTGTTGCAGTTACCTTATTGCTACTGGGACAAACACCCAACCAGAAGCAGCTTAGGGGACAAAAGGGTTTATTTAAGACTTACAGATTCCAGGGGCAGCTGCATCATGGTAGAGAAAGCCAGTGCATTTCATTATATATCCATAGCAGAGAGAGAACCAGCACCAGCAAGCACGAGCTGTCTCTGAGTACCTTAGAGCTGGCCAGAAGATCTGGTTTCAGTGACACACCTCCTCCAACAGGGCTGTGCCTGTTGGAGACAAATGTAGGAAGCTTATTCTTAATCAAAAATACTTAGGGCCATGGGGACATTTACATTCAAAACTACCCCATTCCTCCCCTGGCCCTGTAAACTCACCATCATCTCACAATGTGAAATATCTCAGTCCAACTTCAAAAGTCACTATAGTCTTTACCAATTTTAAAACTGTCCAAAATTCCAAAGTTTTTTCCAAATTTGAGAGCCCAGACATTGTCTAAACTTTGAGACTGAAAATAAAACTAAAAGTTACATACCTCAAACACATAACGGAACAGAGTAAAGATTCCCACTCCGAAATATGGCATAGCAAAGGAGGAGTGGACTGATGTGATAACTAAAACAAACAGGGCAAACAGAATATCTTGTAGCTCCAAGTCCAAATCTGCAAGCAGTCATGAATTCTCTGGGGTTCTATTTCCACACACCCTCCCCCCGCCCCAGCTTGACTATTCACAGCCTGGGGAAAGTGTATGCATGGCATCCATCCCACAGTTCTGGAATTTCCATATTCCTTGGATCTCCACTGCAACCCATGGTTCATGTTCACAGCTCTATACAATGGCCTTATTTGGTGTGGTGGTTTGATTCAGGTATCCCCCATAAACTTAGGTGTTCTGAATGCTGGATTGCCAGCTGATTCATCCTGGATGGAGTGTATTGTTGGGGGCAGGTTTATGGGTGTTATAGCCAGTTTCCCCTTGTCAGTGTTTGGCACACTCTCCTATTGCTATTGTATACCTTATGTTGGCCAGGGGGTGAAGGCCACACTCTGTTCATGCCATCATTTTCTCTTGCCATAGTGGAGCTTCCTCTGGGAGCCTGTAAGCCAAAATAAACCTCTTTGCCCCAGACAAGCTGCTCTTGGTTGGGTGATTTCTACCAGCAATGCAAACCTGACTGCAACACTTGGTCTTTATATAGGGACTGAACCTTGCTTCACATCACCACATCTTAGTGACTCCTGGTACCATGTGCACTTCATGATCCACTAAAATGCATTTTTCATGATTCTAAAACCAGTACCAGGTAGGCAGCACAATCGAATTTGTAAATCCATTGTGGAGTAAACCATCATATCGAAAAGCATAATACTTTTACCATTTTTGTCTTCAAATCACCTCCTTTCAAAAGAATTTGCATTCCAACTAGCTTGAGCCTTCCACAGGTTGGATTTCAACCTCAGAGCATCTTTATCATTGTCTAAGTGCAAAACAATTGGCCCATATTTAATAGTTATGATTTCCTTAACAATTGTAGCTCAAATCTAAAACTAGTCTCTCTGCCTATAACTTCAAACTCTCTTGATTTTTCCTGTGATAATAAACTGTGCATCTTTATATCATTATGTTCTACAATTCCACCAAGCACACCAGTCCATTACCTTTAAATTCAACTTTTCTAAAATGCTCAGGATATGGGCAAAAGACAGCCAGCCCAGTTCCAACAAAGTTCTCTTCTTCACATTTGAAATTTCATAAGACAAGCAAGCAGACCCCAATTCATTCTGCATTTAGAATTTTTCAAACTCTCATCAGGATAGCCAATCAAGCTCTGTTTATGTAGCACTGTAATGCTTCTCTGGCCCAAAGTACCAAATCCTGCTATCTTCCTCCTGTACATACATTCCAAAAGATCAAAATCACATGGTCAGATTAATAGTGGCAATGCTCCACTTCTTGGCACCTAGTTTCTGTTAGAGTCACCTTTTCATTGCTCTGACAAATACCCAACCAGAAGCAGCTTATGGGAGGAAAGGGATTATTTCAGCCTTACAGATTTCAGCATAAGCTTCTTCATGGCAAAGAAAGCTGGGTTACTTCATGATACACCCATAGCAAAAAGAAGCAGCATCAGTACTCATGCACTGACTTTGAATACCTTAGGGTTGGATTCAAGATCTTCCCTTAGTGATATGCCTCCTCCAGCAGGGTTCCATCTATGGGAAACTGAAGTAAAAAACTTAATTTTAATAAAAAATGCCTGAGGTTATGGGGACAATTGCATTTAAAACTGCAAAAGGAGCAAAACAAAACAAATCAAACTTAAAATAAATAAGGCCCTATTAAATGCAAGTGCATTTATAGTTTTTAGGAAACATCTAATGGAAATGAGAAGCCTTGGTGAAGAAAACTGAATAAATTTGTTTTCAAGCATCCAGCAGTAGTGACATAACTTTGTCACGTAATCTTTCCAACACATGATACTCTTGTAAAGTGACAGTTAAAGAATCAAAGCAGAGCCAGGCGTGGTGGCTCACGCCTTTAATCCCAGCACTCGGGAGGCAGAGGTAGGAGGATCACCATGAGTTCAAGGCCACCCTGAGACTACATAGTTAATTCCAGGTCAGCCTGGGCCAGAGTGAAACCCTACCTCGAAAAACAAAACAAAACAAAACAAAACAAATCAAAAAGAATCAAAGCAATCTGGTCAAGATGGTGTCCGCCTAAACATGCCACACTTCCCAGGGAAGGAAAAGCAAGACTTTAAGGGTTCATTGGGTCTTCTAGGGAGAGCAGTCTGTAATAGACCTCCAGTGTGAGGGCTTGGAGGGGCAAAAAGCGAATTGGCTGATTACCACACTCTCTGGTAGCCCACCAGTCCCCATACCCTCAAGCAGCCATAGTCCCAGGCACAGATTTGTCCTGCACTAACTGCAGGCTAGGGGACCCAGGCCAGCATAGCTCCACATGAGCCATAGCAAGCAGGCGACCATCCCACTCCCCCCACCCTGCATGACTGCCACACCATGTCCCCTGCCACCCCAACTGCCCCACCTCTCCCCAGGCAACCTCTGCCCCATTCAACTGCAATCCCACTCCCTCCACCCTGACCTAACTCCATCCCACAACAGCCACCCCACTTTCCAGTGCCCCCCATCTTCTTGTGAACCCAGGAAAGCCAGATTAGCTCCAACTGCACCTCCAGGCAACTGAATGCTATCCCACTGGCCACAAACCCCCATTCCCCTATCCACTTTGGGTCACCTGACCATGTACTCCCATATCTCAATTTACAGAACAACAAGCCTCTACATCAGGTCCTTGGGCCCCCACCAAAGCCTCATGAGCTCCTTCTTCTGAGCAGGCAGGCCCAATTGCCACCAGAAAAATAGTTGAAGCAAACATAAAATGGAATAACCACTGGACAAACTTCAAGGGTAGACTATAGCTTCCTAAATTAAATAAGGTTCATACTCTGTGATGGGCAAATCACAAAGCAAAAGGAATAACATGAAATATCAAATGCAAGTAAATCCAATAAGATAACCCAGTCATACAATGGATATCTACAATCAAAACGTAGAAGAGACATTAGGATCAGAACCCCAAAATGAAGTTATAAGCTATGAAACCCTGACTAAATAAATGACAGAATTTTCCAAAAAGCAACAATGGGCAGATAATGATATGAATGCTGTCATTGCTAGACTAGATCTAATAGATAAGACCCTTGAAGGGGTCCAAAGACAGTTAAATCACCTGAAGGAGAGTGAAAAAGAAAAAAGAGGACCTCAATAACCAGCTGGCTAAGGTCAATGAAGACATAAAGAAATGAAAGTATGAATTCCAAGAAGCATCAAGAGAATCAGAAAGTGACATGGAAAGGGATCTCGACAGAGGGATGGAAACTATACACAGAAAATTAGTAAGAAAATGCCAGGCAAATTGAGCAAGACCAAAACTCTACAGAAGCTCTCAAGAATAGAGTCAGATATGTGGAGGATAGAAACTCAGATCTGGAAGACAAAGCAGAAGTAACAGTTTCAATAAGTTTCAATAAGTTCAACAATTTCTATGAGCAGAACATGAGGGAACTGTGGGATACCCTTAAAAATCCCAACATTGGGATCATGGGAATACCAGAAAGGGAAGAAATTCAAGCCAAAGTCATGGAGAACTTATTCAACCAAATTATTGAAGAAAACTTTCCCATACTCTCAAAAGAAAGGCCCAATAAGTTACAACAAGCTAACAGAACTCCAAACAGACTGGATCAAAAGAGATTCTCCAAGACATATTTCCATTAAGACTCTAAACATTGATACTAAAGAGAAAATTCTAAAAGCAGCTGGGGAAAAACAACAAATTACGTTTAAAAGTAACCCCATAAGAATTACTTCAGACTTCTCAGTGGAAACCCTGAAAGCCAGAAAGGCCTGCAATGGAACACTACAAAGTCTAAGAACCTATGGCTTCTAATCCAAGCTACTCTACCCAGCAAAAGTATCTCTCGTAATAGATGGTGAAAGAGAAACTTTCCATGATTAAGCACAGCTTAACAACTATATGAACACAATGCCAAACACGCAGAGAGTACTTCAGGGAATTGTCCACACAGAAGAATCCAATAATCAACCTCAAATGCCTACAAGAAACAGATCACAATAACCAAACTCAGAGAAGGCACAAAAGACTACAAACTCCAAGTAAAAACCAAACCACATAACCAAATGATATGGCAGGGATCAAATCAAATATCACAGTCACTACCCTAAGTATTAATGGTTTTAATTCACCCATCAACAGACATAAGTTAACAGGATGGATCAGAGAATTAGAACCCTCAGTCTGTTTCTCCAAGAAACCCACCTCATCAATAAAGACAGACACCTCCTCAGGGAAAAAGGGTGGAAAATGATATTCCAAGCAAATGGGAATAAGAAACAAGCAGGTGTAGCTATACTAATATGAGATAAAATAGACTTCAAACCAAAAGTAATCAAAAAAGACAAAGAAGGCAACTTCCTACTTATCAAAGGACCAATCCAAAAAAAATATCACAATCATAAATATTTATGCACCAAACACAGGGGTACCATAATTCAAAGACAAAACCTATTTGACAATAAAACAGAAATAACTACCAACACCATCATAGTTGGGGACTTCAATACTCCATTATCAGCAATATATAGATCATCCAAACAGAAAATCAAAAGGAAGTTAGAGAGCTCAACAAAACCATAGAACATCTACAGAACATTCTACCCCAAATCCACAGTTTACACATTGTTCTCAGCAGCCCATCACATGCTTTCTAAAATAGACGATATACTGAGTCAGAAAGCCTGCCTCCATATATCTAGGAAGGTCAATATAATTTCCTGCATGATATCAGATCACAGTGCTATATTACTAGAAATAAACAACAAAATAACCATCAGGAAACCCATTGGCACCTGAAAACTAAACAACACACTTTTAAACAAAAAATGGGTAGTGGATGAAATGAAATTGAAAAATTTCTAGAAATGAATGACAATGAAAACTCATTGTACCAAAACTTATGGGACACAATGAAGGCAATATTCAGGAAAAAATTCATAGCATTAATGCCTTCATAACAAAGACAGAGAGATCCCAAATAAATAACCTAGCTGTGGTGGTTTGAATAGAATAGATGGCCCCCAATATATTCAGTTGTTTGTAGTTTGCATCTGCAGCCACCTGGCTGGAGTCAATACCATTGTGTGGCTCTCAAGGTGTGGTGGTGGGTTTGAGATTTCAATCTAAAGATATGCAAAGTGTGCCTAGCTGGAGTTCCTGAAGTGTGCTGTGCTGTTTGGCTTTTGGGCTTGTGCTTCTCTGTTTCTGCTTGGTCCTGTGAAGGCAGACCAACTTCTTCTGCTTTTATGGAACTTCCCCTGGATCTGTAAGCTTCAATAAATATCCCTTCCTCCATAACTGTGCTTGGTCTGGAAGTTCATCTCAGTGAACCTGAAGCTGTCTGATACGGAATTTGGTACCAAGGAGTGGACTGAGAAGAACCTGACCATGTGGATGTTGATATTTTGGAAACTTTGTTTTGAAGGAATAGGCATGGACATGGTGCTTGCAACTGCAGATGTCTTCTGGAGTGGTAAGCCAAGTTTTATGGACTATTCTGATGAGAGTCTGAGAATGCTAAGTGCAGACAATATTGAACTTAGAGGCTTGGCTTATGAGCTTTCTAAGGGGAAGGAAAGACTGCAGAGGACTTTGTTGGAACTGGGCTACTGGCATAAGGGCTGGCTGCATCCTGCTGCACAGGCCCAGAGAGTTTGATCAAGGTTAAATTTGTAATGGGCTGATGTGCTTGGCTAAAGATATTGGACTGAGAGATTTAAGATTTTAAGCTGGAAAACCTCAAGCAAGTTAAAACTACAGGCACTGAGACTGGTTTTAGGTTACTGAATCTGCTATTGTCAAACACATTAGCAATCTTAAAGGAAGATGGTCCAGTTGCTTTACTGTGGAAAGGATGCCTGAGGAAAGACTATCAGAAATGCAAACACTTTTGGAAAGAGTTGACTGGAGAAGGAACCTGCTTTTCAAGGTTATGATTTATTTTGTCTGTGAATTAAGAATATGGTTGTGTCCAGCACACCTGGTATTGGTTTCAGAAGCATGAAAAATGCAAGGAGTGGTCGTGAATTGCACATGCTTCCAGGAGCTGCCGCTGAGGTGCGGCATGAGGTAGGGCTTGATGCCCTGATAGGCTGAAAGAGCCTTTGCAAGATGGACCGTGGTTTGCATGAAGACCTGAAGATGTTTTGTATATACCAGGACTGTGCAACGGCTACCATAGAGCAAATTGTTGGCCTGGGATGGAAGTGTTCCCTGGCTACTCTGCCCAGCTGGAGGGGTGGAATTGGAAAGTCTGGAGACTGTTAGTCTCTGGACATATTGAACTTGAACTGCAGAAGTTTGATGTTTGTTTGATGGTGGTTGAGTTTGCATTGTTTTAGTCTCTCCTTGCTATGCATTTTACCAGTTGAAAATGTTTACTTTGGGGCTGGAGGGATGGCTTAGTGGTTAAGTGCTTGCCTGTGAAGCCTAAGGACCCCTGTTCGAGGCTCGATTCCCCAGGACCCACATTAGCTAGATGCACAAGGGGGCGCATGTATCTAGAGTTCGTTTGCAGTGGCTGGAGGCCCTGGCGCGCCCATTCTCTCTCTCTCTCTCTCTCTCTCTCTCTCTCTCTCTTCTCTCTCTCTCTCTCTCTCTCTCTCGCTTTCTCTCTCTCTCTCTCTCTCTTTCTCTCTCTCTCTCTGTCACTCTCAAATAAATAAATAAAAATAAACAAAAAAAATTAAAAAAAAAGAAAATGTTTACTCTGTGCCTTTATATGTTAGAAATGTTTAACTTGTTTGATTTTACAGGTCTTCATATCTTAAATTGGTCAGGACTGTGGTGACCTTTGAAAGTGAACTGAGTACAATTTACAATGTGTGATGGTTATAAATCTATTGGGGGCCAGGGGCGGAATGTGGTGGTTTGAATAGAATAGATGGCCCCCAATATATTCAGTTGTTTGTAGTTTGCATCTGCAGCTACCTGGCTGGAGTCAGTACCATTGTGTGGATCTTAAGGTGTGGTGGTGGGTTTGAGATTTCAATCTAAAGATATGCAAAGTGTGCCTAGCTGGAGTTCCTGAAGTGTGCTGTGCTGTGTGGCTTTTAGGCTTTTGCTTCTCTCTGTTTCTGCTTGGTCCTGTGAAGGCAGACCAGCTTCTTCTGCTTTTATGGAACTTCCCCTGGATCTGTAAGCTTCAATAAATATCCCTTCCTCCATAACTGTGTCTGGTCTGAAAGTTCATCTCAGTGTACCTGAACCTGTCTGCTACACTAGCCATCAACCTAAAGGCACTGGAAAAGCAAGAAAAATACAACCCACAAAGCTCTAGACAAAAAGAAGTAATTAAGATCAGAGAAGAAATTAAAGAATTGGAAACTAAGAAAATTGATGAAATAAAGAGCTGGTACTTTTAAAAAATAAACAAGACTGACAAATTTGATCAAGCAAAAAATAGAGACACTTCAAATTAACAAAATTAGAAATGAAAAAGGAGAGATCACAACAGACATAAATGAAATTGGGAGAATCATCATGACTCTTTTCAAAAGCCTCTACTCCACAAAACTGGTTAATATGGAGGAAATGGATGAATTCCTGACACATACCACCTACCAAAGCTAAACTCAGATCCTATTAATCTCCTAAACAAACATCTCACACCCATCGAGATTGAAAAGGTAGTCAAAAATCTCCTCCAAAAGAAGAGTCCAGGACCAGATGGCTTCTCAGCTGAATTCTATCAAACCTCCATGGAAGAACTGAAACCAACTTTTCTCAAACTGTGCCACACAATCAGAGAATAAGGAAACTTCCTCAACTCCTTCTACGAGGCTAGTGTCACCCTAATACCAAAACCAGGCAGAGATGCCACAAGGAAAGAAAACTATAGGCCTATTTCCCTAATGAACTTAGACACAAGGATCCTGAATAAAAGCCTCATAAACTGAATCCAACAACACAGCAAAACCTTTATCCACCTTGATCAATTTGGCTTCATCCCAGGAACGCAGGGGTGGTTCAACATATGGTAATCTGTCAATGGAATATACCACATACATAAGCTTAAACACAAAAGCCACATGATCATTCAATAGATGCAGGAAAGGCCTTTGACAAAATAAAACAACACTTCATGATCAAAACATTGGAGAGAATTGGCATGGACAATTTATATGTCAACATAATAAAGACTATATGTAAAACTCCTAAAGCCAAAATAATGCTTAATGGAGAGAGACTGAGGGAATTCCCATTGAGATCAGGAACAAGACAGAGGTGTCCAATCTCACCTCTGCTCATCAATATAGTACTGGAAGTCCTAGATCAAGCAATGAGACAGGAGAAAGAAGTAAAAGGTATACAAATAGGAAAGAAAGAAGTTATGTTAGCTCTATTTGCAGATGACATGGTTCTGTATATGTGAGAACCATGAGCCTCCATCTCAAAACTCTTAAAGGTGATAAACTCCTTCAGAAAAGTAGCATAATACAAAATCAATGCACAAAAATGAATAGCCCTTCTATACCCAAAAGACAAAGATACAGAGAAAGAAATAAGTGACATTGTCCCATTTTGAATAGCAACAAAAAATAAAATAAAATACCGTGGAACAACATTAACCAAGTATGTGAAAGACCTATACAATGAAAACATAAAAACACTCAAAAAAGAAATTGAGGAGGACTTGAGAAAATGGAAAGACCTCCCATGCTCCTGGATAGGCAGAATTAACATTGTGAAAAATGGAAATCTTACAAAAACATTATACATATTTAATGCAATACCAACCAAAGTCCCAACATTGTTATTCAGAGATATATAAAAAAAATGATCTCAAAATTTATATGGTAAGGCAGTAGGCCTCAGATATCCAAGCATATCCTCAGCAAAATAAACACCTCTGGAGATATCACTATACCTGTTCTAAAGCTATATTACAAACCTATAGTAACAAAAACAGCATGGTACTGGCATAGAAACAAGAGCATAGATCAATGGAACAGAATCAAGGACCCAGATTTTGGGTCAAGTAGCAAGAGCTACTTGATATTTGACAAAGGTCCTAACAATAAAGGCTGGCAAATAGACAATATCTTCAAAAAATGGTGCTGGACAGACTGGATAACCATATGCAAGAAATTGAAATTAATCCACACATCTTGCCATGCACAAAAATCAAGTCCAATGGATCAAAGACCTCAATATAAGACTGGAAACTTGGCTACTACTGGAAGAAAAAATAGGAGGAACTTTCTATGACATAGGAATGGGAAAAATGGGAATGAACAAAACCCCAGTAGCCCAGGATCTTAAACAATCACTCACCCATTGGGATCTCATGAAGCTGAAAAGTTTCTTCGCAAACAAACATACAATAAGCAGAGCCAACAAATTACCCACAGAATGGGAAAAAATATTTGCCGGCTATCCAACTGACAGAGGCTTAATTTCTAGAATCTAAAAGAACTCAAAAATCTAAACAATAAAAACTCACACAGCCCACTCACAAAATGGGGAAACAAACTGGACAGGCAGTTCTCAGAGGAAGAAATACAAATGGCAAACACACACTTAAGAAAATGTTAATCATCCATAATCACCAAGGAAATGCAAATTAAAACAACTATGAGATTACACCTTACCACAGTAAGGATAGAAAACATTAAAAACACAAATGAAAAATAAATGTTGGCAAAGATGTCGAGAAGTAGGAACCCTCATACACTGTTGGTGGGAATGTAAGATGGTACAACCACTTTGGAAAGCAATATGGAGACTCCTAAAAATGTTGACTATAGAGTTACTATAGAGTTATCCCATTACTGGACATTTACCCTAAAAGCTCCACAGCTCAGTTCAAAGAGATTTGCTCACCCATATCTATAGCTGCTCAATTCATAATACCTAAGAGCTGGAATCAACCCAGATGTCCATAATTAGATGAACGGATAACCAAGATGTGTTATATCTACACGATGGAATTCTACGCAGCAGTAAGGAAAAATGACACAATGAAATTTAAAGAAAAATGGTCAAACTTGGAAAGATCATTCTCAGTGAAGTCACTCAATCAAAGAAAGGTAATCATGGCATAGTTTCACTCATCTAGGGCTCCTAACCTGAATCTATCCAAGATGCTGACATACCTGATAAGCATCTCCAGGACCAGACAATAGGATGGGCGAGGCAGCAAGGGAGGGTAAGGGGGGAGGTGGGGGACACAAAACTGGACCCAAATGGCAGTGGTACCATAAAATTCTACGTTCTACAAGACAGACTAAATGATTGAACCTTTATCAGGTCCTTAGAGGGAATAACTGAATCACAAGGCCCTGGAGAGGGTATGATGAAGACTGACCTTAATCTTCCTCTCTCTTTCTCTTTCTCTCTGTCCCCCTCTCCCTCTTCACTCTCTTCTCTTTGTCTCTTTTATATTACCTATGTTTTTTTTTTCCTTCTTTTCTTGGGTGCTGTCCTGTAACTCCCAGTACCAGCATGTGGCTAACATCCACAATTAGCTGTTGATCAGAGAGACTTACAAGGTTTCCCAAAATAAGACAAATTTCTGTCAGAGTACTTTTGACCCACCAAAGGTTAGTGGTAAGACACTACTGCTGAAGACACCATAAGCTGTTGGCATGGCACATGGAGTGACCTGGCTGGAATCTGGAAAGGAGTCAGTCCCCAGACAGCTCTTCTAGTGCAGGAAGGTGCTACATGAGTAACTGGGGGAAAATGACCAACAACTGTCCAAGCAACTCATGGTCTAAGCTACTCAGCAGCAAACAACCTGATCTGATGCTCACAGAAGTTCAATAGTGACACACTGCCATGGTAGGAAACCAACTGCTCTTGATTTGGCTAACTGATCTGCTCAGTGGAATGGAACCCATAGCTGAAGCTGGGAAACAAGTCAGAACCATATCCCAAAATGAGCCTGCTCTCCATTACCAAGATCTCACTAATCATATGCTATAAGAGGGCCTACACCTATTAAATTCTCTCTTTAAAAAAAAAAAAAGATTATTCCATATATCTCATGCTAACTTCACTCTCCATTGGAGAGTTAGCCTCTCTTTTTCAAATGGATGCAGATCCTAAGGAGAGAACCAGCCCATCATACCTCAAAAGGGCCCCAGCTGAAACTAAGAGTAATTGGGGAAATGAGCAAGAATGCTGCTTTCTTGGTGAACATGGTACCACCACAAGGGTGAAGGAGATACACACAGAGAACACATAACTATCACAAAACCAGATATCCAGAGACGGAGAGGCTCCCAAGACCTCATCACTGAAGTATACCTAAAATGAACCCAACATGGCTCAGGGAAATTTTGGAAGAGGGGGTGGAAAGAATGTTAGAGCCACATGTTGGGTCATTATGCACAGAGACATTGCCTCTTACACATAACTGATGGCTAACCCCACAATGTATGACCCATATTCCTCAACGAGGAGGGTCCCTGCAGATGAGGGAGGACAGGGAGGAGGCTAATGATGGTAGCAACATGACTGTATACACTGTGTACATAACTAATAAAAATAAATAAATAAAAAATACATAACCAACTAGTTATGAACCAATAAAATTAATAAATAAAAAGAATCAAAGCAGGGACTGGCTTAGCAGTTAAGGTGCTTGCCTGCAAAGCCATCGGACCTAGGTTCCATTCCCCAGGACCCACATAAGCCAGATGCACAAGGGGGTGCATGCAGCAGCTGGAGACCCGGGAACCCCCATTCTCTCCGTATATGCCTTTCTCTCTCTCTCTCTCTCTCTCTCTCTCTCTCTGATTCTTTCTCTCTCAAATAAATATAAAAAAATAATTTTTTTTTTAGAAAAGAAAGCATTTGGAAGTACACGGTTCTTAAAGATTCTTAGGGTGTCCACAGACTTCTCCTCAGCACCTTAGTAGTTAATAAAAGAACCAGTTTTCATAGCATGTTTCACAAACACAGAAAATCTGTATGTATCTAGCTGGTTGGGGAGTGGACAGAGATAAGACCAGCCACAAAGGCTGGAACCAGATAAGGAAAGGCTTTATGTATCATGCTAAAGAGTCTGGACTTTATCCTGTGGGTTAGCAGAGAGCTATTAAAGACTTTTAAGTGAGGGATTATCGTGATCAGATTTCTATTCTCTGGCAGCTTGAGTGTGGAAGAAAACTGAAGAAGGACAAAGACTGCAGTCAGAGAGACCCTTTGGTAAATCTTGCTGATCCTCATTTTACCCTCTGCCTCCACATTCCCAGAGATCAGTGCTCCAGGCCCATGTGGCCTTTCTTTCCAGGGGTTTTTGTACTGGTTCAGGTTTCATTCTTTAACATAGCAATTTGTGTTCACGTGTACCCATGCACAAGAGTGAGTGAACACACACACACCACAAATTCTTCAGTTTTGATTCTTTCTAGGCAGGATCCAATTTACATGTTGGCATGCTGTGGGGCAAAAGGTGTCATATATGATCAAAGGACTCTTGTCAAGAAGGCATAAAAGCTACATTGAATTTGATCAGGAATGGGGATTGGACCATGCTAATTTATAGGAATCATACTTCAGCTGTTTTTATAAAGGCAATATACAAACAGTAGGAAAAGAAGTAAAACGTCTTTATACAGTCATTTGACTGTCTATAAGAAGTCTCAGGTAAAGAATACTGTACATTGGTTATCATAATGTAGCCATCAAAAAGATGATTAAGAGGCTGGAGAGATGATTTAGCAGTTAAGGTGCTTATCTACAAAGCCAAATGACCCAGGTTTGATTCCCCAGCACCCACATAAGCCAGATGCACAAGGTGGCACATGCATCTGGAGTTTGTTAGCAGTGGCTGTAGGCCCTGGAACATCCATTCTTTCTCTCTTTCTCTACCTCTCTCTTTCTCAAATAAATAAATTAATTAAAATAAAATATCCTTTAAAAGATGATTAAGGGCACATGTGTGTGGAGTTCATTTTCAGTGGCTGGAGGTCCTAGCACATCTATTCTCTTTTTCTATATCTGCCTCTCTCTTTCTCTCCCTCTCTCTTTCGTTCTTTCTCTCTCTCTCTCAAATAAATAAATGAATACAATATTTAGAAATAGATGATTAAGGAAAATAAACACTCCCTTTCCCAGAAAAATATGACTGATGTGAAATACCAGAAATATTTGAAAATGTTTGTTCCAAAGAAAGCAAGTTTAAGGGAAGGAGTAACAGAAATGATGTTTGTATCCAATTCTTACGGCACATGTGTTTCTCCATTAATGACTGCAGGAGGATAACTTAGTCCCTTTTTTCCAGCTCTAAGCAGAGAAAGGTAGGGAATAATGTAGCCTAAGTAGATTGTTAAAGAATATTATAGTTATAGTAAACTTTAATATCTACATGATTATTATTGTTAATATTGTTTAATATTATTGTTAAGATGGTTAACATAGTCTATGGAACATTCTTTTCTGATCCTCTAGGAAGCAAATTTCTGTCTTTTGTGTATTTGTGTATGGTGTGTGTTTACGTGTGTGGTGTATGAGCCTGTGTGAATAGACAGGCACATACTGTGCACACATGTAGGGGAAGGCCGAGGAGAATGTTAAGTCTCCTTTTCTACTGACTTCGCTTCTGCCTTATTTTCCTGAGACAAGCTCTCATTGATCCTGGAGATGCTGGGTTTTTTTCTTTTTTGTCTTTTTTTCTTTTTTTTTTTTCAGTTGGACTGGCTGACCAGGGAACCCCAGTGATCCTCCTATCTCAGCCCCTTTAGCATTGAGGTTACAGGCAGTCATGGCCATTCATGGCTTCTTAGATGTGTTCTATAGTTGCTCTCTTACTCACTGAGCCATCTCCCAAGCCCCAGATTTTCATAATTTTCATGTTAATAAATAGAGTGGTGCTGGTCTAATCTGAGCAAAATGTGGACAGTGAACAGGACCATAGGACCATTAGATGTTATTCAATCATAAAGACAGTATTTTATTTATTTACTTACTTATGTTTTTTGAGTTGGGGTTCTATTGTGTAGCTCACACTGGCCTCAAAGTCAGAGCAATCTTCCTGCCTCAGCCTCCTCTGGGATTATAGAAGACTCTTGTTGTACTAGGGATCAAACCAAAAGCCTTGCACATGCTAGGCAAGAGCTTTACCACTGAGTTATAGTCTCACTCAGCCTACCCAAAGGTAATCACAAATGTTGCAAATTTGCAATATGACTATTATTTACAATGGTGCAACTTCCATTTTAGTGGGAGACAATAGGCCTGTGATTCTGCATGCTTGAATGTGAAAGTAGAGAGAATGTACTGACAGAAATAGGTATGGACAGATCGCTCTGCACTGCTGTGACAATGTACACAGTGTGTCCATTTCTTACCCTAGTGAAAATCTGTGAGGTAGTGAGTAATAAAGAATGAAATCACAGGAGAAAACACTCATCCTGGTGAGCACCAGACTCAGTGTTCTGATAGAGACCAGTTATCAAGTATAAACCAGATTATGTGTGGTGGGATTTAAAGGGACTTCTTTCCCTGCTCACATTGAAAGTTGGATGAGTTTATGTTCATGGCGTCAGGTCTGACAACTCCCCTGTTCACATAAGGTGGAGTGCTAATCCTGACAGGCATTGCTTCCAAATAGTTTATGAATTTAGGAATGTGTCCACCCTGTAACCTCAATTGCTGAGAAATGACGAAGAGAAGCTGCTAGGGTTTTAAAGTGTCAGATCTTTGGGCTTGAAACATTTCTTCCTTCCTTCTTCTCCTTGTAAGGCGAGGACACATTAACTTCCAAGTGTCTGTGCTAATTAAATGCAGATCTAGTATGCCAAAAAAATGTATTGAATTTAAAAGATTAATGAGAGAGAAAACTTTTGTGAAAGGTTGGGAATGAGACAAGAGAGGCCTCTCCTAGTGGGCATGGCTTTCAGAAGAAGGTAATCTGGAGCTTTTAGGAACATGAGAGTTACAGTGTTTTTGTGAAGAGACACTTGTCTCTGCTGGGAAAGAATGAACAAAATATTTCAGGCACTGCAGTAACAGCCACCCAGGAAGGCTGCCCCTGATCCTGGGTGACAAATGAGCTGTAAGTGGGACCTTCTGGGTAAAAGTATCGTGTCTTCCATGAGCCTCTTCTCACTATGTTTTGTTTTCAAGCTTACCATAAGGGGAACCCACTGACTGCTTTGACCTTTCTTTCCAGGTTTAGCATTTGGAGGAATAAATCAGGATTAGCACTGCCATTTCACTTCAGACATGGTGTCTTTAAGACAAAAGTAAGACCATTACTGGCAGTTTTAGCACTTGGGACAAGCTCTGCATTGCTCATTTGTAACAGTAAGAATTCCTCAGTAAGGGAAACTGTTCCTACCCCCAATACCAGGCTCCCAAAATATTTTGAGAATGACTTGTTCAATCAGCTGGACTGTGGTAGGAAACAAAGATTTGTGTTTTGGTAACTTGCCAGCTCTAGAATGTTAGCTAAACTTTTGAAAAGCACAAAGGTTTCTTTTCTTTCCTTTTTTTTTCTTTAAATAAAAACATTTAGTGGTGGTCAGACGGATGAACATATTTGGAGACATTGAAATGATGTAATAATGACAATAATGTTATTTTTGCAGCATTAGAAGAAAGGAGGACAATTACCAGCTGCCAAACCCATTGGTCACATTGATCCCTAATAAATCCTGTGTGAGTCTGCCCAAGATTAGTCACAGGGTTTAAGCCTGTGAATCTGTTAGGACTTAAGATACATTACTGTTAGTTGGGAGGGTAAGAGAAAATCTTCTGGCATATGGTAAAAGGAAGAGTAATTTAGTATACTTTCCCAGTGCTTTGTAAAGCTTGACTGAGACAACTTTTCTTTGTGTATCATGTATTCTCAAAAGAAAATGGAAATTTCTTATCAGGAACTATGGGGGAGGTGCAACTAAGGAAAGACAGAACTTTGTAGAAAAATCTTTCACAGCTTTTCAGAAGAGATAAAACTCAAAAACCATATGGCACCATTCCAGAAAACACTGAATTCACATTCACTGAAAGCTTACAAAAGTATATGTCTAACAGTGTGCCTATTTTTTCTAATAAGTTTTTTTTATTAGCACTTTGTTTCAAGCCTAATCATGATCACCCACAAGCCTAAGACATGCACACACTCCAAATGCAGAACACAAGACCACTTTAAACAGAGCTGAATCCATCACAAATAGCCCAAGTCCTTCTAAGATTCTAGATTCACTTAATTTTTACAGCTAGTGACATTCATTCATTTGGATACAGCACCTCACTGTGTAGGCCAAGCTGACCTGGAATTTACTATAGAGCATTACAATTAAGTTGTGTAACATGAACACATCATCTAATCTAGCTGAGTACTTAAAAAGAATACATACTTTACTTGAAAAAAAAAAGTGTGAATATGCTAGTTTTACTTATTTGTGAACCACAAATTTCCAAACCTGGGCCTTACTTTAGACAAGTCCTCATTTCTGGGAAACATGAACTACGAACTGCTACCTCTCCTCCATTGTGCTTCCTAGGGAGAGTGGGGGCCATACTGTCCTTGAGTTGTAGGCTTTTGTCCTCTACGTTACAGCAACCATTCATATTACTACTGTGTCACAGCCCCCAATACTATCTTCTCTAGACCATTCCATCAGTTACAAACCACTCTTTAGTTTCTTCTTCATCTCCAAAGTTAGTGATGTGACAACATTATGCCAGAAAAGCTTCAGCTGTGGCTCTTTCTATACCTACATTCCAATTAGTTCAAAGTGCTTATATAGAGGAGGGAGTGACCTGGGTTTCTACATTGAAATTCCATCTCTTGAAATCTTTTAATTTATTGATCAGAGGGAGTGGAGGAAAGAATGGGTACACCAGCTTTTCCTGCTTCTACAAACTCCAGATGTATGAACCACTTTGTGCATCTGGCCTTACATAGGTACTGTGGAATACTGTACTGTGAACCTAGACAGTTAGGCTTTGTAAGCAAGTGCCTTTAGCCACTGGGCCATCTGCCCAGCCCAGAAATTCTATTTCTTAAACAGAGACCCAGCAAGTGAAGGCTCCACTGAGCTCCTCATCTCAATCATCAATGTTCAATTTTCTAAAAGCCAATCCAGAATTTACATGGATCAGAAATTGTCACTGACTAATCCCACTTGATTTTTTTTCCCCAATTGCAACATTGCTCTCAGTATAGAAGCTCTGATACTATAAGAATACATACAGTATAAAAATCTCTGCTCTTGGTCAGATGGCAAAGGTTCTGCAGGTTAGTATTGCTTTTTAATGAGACTATGTTATTTTTGAAGGTAGGAACACTGAGTCATGTAGTAACTATGAAGGATACAGAAGAGATGGAGGTATACTCCTCACTTTTGAGAAGCACAGCCTGGTTGAGGAGAATTTAATCACTGCAGGACCTGGTATGTGTTAGGAAAGTACTCTACTACTCAGCCTCATACCACCTCTTTGTTTTATATTATTATTTTGAACCAGAGTTTCATTAAGTTAGCCATGAACTCAGTCTGTAGTCCAATGAGGTCTTGAGTTTGTGAACCTCCTGCCTCAGTTGCCAGGATTACAGACCTATGGCCCCAAGCCCAGCAGATCTACAACTCTCAAGCAACAGTGGCAATGTAGCAGATGCAAGTACTGGTGCTCTGGATTTCTCATAATGCAAAAAGGTACATAAAATACCAAGTTAAAGGTATACTGAATATCAGAATCATTTCTTAGTTTCTCATAATATTTGCTGTTTTTGGAAAGCAAAGCCAATCACTATAAAATCTTGGAGGAAATAAAAATAACATTTTCTTTTATGTGATATGCTGTCTAGAATTTCTCAAAGTCTGTTCTTTCCTACCACATGAATATATTTTGTTCTACTCTAACATTTTCCATTAACTATAATTTCTTAAATAATGAATGTGGCTAACATGTTTAAAATATGAAATAGAAAAGAATATATCAGAGTATCTTTAGTAACAATGATTTTATGAAAATTAGTGTTTCCTGTATGTAAAGAATGTTGCCTACTATGACTTATCATCAGAAAGTTTGAGAAAAAAATACATCATCAACTCCCACAAAATTAAGCATATAATTTTATTGACTATAGAAAAGTTTGATGTCTACAGTGTGTTTCCCTCTGAAGAGAATGACCTCACCTTGTGATAATATGTTTCTTCCTAAATTTAAAACTAATCATAGAGAAAAATGTATTATTTCCATTACTGACAAAATTGTACTGAAGAACTGACTTAGAAACATATCTACCATGGGATTTCTAATAAATCACAACAGAAGTGGTTAGAGTGCAGGCCACCAAATTGCATGCAGAACTAAGTCACCATAGGGCTCACTGTGGTCAGCACTGCTCCAGTACACACATTAATTGACAAATGCTGGGATACAAAAGAAGAATGAGCTCAAGCCAGGTGTAGTGGCACATGCCTTTAATCCCAGCACTTGGGAGGCACAGATAGGAGGATCACCATGAGTTCGAGGCCACCCTGATACTACATAGGAAATTCCAGGTCATCCTGAGCTAGAGTGAAACCCTACCTCAGAGAACCGAAAAATAAAATAATAACAAAAAAAAATGAGCTCAAGAGCATCCCTGCAGCCAAAGTCACCAGGAAAGTGCCACATGCTGCTTCCCACAAAGGGGGAGAATAAGTAGAGGAGTCTAGACACAGGGCAAGGGTGGAACAGAGGCTTAGAGTGTCATTTTAGTGTTAGTCCTCTCATAGAAATGGGAAGCCATCAATGAGAGAAGACACTCATTTGAACTCTGCATAGTCTCAGCTATTAGAAAGCAGCATTTCTTACTCACTGCCTCCTAACTTAGCTTCCTTGGTTGAGGTATTTGTTCAACTGAAATGTAACAAACACACTGAAATAATAGTTCCTGAGCCATTTCCAATGTTCAAAGGTGACCAACCATGTCTTATAGAATATAGCTACCAAGTGATGAACAGTGAGTACAAAGTGGTAAAGATAGGAAAGTATTCCAAATAACAGTATGTCTAATTAACCATAATGCTTATAATCAATGTATAGATAGAACATTTCAAAACTAAGCATATTGTGTTTTATAAATACTCAAGAATCAAAATTCTCCACTGCAGGCTGGAGGGATGGCTTAATGGCTAAGGTGCTTGCCTGAAAATCCAAAAGACCCAGGTTTGATTCCCCAGGACCCACATTAGCAAGATGCACAAGGTAGCACATGCATCTGAAGTTCATTTGCAGTGACTGGAGGCCCTGGCATGCCTATTCTCTCCCTTTGTCTTTATTATTCTATCTCTCTACCTCTTTTTCAAATAAGTAAATATTTAAAAAATATATTTAAAATTCTCTGGAGAGATGGCTTAGAAGTTAAGGTGCTTCCCTGCAAAGCCTAAGGACCCATGTTCAATTCTAAGATCCCACATAAGCCAGATGCATAAAGGTGAGGTAAGCGAAAGGCAGCACATGTCCACTAGGTGGCGAAGTGTCTGTAGTTAGATTTCAGTGGCCGAGGCCAATTCAATAAAAATTTCTCCACTGAGAAAAAGAAATTAAATCAAGGTTTTTAAGATAAAGAGTTTTTTTTTTTAATTTCTAAGTTTATTCCTAGTACTAGATTTTCTTGTTTTGTTCCTTCTTAGCTAAAGGCAGGGCATCTGGTTCTTGAGAAGGGGGTTTCTTGGGACTTGCAGACTGAACTACCTTCTATGGGAATACATTTCCTCTATGACTCAGAATCTGATTTATTTCAAAAGCAATACCAGATCAGAAAACAAGAGCTACTACAGTTTAGCTTGACACAGAAATATTTATTACATGTAATCATAAGATTATGCAATCATCTGAAGGACCGAATATGACAAGGCAAGATTGACTAAGAACATCTTGAAGTGTAGTACTTACAAATAATTATATCAGATGCATCCAAGTAGGCTGTTCTCAAAACTAAAGTTCAGAAGCATGGGAAGACACCACTACACCTGTTGTTTTGAACCACCTGCTTTCCATGGTCTTTACCTTGGTTAACTTTGTGCATACCTCTTTTTAAAATATTTATTTATTTTTCAAGCATGGGGGGGGAGAAGGAAGTGAGAGAAAGAGAGAGGGAGAGAGAGGGGAGAGAGAGAGAGAGAGAGAGAGAGAGAGAGAGAGAGAGAATGTGTGTGCCAGGGCCTCTAGCTTCTGCAAATGAATATACCACTTTGTGCATCTGGCTTTATATGGATACTTAGGAATTGAACCTCAGTTGTTAGGCTTTGCAGGGAAATTCTTTAACCTCTGAGCCACCTTTCCAGCTCAATGTGGGGATGGGGGACTGCTGTACATGGATTTGGTGATAACCTAGTTCCTGTTGACACCCACCAACAGAAAGTCAGTATTCAATGACTTGCTTGCCAATTAGTCTAAAATAATCTGGAATTTTTGGCTTATGAGTATGAAGTCTATTGAGAGAACCCTTCCACTGAGTGCTAGATGCAGATATTGATCATATTGGGAAGAAATTGCACAGTTGCATGCTGTGTTTATTCATCAAAGGGCATCTGCAATATTACTGCTTAATGCAAAACCTACATGTTTCCCAGACCTTCTTTGGGTTGCTTGTCTCTCACTTTCATGATATTTAAACCTTTTGTTGTGTCACTTTTTATTCCTTTTTATTCATGGAGCCCTGAGCTGAACCCACTGTACCTATCTAATTGCAGTTCATTCTGTTTTATGAGTTATCATTTCTCATTGCTACAGGTAAAGGAAGTAAAGCATATGGAATCTGATGACTAGATTCCATATCTTCTGCTTGAAGTACAGAATCACTCCTATCCCACTGTTAAACAGATCTGGTCTACTCCACAATGTTGCTATGTGCCCCTCCCACAGATCAAAATTTTCTTTATCCCCTTAATGTCACCACATCTTAAATAACCCAGAAACTTTCATGTGATGATGTCATCTGCATTAACTTTATGGCACTATGTCTCTCTCATGTGTGCATATTCATGTGTCTGTGTTTATCCCAAATTCACTTAAGGAATACTCAAATGTATATTTGCAATTAAAAACAAACTTTTCTTATTTATTTAGTTGTTCAAGTGTGTAATGTATATGTATGTGTGTACATATGTTCAAATACATGTGGGTGCACATGTGTGTATAATTATGCATTCATGCATGTGTGTGCATGCATGTGTAACCTAGAAGACTACCACAGGTATTGTTTGTTCAGCAATATCTTCCATGTCTTTGTAAGACAGGGTCTCTCATTTACCTGGAAATCACCAGTTAGGATAGACTAATTCTCCAATGAGCTGCAGGGCTCCTCTTACCTTTACCTCCCCAGCACTAGGATTACAAAATCACATTACCATGTCCAGTATTTTGATGTAAGTTTTAGTAAGACTAAACTCATGTACTCATGCTTGTGGGATAAGCACCTTATAGATTAGTTATCTTCTCAGTCCAACTTTTTTTCTTCCTTTCACCACAAAATGTTCCTTATTATGTCAAACTTCAGTGTTTCTTTTCATTCTCTCTTACTCCACTGCCTGTCTCTTTTAGTTTTACACTGCTGTAACCAAATATCTGATGAAACAGTTTTACAGAGCGTGCAGGGATCTAGTTTGGCATCCAGTTTCAGACATTTCAGTTCATTATGGCATGGAGAATATGGTAGAGCAAGAAGATGCTCATGTAATGGCAGTCAGGAAGCACATAGTGAAAATGCCTACATTCTGAACATCGTCCTTTTTTTATTTTATCCAGGCTCCCTGCCCATGAGGTAGTACTGTCTACATTCTGGACAGGGCTTCCCACACTTAGTTACTTCTTTTTGCAAACACCCACACATACTCCCAGAGCTCCGTGTTACAAATATGAGTGTTTCTCCAACTAATCAAGGTAACAACACCATTAACCATCATACTGCTCTACACAAAAGCAAGAATTTATTGAACTTTGAGGTTGTCCCAAGCACATAGTCTCCAAAGCTTTTATGCTCCTTACCCATACCTGCCTTGAGTAATCCCTTCCAGGAAGCATTCTTTTAGTAGGAAACCACTTAACCCTGCAGTGAACTAAAATATAAAATAAATGGCACATTCTGTTGCTCACGAGTCCAGATTCTTGAGGAACAACACATGAACTTGAGTTTTGCCCCTTTATTTACTATCTAAATACCTTTGGGAAAATCAGGTAAATTACTATCCCTTTGTTTCCATGCATGAAAAAAAATGGCACTATTAAATTCTTCCTTCTCTTGTGAAGTTATTATAAATATAATATAATATAAATATTATATTATTTGTAATATTCTAAGATTTTCATACACCACTTCACATAATGTATAACAATAGGTATATTTTGTCCCATCTTTCCTGTATTATCTATTGGTCAAACGCTTTTCAAGTGTTTTATTTCATTATAGGACTTTTAAACACTGTATCCCATAACCATGTTATTATAGTCTTGTGTTGTGCATTAATTTGTGTAAAATGTCTAATTGACAGGGGCTCAAGCCTTACAGAGGTGACTGCAACATTATGGACACACTTAGTTCTGGTCTTCTAGATCTATGGCTCCCTCTGGGAGAAGCATTCCTGTGAGCTTCTGGAGACCTAGTCACGCTGCTTTTGATCCCTAAGCAGCACTTCTGATCAAGTCATAAACAAAATGTTCTCTAGTTCTCTCTGATAGGGCAGCTAAACTTGGTTTCATGGGCATTTTTCCCTATGTCTGACTTATCTAGTCTGACCTGCAACATTTCTTTTTCCTTTTCACATTCTCCTCACATCTTCTGCAGAAGCTGTACTTCACTTCTCAACATGTCTGTGTCTTCCTTAACTACCTGTATGGTACTGTTCTTTAACTTTGCCAATGATCATGCTCTCAGGGTTCAGTAAAACCAACAGAGCTCTGATATGTTATCTAAGCATTTAAATTTGGTTCTTGAGGACAGAACACATATAGTATAGACCTTTTATTTTTAACCATTGTATTGATAAATTCCACTGAGTTATATCATAAGGAAAAAATAGCCTGTCCCTGATTTAAGAAAGACTTCTGTATGGGGGTTCTTCATGAATGAAATCACTTCTGCTGTAAGCCTGAATGCAGAGTTACCAGAAGTTAATGTGTCCAAGAAAATTTGCTTGAGAGAAACCATTTCAGTACAGACAGAGTGCCCTTCAGTTTTCCCTTTGACCTTAAATTAAGACCAAGAATAAGATTCATTTGTACCTCTCCTTACACTGCTGTGAAGAATGCTCCTTGAACAATGGGGTTCATGCTTATATTCCCAGCAGCATTCAGCAGGCTGAAGAATCTCAGCAAGTTTGCAACAAGCCCAGAAGACACAGTGAGCTCTCAGCCACCTTTGGTGAGATCTTTCCTCAAATAATAAAAAGCAATTAAAAAAAACAAGGGAAGGCAGGCATGGTGGTGCACGACTTTAATCCCAGTACTCGGGAGGCAGATGTAGGAGGATCGCCATGAGTTTGAGGCTACCCTGAGAGTACATAGTGCATTCCAAGTCAGCCTCAGCTAGAGTGAGACCCTACATCAAAAAAAAAAAAAAAAAAAAAAAAAAAAAAAAAAAAAAAAGGAATGAAACAACACATCTCACCATTTGTTAAAAAATTAAGTCATCTCCTGAAAGCCTTAAGGACATTATGAAAAGAACAGCAGCAGAACAAATAGAAGTTTAAATTGTCTTATGTGGAATGTCTAAAAGGGAGATGCTGATGCTGTGAAATCTGATGAGGGGACATTGCTTTCCCAAGGTCTTCTACTCCTTTTTCCAGCATCACTTGGAATGCTCAGCCTGGAAATGCTACTTCTGCTATTCATAGGCAGCATCCAAAGTGAGAACCGACAGGACTGACCAGCCACTCCTGAGCTTCCCCAGCTATAATAACTGTCACACCACTGGGATAATCATCACATAGATGCTGCCTCCAAATTCCATGATATAGTTCCAAGAGACCAAGATCTACAAAGTATGGAGTATACCAGCTCCCTAGGTACATCACCATAAGCAAAGGGCATGGCATGCTATTTTGTTCCCTAAATGTCAGTCATTACGTCTGTCATTAAGGTTATCAGTGTATACAAACAGCATGCCTTTCTTCTTAGGAGAAGCAGTTAAGGGTTAAAATATTAGTTCATATAACCATGAAAGCTGAAAAATGGAATATGTCTTAGATGTATATTTTCTTAATATTTGTTATATTTTGTTGTTCTTCAATTTATATGTGAGTGTAGGTGTGTCTGTGTATGACATGCCTCTGTGTGTATGTGGGCACAAATGCCATGGCTGGCATGTGAAAGTCAGAGGACAACCTCGGGGTGATTGTCCTCTCTTACCACCTTAGTTTTGAGACATGTCTCCCATTGTGCCACTACCTGGGCACCACTCTAGCTGATTAGCAAGCTTTCAGATTCTCCTGACTCCACTTCCCATTGCTGAAGATGCACTGGGATCACAGATATCTGCACCATTTTGTGTACAGCTTTTACATGGGTGCTGGAGCAAGTGCTTTTAACTGCTGAGCCATCTTCTCACGCTCATATTTTCTTAACTTTTCATGCTAGGAGTGCACTTAACCTTTTGGCCACAGTGAATTAAGCCACCACAGAACAGGGTAGGAGGAGAATCTTGACCCAGGACTTGCTAGAGAAGAGTAGAAAGTGGACTGTCCATGTACACTGGCTTCAGAAAGAGGACCTAGACTACTTCATGTACTTTCCCAGCTTGCCACTCAGGGAATTCCTGAAGTAAAGTCATTGAGAGAGGAGGAAAGGCCACAGGCATCAAAATCCTTCATGGGAACTTGTACCAGATCAACATTTTAGCCTTGGCTTTTAAAGAATTGCCTTAAAAAAAAAAAAAAAAAAAAGACTGAGAGGCTGGTAGAGAATGTCTCAGCAAAATACCAAAGACTTGGCTAATGTTCTGCCCCAGTGTAAATAATGTGGATAAAGGCTAGTTAACCATTTTCTCAGCCTTGCAGAGCTTATGGTATGGGCAATCATTCACATTGACCACCTAGAGCTAATGTGTATTTTTCTTCTTGCCCAGATGTAAGATTTATCTTTATAAACGTAAGAATTTTAAGTACAGGTAAGAAACTAGGTCAATGAAAACATATTTTTTTCTTTTTTTTTTGATTTTTTTTTCTTTATTAGTTAGTTTTGTATTCAGCAAATACAGTCAGTTTGGTACCATTATTAGGCCCATCGGTGACCTACCCCCTCCCCTTGGCCCCTCCTTGTTGAGGTATACGGGTCATGCATTGTGGAGTTAGCCCACAATTATGGGTAAGCTAAATGTCTCTGCATATCATGACCCAACGTGTGTCTCTGACATTCTTTCTGCCCCCTCTTCCCCAAAATTTCCCTGAGCCATGTTGGGTTCATTTTTGGTCTGCTTCAGTGATGAGGTGTTGGGGGCCTCTGAGGCTCTGGCTCTCTGGTTTGGTAGGAATTGATTTTTCTCTGTGTTGATCTCCTTCCCCCTTGTGCTGGTATCCGGTTCATCAGGAAAACAGCCCCCTTGCTTGTTTCTCCAATTTTTCTTAGTTTCAGCCGGGGCCCTTTTGAGGTGTGATGGGGTGGCTCTCTCCTTAGGATCTACATCTATCTGAAAAAGAGAAGCAGATTCTCCAATGGTGAGTAAGTTAGCACCAGGACAAATGAGATAATCCTTACTTTTTTATAGAGAATTTAATAGGTGTAGGCCCTCTTGTAGCCCACAATTGATGGTAGCTTAATATTAGAGAGTGGGCTTATGTTTGGATATGGTTGTGACTTGTTTCCCAGCTCCAGCTATGGGTCCCATACCACTGAGGGGATCAGTTAGCCAAATTGAAAGCAGTTGGTTCCCCACCATGGCTGTGTGCCACCACTGCACTTGTGTGGGCATCACAACAAGTTATTTGCTGCTAAGTAGGTTAGACCATGTGTTGCTTCGACAGATATTGGTCATTTTCCCCCAGTCGCCCATGTAGCACCTTCTGGCACTAGACGCGCTGACTGTCTGGGGACTGACTCTCTTCCAACTTCCAGCCATGCCATTCTAATTTATATGTCAATCACATAAGTTGTCTTCAGCAGTAGGGTCTTACCACTAGCCTTTGGTGGGTCATCAAGTACTCTGACAGAAATCTGTCTGTCTTTTAGGAAACCTTGTAGGTCTCTCTGATCAAAAGCTCATTGTGGATGATAGCAAAGAAAATATTAAGAAGAGCTTTTCTAGCATATTTTAGGTAGAATCCAATTCATGTATAATATTTTAGAAATTTTTCTTAAAAGTGCTCTGAAAAATACGAAATGTCCTATAGAAGTATAATATACTTCTCCATATATTTGGAGTTTTATACAGTAGTTCTCTTCTAATAAACTATCTCTTATTTCTAAAGGGAAAATATGGGCAACTATAAAATTTATTGAAAACAATGTTTGAGTATTTGCTTTGCTTCAAATGTTCATTTGGCCTTGTAGCGGGTTAAACTCCTACCAGGTACTTTGGTTTAGGTTGATGGAATATGAGGCTCCCATTGTTAGAACAAAATTGAGAACCACTTCTTTATGGAAAAAATTAAGAACAACCAATAATGGCAGCCACACACTTGAATTACTATTTTTATTTTTGTATTTATATCTAGGCTTTTTCTCTGTCATGTTCATGTCCACACACACAAAATAATACCACAGACTTTTTTACTTTTTTAAATTGTTGCACTTGTTTCTTTTTATTGTATATTCTAATGCCTAAAAGAAATGTTATGAATCTCAGAATATCTGTATGCAAAATGACAGTAAGAGAGAAAGGGAGTAGTATGAGAAAGGTAGAGGGAGAGAAGGTAGAAGCAAAGGGGAAAAGGAGAGCGACAGAGAGAAAGACAGAAATTTTTTACTTTTAGCATTTGTTATTTCCTGGAAACCTCCAAAGAATTTCTTTTCTATGGGTGTAATGTCAAAACATCCTGTATGTAAATTCTTTAATCAATCCTGCATTACTCTCTTTATGTGAAGTGGTTGGCTGATGCTTGCTGACTGACTACTACCTGACCCACACATGAAATAAATTATCATCATTGTCTCCTTAGCAGGACCATGGCAAGATAGTGCTATGACCGGTATAATATAGGAATAATGCAGATTCAAGTGCAAATAATTAAAGTTGTAACTCAAGCATTGCTTACGGGTGATATAATTTGTCAATGTCACTGGCATCCCTCAATGAAATTATAGCTTTACATGTAGAATTTAGATGTCTAGAATTGTGTGCACTCCATGAAGAATGTTAGTTAACATTAGATGCTTGATACATTAATAGCAAGGGGCAGTGACTTGATTTCAGTGACTGAACCTCTGTCCTTTTCTTACTAATGCCACCACCCTGAACTTACATACTGCCTTTTCCTCCTTGTGAGATGAATTTACTCTTAGTTAAGAAATATTCTCCTTTCAAAGGAAGTTTGAAGTGCACAAAGTCAAGGTCAAGAAAGTGAAAGAACATCTGATGAACAGTAAGAATCAGAGAACATAGGTTAGCTCCCCATCATCTTTTACCTGCATGAGAATTTCTAAAGAAATGTACATTTTAGTTGAACAACCATGGCCAAAAAGAATCAAGCTGTTAACTGAGGCTTTAATGAATAACTTATGAGAACTTAATAAAATTATGCCAAAATATACCTATTTTAAAAATTGTTTATTTTTATTATTTATTTGAGGGAGACAGAGAGACATAAAGAGGCACATATATAAAGAATGGGCACACCAGGGCCTCCAGCCACTGCAAAAGAACTCCAGATGCAAGAGCCATCTTGTGCATCTGGCTTACATGGGTACTGGGGAATCAAGCCTTGAACCAGGGTCCTTAGGCTTCACAGGCAAGCGTTTAACCACTAAAGCATTTCTCCAGCCCAAAATATACCTATTTTAATGTGGCCTTCATAACAAGTATCATAAAAGAGAGTTGAAACAAACTCTAACTGGAAAGGACAGGACCTGTCACTGTCAGAAAGAGGGGGCATTTTCTATGTTTAAGAGCTGTTATTTCCTGGACATTCCCCACAAGAACTTTTTCTTACAGCTGTATTTCCATCATTGTTGATGCCTATTTTGAGATGTGCATTCATAGTTTTCTCTTCTTTAATTAGTAGAAATTGAACTTGAAAAATTATAAATCATTCATGCTTTTTCCATAAATTTATTTTTATTTATTCCTTGGCCCAGACATCCAACACTGATATGAGTGGACTTTAGACAGCACTTCCAGGGATGAACAATATGAGTTTTTGTAGATTTAAATGGACAATATCAAATTATTATGGTTTATATGTCACTATCTCAACTTACTGAAGGACAATTGATATGTACTTTGTGCAGTGTATAAGCTTTGCTCCCATGAATCTAGACCTAAACATATACCCCAGAACCAAGATTTAAAAGATGCTAAAATGGAAAAACTGATCGGTCATTGCAGCAGTAAACACAAAAAAGCAGAATGAATATAAATGAGCGACAATCAGAAAGTGGTGGTACTTTGACTTATGGCAAATCATCCCTAAAATATAACTTAAACTCATAAGTGATTATGCCATTATATAGAACAGTGCCTATTAATATGTGTGGGTCTTTGTAATGTTCTAAGATGAATATCACTTTGCAAATAGTCTGCTAAGTTTGATCTTCATTTTGTTTTTTTAAAGGTGTATCTTTTTCCCCATTTTTGGGGTATGTGTGCGTGCGTGTGTGTGTGTGTGTGTGTGCAGAATGTGTGGGCAGGCATGCTGTGGAAGCCAGAGAAAGACTCCAGGTTTCCTCCTCTATCACTATTCTTCTTATTTCCATGAGACAGAGTCTCTCACTGAACCTGCCATTTTTCCAGGGAGGCTAGCTGACTAGGGAGCCCCCCAGAAATCATTCTGTCTCCACCAGACTCAGAAAAATGTGGATGAGCATACACAGCTTTGCTAGGTATTCTTTATATGAATGTGGGGATTGTGCTAAGGTTATATGCTTTGTGCTTATCCTCTTGAGCCATGCACTCAGCTCCACAAATGTGTATCTTAATATGTCATTTTCATTCAAAAAGAGGACTTAAGAAATATCATGGATAAGTTTAGAAACTGTGAATGATATAAAACAATAATAATTTATTGAATACCATTTTGTGCTAGTCATTACTCTAATGCTTCAGATACAGTCTCAGTTCAGTTTTTATAATAAGGAAAACAGACATGATTGTCTTGCTTGGAACACAAGGAAGTTGGTGAACACAGAGATATAAAAGTGTAGTCACACTCAAAGGGGCAGAGAATGGATTTTAATTTCACTATAATGGCAATGTAACAAATTTTACTCATTTATATTTATATGTTTGTCCAAATATCAAGAGAAAAGATATATTTTTATAACCAAGAGAAAAACCTCATCAATCTCATTTTAAAACATATTTGACAGTATAAAGGAAAAGAGCAAAGCTTCAAATACATGTAGAAAATATTTCTAAGATATTGAGAAGATATGAAATTGATGGATTCAAATTTTCTCAGATTTTCATGTAAGATACAGTGAAATGTTGTGATTGACACAGTCACGAATGAAAAAGTTTCTGCATTACTAATTGCCTCTGAATCTGTATAAATAAATTGATCCTACTCACCAAGATTCAGTGTATATCCATAGCATGCCTTAGTCTGTGCTTCCATCCACACTTTGCCCTTCATTCTCTTGTACAGGGAAGGCTAATCACCTCAGGTAGACATATAACCAGTTCTTCTCCTTATATGGAACAAGAGAACAGAGCAGAAAATGATGCCATTGTGGAATTAAACCTATCATCCTTCTTTAAAAAAAAATAGTCACAGTTTGCTCGTTGGGGCAATCTGTCCCTTGTTACCAATTTATGCTGCTCTGTGGGACTGTGTTAGAAAAACATTATTATTATTAGCAGTCGTAATACTTGGCAGCCATTCAGTACATTTCATCAAAGGCTCCAAGAACTAAGCCATCAATCAAACTTGCCTTGGTGTGCTCCTGGGAGGAGGTGGTATTATTTCTGCTTGGAACAGAGGTTAAGTGACTTGCCCAAGGCCTTGAAGCTGGTGAGATTTGGAGCTAAGAATTAAACCCTGGAGACTTGACACCCAGCATCCCACTCTCCTTCCTGGAGCACTTTCTCTCTGCCTGTCTGAAAGATGTGGGGATAAAGAAAGCATCTAATAGAAGAATGCCCTGCTCCCCAGCATGTGTTCTTACGTTCAGGCTCTCTGGCATTAAATTGAAAAGACACAAGTAGTTTCATTTAGAACTTGAGCTGGTACCTGTCAGTCTGGCACACATTCCATTCGCTCAAATATGTATTTTAGAGTCACTCTGTGTTGGTATCATGGTAGGGACCCAACTGAGCTGTGTAGATTGTCATGGCCTGCAGGGAGTTTTCAGTCTCTTAAAAAGAAAAGAAAAAAGAAGGCTGTCATAATACTGATTTTATTAATGTTTTTTACTATGTGATGGTTCACATTTGAAATCACAGGTCTTTTCTCTTAAACCATACACTAAAATTACTCAACATTTCAGTCAAAGGAATGTAAAAGCATACACAGTGTGTATATGTAATTTTAAATCAAATTCTGTCCTCTAATTTAAATAAATGATAATCAAATCATGATTATACATAGAATTATTATTTAACTGATACATAAATGCATATACATGTATATATATATATATATATATATATATATAATTAGGTTAAAGATAATTACTGTTAAAATTTAGAATAAAAACATAATTCCTGAGAACGAAAATTATTTTGTTTACTTTTACTCCAAAAATATACTAGTAAGATTAAAACGGTGTTGCTAGTACTTGCCTCACAAAAAACAGTGACATGTGGCAATACAGAATGCTAACATAAACACAGAATGCTGACCATGTGGTGATACAAATGCTGACCCACACGATGATATAGAATGCTGACCTATGCAGTAATACAGAACACTGACCATGTGGTGATATGGTATGGTGACCCATATGATGATATAGAACACTGACTCATGTAGTAATGCACAATGTTGACCCCTCTATTAACACAGAATAGTGACCCATACCTTGTTACTATGGCTTAACATGTGTCAAACCCTGAACTATGTGTCATGGTTCATACCAGAGTCAGTAAGCCCTTTATTCACAGAGGGACAAGTTTACAGTGTGAGTAAAAATGTGTTCAGACGGATCCTATGTTTTAGCATTTGCCAGGGAAGTCCTTAATTATCGTAAAGGGGTGTAAATATAGCAAGAATGGTACAATTCCATGTCAACGTCTCTAGTAGCCTGTTGACTTTTAATACCTGCCAGCAGGTGACCTGTTTGCAAAGCATTGTGTGGTGCACAAAGCAGAAGCTTCAAAATCAAGGTTTCATATCTGTGAACATACCCAGTCTTAGACCTCCAAATTCTTATTTCTACCATGGTTAAATGAATGTGGCAAAGCAAAGCTAAATTTAAAAAAGAAACCTATTTAACCTTTTTAAGTACAAAATGTATTCATCTATGTTAAAACTATCTGATAAATTAAAATATTATATAAAGGTAAATGGTAATTATTCCTTTTGGAACAATAATTTTTTTGAATACAAATGGCTGTTTTGGGAGGACATGACTTGTTTGAAATGTTTAAGAGTAATAATATATTTTGAAACATCCATGTCTGAATGAAATAAGATACACTTGCCTCATCTCATTATTTTGATTTAGGCACTATGATGGAATCCTGTCCAATGTAATGAAACAATAAAAAAAGAAAAACATAGGCTTCAGATTAGTAAATATAAATAAAAAGTAAACATAAATATCTCTATTTGCAGATAACATAATTACCTACACATGTACCATATATACAGAAAGAGAGACTGACAAAGTATTAACAAAATATTAAATTAACTTTTGAAAAATTCATCATTTCTATATATTAACAGTGAAAAATGAGAAAATGAAATTTAAAAACAACACAACTTACCTGAGAAGGAATCAGCTGAAATCTAGGGACTAATTTAAGGTTTATATGCTAAGAACTATAAACATTGCTGTGTTGAAGTGAAAGGTAGTTTAACATATTCATGAAGAAAATTCAAAGCATGAAGATGCTACCAGTATCCAAGCAAGAAAATAAATAGAAAAGAATCAATCAAAATCCCAGCAGGGAGTTGTGGTGGGAAGGTTACTCAGCAGGTAGAGCAGCTAATGCAAGGTCATACACCCATCTGTAAGCTCAGTCCTGTGGTGGTGGACACCAGAGAATCAGTGGGGTTACCTGGCTGATAATGACAAGGTCTGGGATGAGAGACTCAGACTCAAGGAAATACATGGATGACTGGCAGAGGAGGATCTCCAACATTCTGCTCTAGCTTTCATGCAAGCAAATCGTATGCTAGCATCTGCAAATACACGCATATGCAATAAACATAGCACTACACATACTCCCTACACACACACATACACAAACACATGCCCTTCCCCACCCTGCCATCATCCCAGCATGTTTTTCTCTAGAAATAAAAAAAAAAATGTTTACAACTAAGATCAAATACAACAAATTTAAGATAGTCATTTTTGCCAAAAAGAATGTTGCACGAATGATGTTTCTTGAGTTCAAATTTACTATAAAACTAAAACAATCAAGATAGCGTGATGCTTATACAGATAAACATCTAAAGCAGTGACAAAAAGATCCTTGAAACAGACCTTACACATTCATGGTCAAACCATTCTGACCAAGTTGACTACTTTGATGGGGAAAATGTAGCCTTTTCAAAACATAGTGCTGAAACAATTTCTTAGACATATGGAAAAAATTAACTTTGATCTTCGCTTCATATCTTATGTTAAAATTAATTAGGCATGGGTTATATTAAACATAAAAGCTAAAACTATAAAACTTTTAGAAAGAAGCCTAGGAAAAAAGTCTGAAACTTTGGGATTGGCAAAGATTTCTTCAGAGCTAACCATAAAATAAACAGGGAGAAATGATAAATTAGTCTTTATCAAAGTAAAACCTCTTCCTTTCTAAAGACACCTTTGAGGAAAATGCAAAGACATTCTGCACTATGAAATATGTATAACACATAAATGATCAAGGAACTCATAGGATTAGTTGAAGAATTCTTACAGATCAAAAGAAAGGCAAAATTAGCCGAATAGAAACCGGCAAAAGATGCAGACATATAGGCACATTGGCATCATATAGGCAAGTATTTAAGTGGAGAATAAATAAATAAAATACAAACAGGATGCTGAATATCATTAGAGGTCATGGAAATGTGAATGAAAGCATGGAGTGCTACTTTCCCTGTAGTATGTTAGCAAACATTACAGTATTTATAAAACCCAGTGTTGGTGAGGATTACTGGCATCCAAGGAGATGGCCTCATTCATGTTATGGTCAATTGCTGTTCTCCTAAGTCACTGCAGGATATTTTCATTGACTGCCCCATATGTTAGCTACTCATCTTCACCTGGCATAGGAGCTTTAGCTTGGAAACCTATAGACTTTACAATCACCAAGATATTATTTCCTACAGTTGAGCTATCTTATGCATTTATGTGATGCTATGGGACTGGTGAATTGTGTGAGGCTATTTTGAATCAGGCTGTATAAAGCTCTGTTACAAAGCAAATCTTTCAATGAATAGATGTTGTGGAGTCAAGGGAGGTAGGTGGCTACTACAGACAACAGGTCATTTGGTCCTGTGGTAAAGGCAACAAATTATCTAGTGGTCCAATATTAACATATCTTCTGGATTTATAAGAAATTATAATGTTTTTTATGAGGCAGTTCCCAATGTCAGGCCAGATGTAGACTGTGGGCTGCTCAATTTGTTTCCTCATGTGTCATAGGGAATTATCACAAAATCTGACTAAAACAGCACAAATTCATTATTTTACTGCTTGTAGGTCAACTGTCTTCCTGGGATTTCTCAGTGTTAAATGCAGTGTGTTGGCAGGCTCTGTTCCTTTTCAAAGACTCAGGGCATTCTGTTTCCTGGCTGGTCCCACTCTCGGAGGCCACCCACACTCCTTGGCTTATAGGTCATTCCCATCTTCAAAGTCAGTAGTCCCAAAGCCCTCTGTTTCTCTATCTGTTGTCACATCTCTGACCATAGCTGGACAGTGGTGTCTGCATTTTAGGGCCTATGTAAATAGATGAGGTCCAGGTATGTAGATGATCCAGGATAATTCCCTTTGCAAGTCCCTCAATTTTGATCACAACCACAAACTTGCTTTGTCAGTGAAGTAAAATGTCTATAGTTTCTGGGATTTGAGTTGAATCTTCTTGGGGGAACTGTTATTCTTCCTGTCATACTAGCCAATAGTAGCCTACTGTGACCTCTGGCCTGATGTCCTATGGAAATAGCTCTATGTTGTGATTTTCTTCTGCTCATTAGAAAAGAATGCTTTAAATCCTCCAAGGCTCACCAAGATGCTGCCCTCCTTACCTAAGTAAAGGTGTGAGTCTCTTCAGAGGCTCAAAGGCTCAGGATTTTCCCAGTCCTTCTCAGGAACATTGCAGATGAAGAAGGAAGTGCCTTGCTGCTTTGCTGTCTGTAGTTCCAGGAAGATCTGTTTTTGGAAGCAGAGTAAAAACATCTTCCTTTGGACTCAACTGAGGGCTATAAGTTTGTATTAGTGACTGTTATCCTTACTGTGGGAGAATACCAGAGAGAAATAACTAAATGGAGGAAGGACTCATTTTGGCTCATGGTTTAAAAGGATGGAGTCTTTCATGGTGGGGAAGGTAATGTGTTAAGACCACTACTTGCCCATGGTGGCAGGATTATCAGGTTGCTTGCTCACATCGCTGCTGTTAAGGAAGTAAAGAGAGCTCAGGTCAGAAGTAGAGAGGGGTCATAAACTATAAACCTCACCATTCTATACCCCACTTCCTCCAGTGATGCCCTATGTCTTAAAGGTCTACAACTTCCCCGAAGAGTACAGTGCCATCAACTGGGGACCAAATATTTAAACATATGACATTGTGAGGTCCTTTCAGTTTCAACCCATAAAAAACTCCTTGGTAACCACAGGATGGGGCTTTTGAAATTCATACATTTGCTTTTTCCTTGAGGCTTTGAGTCTATAGGACACCATTTTTGGCTACTCTAACAGGGGAAGGTCACATAGTAGCAGGAAATACTGAAAGGAGAGACTAAGTAAAATATTATTTTGAAAATTATTTTTTAAGCAATTTATTGTTTGAAAGAAGGAGAAAGAGAGAGAGAGAGAGAGAGAAATGGGCACACCAGGGCATTTAGCCACTGCAAACTCCAAATGCATGCACCACCTTGTGCATCTGACTTCCATGGGTACTAGGGACTCTAACTTGGGTGTTTAGGTTTCACAGGCAACAGGCAAGCGTCATAACTGCTAAGCCATCTCTCCAGCCCTATAACCATTTTAAATAAAAGAGAGAGTTTTGTACATGCCCAGTAGCAGTCAGAACACCATCAAACAAGAGGAAAAGAACAGTTGGAAAAGATGCATCTCAAAGTTCTCCTGCCAATTGTGGAAGCTGTCATTCACATTCCATTCTCTGCCTGCCTTGAGCAGCATGCTTAATGATCACAAGTCAACATTTACATGAAATTGATTTTCCATTGCTCACTCTGTTATGCTGTTTAATGTCCTAGACAGATTAATAAGTTCACCACCCAAACTACTTGGAACATAATAATTTTAAATAAGTTAATCAAATTACTTGTCCTTTCACAATTCGAAGATCTACTTTCAGTATTCACAATTTCCAACTTGCTGTAAGTTCCTTGACTACTACGAGTTTCTAAGATGAGTGACAGTTGGGTCATATTAAATGCATTTACTAATGAATACAAAAAGAAAGGTACAGTATCGACCTCATTAGTAGACAAAGTATGTAGAGTTTAGAAATGCATTTTTTTAAAACTTGTTTGGTAAGGTTTTGAAAAGATGATAAGATCACAGTTATAAGTGTATACAAGCAAGTAATAAGGGGTCTTCTTGTTGTAGATGTAGTTATGAAAGTAAGTATAATAAAAGTTTTAAAATGTGTATTTTATTTAGAGTAACAAATAGAGCTCAATACCTATAGCAGCTCAAACACATGGGCAAGTCCAGGTTGGATCAGTGAACATATGCACAGAACCCTTTCTGAATACTTGATCCATCCATAGACTCACAGATCTGCTGTCTTTACTTTCATGGTTTCCATCGTTGCCATAGGAGCCCTTGTTATTCCGAACAAGTGGAAATGGAAAAGTTTGGAGAAGTGTGTTCAAGAAATTTTACATGGTTCATTATTGTACTAAGCACGGATGGTTGGACTGAATCACATGGTCACACTCATTCATAGTTGACTGAAACTGAGAATTTTGTACATCAGTGGATGCCTGTTATGATGCACTGTGCATGTGAGGCTAGCTGCAACTATGCAGGTAAGAGTTCCCAATGGCAAGATACTACATTGCCACTATTTTCATAATGTACAGTAAAATAATATAATCAAAAATTGTTTTTAGACTTGGATTAAATTGTTTATTTCATCAAAAGAAAATATATCTACTGGACACAGGTGAAATTATTATAAATCTCATCATTTCTAATAACCCATCCATTCTTCTTCAGTGCAAAATTGAAGAATGTTAATAAATAAGGACAACGTATAAGTGTTGTTTATTATAATGTAATGAGACACCTTGCTCTGACCTTCTGACTATTCTTGCTATTTGTGAGATTTCTTACATCTAGAGAATAACTAACTCTGTAGTAAATTCTCATGTGGACACTTGTGGCCTCACTATTAAAGTCTACCAGCATTTACTTTTAACTCTCAGCAAGGTGGTCAAGAATTAATATCTGGTAAATCACAAAGTACTTATTTACTATGCTGAATCACTTACTTAGAAAGCTATGCTAGAGAAAAAATGCATAAGACTATATATATATATATATATATATATATAGTGATAATTTACAGCACTGGAAATTTGAAGATCATATGACTAGGACAGCAATAGGAACAGTAGCACAAAAAAACTATCAAGAATCTTGGTCACATCAATCATCAATAACTGGGCAAAATGATATGCTCTTGTAAGTTTGAGGTACTTTGGAAGTTGAGGCAAAAAGAATTCCTGGAACCTAGGTATTTGAGGCTAAGTGGGAAACAGATCTTTTTCTGAAAAAAAAAAATCCTTTGGCTGGAGAGATGGCTTAGTGGTTAGGTGCTTGACTGTGAAGCTTCAGGACCCCTGTTTGAGTTTCAGTTTACCAGGACCTACACTAGCCAGATGCACAAGGGGGTGTACACGTCTGGTGTTTGTTTGCAGTGGCTGGAAGCCCTGGCATGCCCATTCTCTCTCTCTCTCTCTCTCTCTCTCTCTCTCTTCTCTCTCTGTCTGTCGCTCTCAAATAAATAATAAAATAAAAAAAAATTCTCTTAGCATTAAATCATTATCCTACCTGTAAAAGCAATTCTCCAGTGGGTTGTACTTACCAGCAAAAAAGACTGCAAGGAGCTTCCAGGCTGTGGCCTGCACAAGAGTTTCTGGCTAAGGGGTTGAGTTGGGCTTGACATTCAGACCAGGTTTGCTTTGTGAACCCACGAACTTTTATGGAAGCTACATCTCTTCAGGCCATTGAAGCAGTAGAACTATTTATAATTAGCATAAAAACCCTGTTTGGGGTCTCTACTCTCTTGGTTGCTTTTTATTTATAAAACTGTAACTCAGATTATTTTTCTTTCATTGAAGTTAGACTCAGAAGATTTTCTTGCACATTATTGAAGATCAGGATTTAGATGGACCGTTTTTTGTCTTAGCCAGGATGTTCATTCATCCCTCCGTCCATTCACTGAGCACAGGCAAGCTGGTTTCTATTTTATGCCAGGATTTATACTGAGCTCTAGGAATGCAAAAGTGAAGACTATAGTACCTGTCATGTAGAACTTTACAATCTGGTTTGACATCATGTAGAAAAGCATGATTCAATAAGTAGTAGAAGTGTAGGAAAGACAGACTTATGAGAAACCGATGAGCTCAGCTAACCCCATCACATTCAGGTGATAGGCATAGATGTGTGGGTGAAGGAAAAAGAAGGTCCTAACTATATTCTGAGGTTTGAAGGACACAGTTTTAAAACAAATGTCCAGGTTTATGCATTCTCTGAATAATGTTGCTAGCCCCTTTTTACTCTACTCTAACATCCTTACTCCTGTTTTCCTTATGTTGGAATGCAGCCAATGAGATTTCATGGGACCTTTAGCTAAGCCAGGCAGTGGGTGGGCTTGACAGCTATACTCTCAGCATAAATGAGAAGAAGATCATTAGTGTGTTAAGAAAACATATAAACTTTTCATTAAAATGCAGAAATTCCTTGTTCTTGGACTGATTTCCACAAATACTGACCAAAGAAATTAGGTGGCTATAATTGTAGAGTCAGTTGGAAAATATAAATTGATCTTGAATAGAAATAAAATTGAAATAAAAACTATGAACTATCCTAAGTCATGAATGTCTGAAACGTTTTATACATTTATATGATTCTATAAAATAGAATTTGGCTAAATCTTTTAGAGGTACCTTCTAAAACACACTATTATCTTTTTTTGTGAAAAATAGAAAGTATCTTTCTTTTTTGTTCTACCTTAGACATGAGTTTAACAAGTAAAACAGAGTGTCAAAATATTCTAGTTACAATGTGCAATGCCAGAGATTCAACTCCATTGCTATTATGTTAGACAGCATGAAGGGGAAGAACAATGGCACTGGAGTGAAGTCTTCCAAGCCCAGCCAGCTTTCTTTGAGCCTAACACTGTTCTTAGCACTAATTTACCTGATTGACAGCAACATTGGCAGGGAAAGAAGCATATGAGTATCATTTTATGACAAGTAGTGGAAGCTTTTAGATACCTTTGATGGGAAACATAGCTCCTTTGAAGCTCATAGGGTATGAGAGCCTTTGCTAAGACAAGATCTATAGAACTTACAATAGACGCCCAGCATCTACTGCAGCTGTATGCAGAGCAGTTTACAGCTGTGCTGATGCTAGCTAGGCAGGTGGTAGTTTATTAGCCAGCAGGCTTAGAAGCCACCATGAAGATCTGTTGCTTGGTTGGTTTGTGTTTGGCTTCCCTCTTTTACCTGATTGGCCATTTAGGAAAAGTTCTCCTCAATATAAGTGAAGCTGGGTCTCTATTAAACAATGCACTCAATCTGATGCATGGAAAATGAGATTGCTGTTAGAAACTAGGCAGAAGTGATGTGCATACATTCTACAAAATTACATTAATGCTACCATAAATGGAAAATCAGATTGCCATTGTCTTAGAGGAACAGAGAGGAAAAAAAATCTATTTATACCAGATACATCATAAAATTAAGTTACTTCACATAAAATGTGAATTACTTAAGCCCCCAAGAGAAAATTGTTAAATATAGGCATATGCAAAGACAGATTTAACTACAGCAGGAATGAAATCAACTTAGGACCTGATTGGACACTTGCTAAAAAGGCCCCCTGTTATGGGGGGCCAGCCTATTTCTGAGAAATCAAGGGCATTTTACTATGGAAAATTTGGTGGTAAAGGAAAAAAGGAAGGGGGAGAGAGGAGGTTCCAGAAACAGCATTTCTAGGTTCTATTTGCCGTCCTCTAACTCGAATTATGATTACTTCTGCCACTTCAGAACACTGAAAGCCAAGTATTCAGTAAGGAAATAGGCTAAAAAATTTGAACCTCATGTAAACTATTTGTAGGTTTGCTAACCTAGACAAATAGGATGGGATACAAGCAGCAGCAACAGCAAATTGGAAATTAGCCATAAATCTCAAACAGGAAGCATCAGATTCCCATTGGGCAGGGTGCACCAGAATCAGCTATAGAGAAGGAAGTGTTGTACCATACGAACCAGAAGAGCAGCTTTCAAAAATTCCTTCTGAAGGGAGAAATTGCAGACCAGAACTGCCACTCATAGGAAAGGTCTGTTACTTGGATGAAGCATCGTTTACATCTTCTGCCTTATTACTATAAATGCTTAAACTATTAGCAGTTCTGCTGATGTAAAATAGGGTTACATGCCAAACATGAGTGGGGCTCAAACTTGCACGACTCAAATGTAGGCTCTCACTTTAGCCTCAGGCAGCCTTTAGGTTTTGTGGCTCAATTTAATCTTTCTACATGCTCAGTAGAAAGTACATGGCAGCCCTTGACAGAGTTGCTAGTAGCCTGGGGATACTCATGCCATCTTCAGGGGTCATCTGATACCAAGAGGACTATAGACTGGCAAGAGATCACACAGTGCATTAAGTGCTAGTCTCAACCCTATGGGCATTAACTTACTAGCCCTGGGCACTTTCCACTCCATATTCTTGTGTGCTTATAGAAACAATACTGGAAATTATATAACAAGTTGTCTGCTGTGTTATTATCAAGTAATGGAAGTTCTTTGTGCAAATATGACCTAAGATTCATATTCTGACTCACTGACGCACATTTTCAGATAAAAAATGCTGTGTAGTGAGCATTATGCTTGATAAAGTGATAAAATTTTTAAAAGCAAACTGTAGGTTCTAGTCTTAAATGGAGGAAACAAATCAATGGGAAAAGTGAATTCATATACAAATATTAATGTGTAATGTGATCACAGCACTAAGGAGTCATGGGAAGTTCTTTCAGAGTAGTAATAAAGGGGTAGCAGACTCCATCAAGGAGCTGAAGGAAGCTGTACAGGATATAGAAGCATTTTTTAAAATTTTACTTAATTAGTTAATTCATTTTTTGAGAAAAACTCTTCTGTAGCCTAGGCTCCTATGCAACACAGAATGATTTTGAACTTCTGTTCCTCTTACTTCTACTTCCTGAGTCGTAGGATTAGATCCATTCCACGACTTTATGAATGCCAAGGAGTTACTCCACAAACTGAGCTACTTCCACAGCCTGAGTCTTATAAAATGGTTGGAAAGATGTACACAGAAGAAATGAAAGGCAGAGCAAAAGCCTGAAGAAATGGATAACATGGTGTCTTCAGAGCAATTCAAGATGGTGAATGTATGAAAAGGGAATTGATTAAGAAGTTGAAAAAAAGCAGATTGGGACCTGAGCCTAACAGGCACATTTCTAGTGTAGGATTGAACACTAATCCTTATGTACTTCATTCCTGAATTTACATTACTTTCTATAAATAGCAAGCTTTTATATTTCTTCTTGATCATCCTGCCAACCTACATTCATGTGCTAGCATGTAACATCTTTAACTTAAAAATCATTCTTAATAGGAGTTCCTCTCAAACTCATCCCCTGAACTAATGACTGTAGCTGTCTATTTCTAGTACTTAGCTTCACAGGGGATTCTCAAAAACATCACCTTCTTCCTTAATAAGGACTCTAAATATTACTGTTTATTATGGTCCTCTGAAAGTTAAAATGTGAAAGTCTAATTTCACTGTGATGGTGTTTGTTTGAGGGATGCTTTGGGAGGTATGATCTTTTGAATCTATGTCCTCAGCTGTTAAAATTAAACTTGTAACTTGAAGCTCCACCCACCTGGCTGGATGAGGTATCACTGGAGGCAAATCCTAGATAACAACACCTAAGTTTTCACTAGGAGTAGATCTAGTCCAGCCAAGATGTATAAGACAGCAAGTAAAGTCTCTGCTCTGGCAGGTTCGTGTAAATGCGTGTGCTGGTATTTTGCTGGCTACAGTTTATCTCTCTGCTTGGATCTATGGAAGTAGGCAGCTTCTTCTGCTATTGATGGAATTTCCCCTGGATCTGTAAGCTTGAAATAAATCCTGTTCCTCCCCAAAACTTTGTCTGGTTGGATATTCATCTTAGCAACATAGAGAGGTCTACTTCTACTTGTGGTACCACAAGAGTGAAGTCTTACTGACATGAATCCGACCATGTGGATTTTGATCTTTTGAAACTTGGGAACTGGAGGAATGATCAAGGAATTGGTTCTTGGGATGAAAATGCCCTCCAGAGTGGTAAGTGAAATGTTATGGGCTATTCTGGTGTGAGTTTGAAACCACTAAGTGCAGAGAGAATTGTCTTGGCTCATAAACTTTTAAGTTGGAAGGAAAGGCAGAAGAGAAATTTGTTGAAACTGGGCCACTGGCAAAAAGGCTGGCTGTGTTCTGCTACCAATGCCCAGAGTCTGATCAAGGTTGTATTTGAAAGCAATAGACTGATATGCTGTGGAGAAGATATAGAACTAAAAGATATAAGATTTAAAGTTGGAGACATTCAAGCAAGTTTAAAATTACTGGCAGGCAGACCAGTTTTTAAGTTATGGAAGCTGCTATTGTCAAGCAGATTGCTTCAGTTAAGGATGGACCAACTAGTTTACATTGAAACAATGAAAAATATGCCAGAGGTAAATTCCACCCAAGAAAGACTGAATGGTAGTAATGCAAACTATTTGAATGTACATGACTGAAAGAAAGAAATCTGCTCTTCAAGGTCACAATTTATTTCCTCTGTGGATTAACAGAATTGTTGTGCCCCTGCAGACCTAGTATTGGTTTTGATTTTTGAAGCATGACAAATGCATGGAAGTGGGTCATGAATGCACAAAGATTCAGGAGGTGCTACTGAAATGTGGCATGGGAAACAGGGTGATATACCTTTGTAAAGAGGTCACTGATACCATTGTACAACGGGCCATGGTTTGCAGCGAATACCTGAAGGTGTTTTAGATACGCCAGAGCTATGCAAAAGCTACTATGGAGCACTATCAGCTCAGAATGGAAATTTCCCTTGGCTACACATTTTAGCTGGAGAGATAGAAACTGGAAATCCAGAGACTGTCGTCATTTGTTATGGGTGTCAGACTTGAACTTCAGATGTTTGATGTTTGCCTAATGGTTATCGAGTTTTCACAGGTCCAGTTTTTCTTTGTAATTTCTTATAGCAATGGAAATTTTTACTCAGTGTCATTTTCAAAGTTTGCAACTTGTTTTTATTTTACAGGATTCATAGTAAAGGGACAATCTGAAAGTTGGTAAAGACTATTGGGACCTCGTCACTTGGAATAAATGCAGTTTGCAATGTGAGATGAATTCATTCTGTATCCCTACCTAGCTGTATTTATTATGAGGATATGTATCTACATAGGAAACAAATTACTATATCACATCTACTATGTAATTACAGAATATAATATATGGAACATAGAGATGGGCCTGGTGGTACAGAGCTATAATTTCAGGAACATGGGAGGCCTACAAGTTCAAGGCTAGGTAGGGATACAGAATGAATTCAAGGCCAGGCTGGGTAACTTAGTGAGACCTCCATCTAAAAATAAAAAGTAAAAATTAAAAGGACTTCAATGTAGCTTAGAGGGAGAGGCATTTGCCTAGAATGCATAAAGCTCAAGGTAACAGAATATATATATATACAATATGCAATTGGCACAAGGATATACACATATTACAAAACGAAATAACTGTGTATGTGTAATGCATATATGTTCACATCACTAAGTTTTCTGAGAATAAATATAACATAATTGTGAGATATTATCTTTTGTTATCATTTTATGTCGACATTTTCATTTGAGCTTGGGCTTTCTGCCCATGTCCCACTGTCACTAAACTAGGTACCTTAGTGCTATGACTTACATGTTTTTGGACTACCTTTTCCCAGTTATCTTTTGGCAACCTGTTTGGTACATGTATAACACAGAAGCATTTCAGTTATATATATGGAATGTATTTCTTCTTTATTTATTTATTATTTGGATTTATGAGGTAGGATCTTGCTCTAGCTCAGGCTGACATGGAATTCACTGTATAGCCTTAAGAAGGTTTTGCACTCACAGGGATCTTCCTACCTGTGCCTCCTGGTACTGGGATCTTTCTCCCATTGGACTATAAATGAATGCAATAAATTCAACATGTTTAAGTTAAAGCATTTGATAAGCTTCTACATGCGAATATCTTCTAAAACCACCATCACAGACAAAATAATGAGCATGGGGCTATGGAGACAGCTGAGTTGTACATGCCTTGCAAGCACGAGGACCTGAATTCAATCTCCAACACCCATGCAAAAAAACTGTCGATGATGACATGTACTGTGATCTTAGTGCTAGGAAGACAGAGGTGGGAGGATGCCCTGGGTTCTCTGGCCAGTCAGACTAGCCTAATTGGCAAGGTCCAGACCAAGAAATATTTTCTCACAACAAAGTTGGACGGTATTTCTAAGAAATGACACATAAGTTTTTCCTCTGGCCTGCACTCACACATGCTCATACACATGCATGTGTACCCCACAACATATTTGTGGGCACACACACACATGTGCACACACTAACACATGCAAACACACATGTACATGTACACATTACATGCATAAATTTTAACATAATGAACATTTCCCTCACTTTCAAAATATTTTTGTCTTCAGTTCACTTTTTCTATACCTCCCTAATTACCCCAGCCAACCACTGATTTAATTTTTACCACTTTGATTAACACTTTTAGGAATTTTATATAAACAAAATCATAGGTGATACAGTTTAGTTTAATTAATTAATTTACTTATTTGAGAGAGAGAGGCAAATAGAAAGAGAGAATGGGTGCCCCAGGGCCTTAAGCCACTCTGAACGAACTCCAGACACATGTGCCCCCTTGTGCATCTGGCTTATGTGGGTCCTGGGGAATTGAACTGGGGTCCTTAGGCTTCACAGGCAAATGCCTTAACCACTAACCCATTTCACCAGCCCAAGTCATGCATTTTTTTAAAAGATATATGAAAAAAGGTCAATTTAACTCTCAGCTTTGAAAACTGAAAGCAAGAATGAGGCAGCCCATGTGTGTGGTTGTGGTTAGATCCATGTGCTACATCCCAGCATGGCACAGAGAGAAGGCAAAGGAGTCAGCTGTGTGCACATGGGCATGTGGTGAGCCATTAAGTCAGAAAGAAGCAGAATAGATGCCAGTCTCCACAGCAAGAACCACTCTCAAGAATCCTATGAATGTAAGAAGAAAAACCTCTCCTGGGAGCAGGTGTGAGCCTCTTCGCAGGCAGTGCTGGCCTGGCCTCATCACACTTTACAGATTGTACCATCCCAAGAGGCCCCACAAGGTGCCCAGTTTCCAGTAGGTGAAACTTTAGGGGCATTTCATTAAGCTCTTCCAGGGGAAATGAGGACAGAGGTTTGTTCACTCCCACATAAGGCACCGACAACAAACCAAAAAATAATTCCATCCAAGTCTATCCTAGTGGACCAGTTAGTTTAATGGAGGCACACAGAGAGCACAGGTACAGGGCTACTTATCCTAGATATTTTATGGTTAACACCACTGTGATTTGTGCTCTTTTCTGTTTCAGTATATGAGTTCTAGTATACAAATTTTTGAACTTTGTATCTTGGAGCTCTGCTAAACTCACCTAATTTCTAGCAGCTTTTTGAGTCACTGTTGGATTTCCTATAATAAGTCTGCCTATGGATAAGGAACATATTACTTCTCCATTTCCAATCTGAAGTCTTTTATAATTCATTTTCTTACCTGTTATGCTGATTGGAACTTCCAGCAAAATGTTGAAAAGAAGAGGGTGATCTTTTTCCTGATCTTATGAAAAAGGGTTTCAGTCTCTAGGCATTTAATATAATGCTTCATAGATGTATTCTATGATGAAAGGTTGGGAGGAAGTTTAGTTGGGAGTTTTTTTTATCAGAAATGAATATTAGACTTCTTTAAGTGATGTTTTGTGTCTATTAAGATTGTCATGCATTTTGTTCTTTTACTGATTTGTAATGCTAAACTAAATTTATATTCTTGAGGTAAACAACACTAGATTATGATACATTATTATTCCTTTTATTGATTATCATACTGACTTATTAAATTTTAAGAATTTTTACATCTATTTGCACAAGGTATGTTAGTCTACAGTTTTTTTTTCTTTCAGTATTTTATCTGATTTTGATATCTGGAAAATACTTATCTCATATAGTAGGTTAAAAAATACTACCATCTGGGCTGGAGAGATGGCTTAGCGGTTAAGCATTTGCCTGTGAAGCCTAAGGACCCCGATTCGAGGCTCGATTTCCCAGGTCCCACGTTAGCCAGACGCACAAGGGTCCCACGCATCTGGAGTTCGTTTGCAGTGGCTGGAGGCCCTGGCGAGCCCATTCTCCCTCTCTCTCTCTATCTGCCTCTTTCTCTCTCTGTCTGTCACTCTCAAATAAATAAAATAAACAAAAAATATTTTAAAAATACTACCATCTGTTGCAGTTCTCTTCATGTAGTTCATGGAGTTATCTTCTAACCAGAAGCAGCTTCTGAGAAGAAAAGGTCTATATCAGGCTTACAGAATCCAGGGGAAACACCATTCATGGTGGAAGAAGCTGGCTCACTTTCGTTGGTTCAAAACAGATAGATACCACTAAAACTGCTAGCAAACACCAACTGCAAGAGCTCAAACCTACTCTGTCCACATCTTAGAGCTGGACTAAAAGAACTACCCTCAGTGACACCTTCTCTACCAGGTATTTGCCTGCTGGAGGCTCAAGTTGCAAGATTAATCAAAAATACCTAAGGCTATAGGGGTCATTCATTCGCATTCAAACTATGACACCATCTTTTAATTTTTTCTGGGATAGGTTCTGTAAAACTCATATAATTTCTTTTTTAAATGTTAAGTAATCTACCCCTAGGAGTCCATTGAAACCTATAGTTTTCTTCAAAAAGATTTTTAAGAATATCCTAAATTTCTCCAGTAGATAGGGAGTTATTCTGATTATTAGTCTTTTTTTTTTACTTTTTTACATTTTTTATTGACAACTTCCATAATTATTTATAATATGATAATTCCTTCCCATTCCCTACTTTCCTCTTCACAAATGCACCCTCCATCATATTCCCTTCCCCTCTTAATTAGTTTCTCTTTTATTGTGATGTCATCATCTTTTCCTTATTATGAGGGTCTTGTGAAAGCAGTGTCAGGCTTAGTGAGGTCATGGATATCCAAGCCATTTTGTATCTAGAAGATTGCATTGTAAGCAGTCCTACCCTTCCTTTGGCTTTTACATTCTTTATGCCGCCTATTCTGCAATGGACCCTGAGCCTTGGAAGGAGTGATAGAGATGTCTCAGTGCTAAACACTCCACTGTCTCTTCTTCTCAGCACTATGTTGCCTTTTGGATCACCCCAGTGGTTACCACCATCTGAAAAGAGAAGCTTCTCTAAGCAAAAGTGAGAGTAACATTAATATATGGATATGAACATTAAGAAAAGTGCTTACAGGGCATTACAGGGCAATTTGGTGAATATAATATATTCATTTAGCCAGTGATATTCCTCTAAGGCTCATGACCTCCCCTGCCATAGGCTTTTGACTAAGTTTTCAGTACCAGGCATGTATTCCTTCCAATGGAGAGGACCTCCAGCACAATGAGAGAGTTATGCTATGGGTTTCCCCCGTAACAGATGTGCCACTTTTTCACCTGTTGGCTCATTTGGCCTGGCTGGCCAGTCTTATTAAGGCTTACAGTGTCCACTGCTGCTTATCACTGCTGATGACTTCTCTCTCCCTTACAGCTGCATGCAGCATAGCTTTTCCAGCTTCCAGTCAGCTGGTCTACAGGGAGGAACTTTTCACTTGAGCTCCAGCTTGATTTCTCAGTGACCTGCAAGCCAAGCTTGTGGAGTCTTCAGCAATAGGGCCTTACCATCTATTTCTGCAGGAAACCAAGAGTCTTGGCAAGGGCTTGTAATGTTTTGGTGGTATCAAGGACCTCCCTGGCCAACAACTCACTAGAAAATATCCTATACCTGGCACTGAAATTTTTCTAGTAACAATCTATAGCTTCTAGGCATGCCATTATACAATAAAATAGGTTTCCATATGGCTTATTCATAACATCTTCAATTTTGATTAACCCTCCTCCCACCCTTTCTTTCTTTCCTCAATTTTTTTTTCGTTTTTGGTTTTTGGTTTTTAGTTTTGGGTTTTTTGAGGTAGGGTCTCACTCTAGCTCAGGCTGACCTGGAATAATTCACTATGCAGTCGCAGGGTGGACTTGAACTCTCAGCAATCCTCCTACCTCTGCCTCTCAAGTGCAGGGATTAAAGGTGTGTGCCACCGCACCTGTCTTTCAATGTCTTTTTGAGTGAAACTTGGTAGTTTGTACCCTTCTGGGGATGTTTTACATTTCCGTGAAGAAATCATATATATTGGCATAATGTTACCTTGGTTCTTAATATTTTTTAATGTCTCAAGATAGAGAGACTATTGATGACTATAAAGTTATACCCTGAGACTTGGTTGCAGCAGTATATTGTAGCTTGCTCAACTGATCTGTCAATAGCAAGTGTGATATAGAAATTAATTCCATCAATTATCTTGGAGAACCTGTAATAAACAGAGCATACCTGAGTGTTACAAGGAACATAGGAAATCAAACCTTCATGTGCCCTACTGTCCATCCATTATGCTCACCCTTTATTTCAATCACTTCTACAATATCCAGCTGCCTACAGAAATAACCAGAATTTAACCAAAACCTATACCTATACGTTTCTGTGCACTAAGAACAGTATTACTCCTCAGTGGAGCTTGGGAAAACCTGAAAGTGTAAAGAATTTCACAATCCATGGCCCCTGCTTGAGCCATGAGCAAGAAGATTCTAGAAATAATGTTCCTGTCTCCTTTCCCAAAGCCAGTCAGTTCTAAGGCACATTATAAGAAGGTGCTTCTCAGAAGGGTCTAGGAAGATTGAGTCTACGGTGTTGACGAGCTTCATGCTTGCTTGCACTGACATTCTCTCACTTGCTGTTTCACTCTTTATAGATTTCCATGCCTAGCTTCTGGGGTCATGTCCTTAGTATCAACTGCCTTCACCATGGCTTTTGTTTCACACTCTGCTGGGTAATACAAACTGAAAAAGCCACAAGGGCTTGTGTCCTAAATGGCCATTCTTCATCTGATTCCTCTGCCAGAAACATTAGGCTAGAGGTGATTCTCCTCTCTCTCTCTCTCTCTCTCTCTCTCTCTCTTGTCCTCTGTGTCTATCTCATCTTATGTTCCACATGTAAATGTGTTTCAGTGTTCAATCCTTGGACCTTTTTTAGTTCACATTCTTTCCCTTAAAATGTTTAGCTGTCATCAAAATGCCAAATGGATATCAAATTTGTATTTCTAACCATGATATCTAGATTTTAATAAATATGCAAATGTACACTTGATACCACTCTTTCAATGACTAGTGCATTCAAAGTTATATTGGACAAAGCTGTTTCCTAAAACTGAGATTCAGGTTCTCATTCAGACATATTGCTCAAGATAGAGTCACTATCTTCTATTCTAAGTCTAATTCATAAACACATCCAATCAATTTTGCCTTCAAAATATATTACATATCCTATTGACTTCTGTCTATCTTCATTGCCTACTCAGAGCCATTGTTATCACTCACTTGAACCACTGCAAGTACTTCCCCTTTGGTCCTCCTAGCTTTTAGTCTTTCTCCTTATAATTCATTCTCTGCACAGTAGAGAGAAGGATCTGGTGTCCCTATAAACTTAGGTGTTCTGAATGCTAGGTCTCAGGCTGATGGCAATTTGGAAATAGAAAGCTCCTCAGGCAGTGTATTGTTGAGGGTGGGATTAAGGGCATTACAGCCAGGTTCCCCTTGCCAGTGTTTGGCACACTCACTTGTCGATGGTGTCCATTTTGTTACCCAGGAGGTGATATCCACCCCCTGCTCATGCCACCAGTTTTTCCATGCCATCATGGAGCTTCCCCTTGATTCTGTAAGCCAAAATAAACCCCTTTCTCCCACAAACTGCTTTTGCCCTGGTGTTTTCTGCCAACAATGTGAAGTTGACTGCAACAGATCCTTAAGCCCATTAATCAGAACATGTCATTGCCTGGCTTAATGACCTCCAAGAGGCTTTCTGCTGCACTTAGAATAAATCTAATGACTTAGCATGACCTTTAGGACCTGACATGAACTGGCTGTTGCCGGCCCGTCTGACCTCATCATCTGCTATGTTACACTTCCCTCATTATGCTACAGTCACTCTGGCCTATGTCTCATCTACTAATTTATCAAGCCCATCCCTGCCTTAGGACATTCTCACTTTGTTTCCTGTCTGCAACAAGCTGGCACCATATATTCTTAGAGTTTGATCTTTCTTTTAGTTTGTCTCAACTCAAATGTCACCTACTCAGAGAGGCCTTCGAATCTAACAAACCTCAGTCTCATGCCTCCTCACTTTATACCAGACCTTCATATTTATACCATTCCTTCTTATTCCCTTACATAGAGACTATCGAAACTAATTATGGTGATCATTTATTTGTTAACTGTCCCTTTCTTAAGAAGGCAAGCTCCATTAGAGCATTCACATACTTTGTGTGTGTGTGTGTGTGTGTGTGTGTGTGTGTACACACATCATGTGGGGAGATGTGTAAATGCTAGAGGACAGTCTTGTGTGGCCTTGTTCTTCAGGCTCAGTTAATTTTTTTTAATTTTTTTGTTCATATTTATTTATTTATTTGAGAGTGACAGAGAAAGAGGCAGAGAGAGAGAGAGAGAGAGAGAGAGAGAGAGAGAGAGAGAGAGAATGGGCACACCAGGGCTTCCAGCCACTGCAAACGAACTCCAGATGCGTGCGCCCCCTTGTGCATCTGGCTAACGTGGGTCCTGGAGAATTGAGCCTCTAACTGGGGTCCTTAGGCTTCACAGGCAAGCGCTTAACCACTAAGCCATCTCTCTAGCACACAGGCTCAGTTAATTTTGATATTGGGTCTTTCATTGGCCTGGAACTCACCATGTGGGCTAGATTAGCTAATCAGTAAACCCTATGGAGCTGTCTTTCTCCACTTCCCCAGCAATGGGATTACAGTTGCATGCCATTATGACCAGCTTCTCTTTCCTCAAAGTGGGTTATGGAGATTGAAGTCAGATCCCCATGCTTGTGGACTAAGCACTTTACTAAGCAATATCTGCCACCTACATTTTTTTATACTGCTGTTGCCTCACTGATCATCTTTGGTAACATGGTGTTTAACAACCATGGGTATGAATGCATGAATTCATAGTTAGAGAGAAGGCTCAGCAGTTAAAGGTGATTACTTGCAAAGCCCATTTGTCTGAGTTTGATTTCCCAGTACTCATGTAAAGCCAGATGCATGAAGTGATGCCTGTGTCTGGAGTTTGTAGCAGTGGTAAGAGACTCTGACATGCCTATTTCTTTCTTTCTCTTTTGGTTTCTCTTTCTCTGTCATTTTTATAAATAAATAACTAAAATTCTTATAAATATCACACCCTGAAATATAAAGATCTATTTAAAGTACTGAAACAATGGTTCCTACTTAGACTGATTATTAAATGTTTACACTGTCATTCTTCCAGTTAGCTCATCTCTCTTTCAGTTTTCACTCAGCAATTCCTGTAATCATGGGAATGTGTTGTGTTGATTCAAAGGAATATAAGCACATACTATTATTGTCTTGCTTTTTAAATTCATGGATAAGGCTCTCCTCATCCATTAGGTATAGAATATAAATGGTAAATAGTATTATTCAGTGAGAGAAATGCTACATTGAACTTAGATTTGAAGCTTCTAGTATCTGTTTAGTCACTAAAGTAGTTATAAATGTCACTCATTCTTCTTCCATGTTAAGTAAAGTCCCCAAAGGAATGCAATAACAAAATGGTACCCCCACCTTTAAACATTTGGGTGCCTATACAGACTTGCAAAGGTTTAGCCCTACACTTAGGCTACAGGACTTATCTCATTCTCACCCTGGGGGAAAATGGCAGAGTTGAAGGATGCTGGGAGATAGAATGTCTTTGGAAAAAGCTGTGCAGTTTATGGTGCTTCATTGCCCTCCATCTGTGAGCTCACCAGGCACTACCTCTCTTATTTGAGCCATGGGAGAGCTGCTTAAACAGGCTTCCAGAAGAACCTGTCCCATAACCCCCGAGACTTGAATACCATGGTTGACTGGTATCTCCAAGATGTTCCTGATGTTAGAGAGTGCTGGCCACACTGTACACAAGCTGGTGACAGGTCAGAGTTGTATGCCTCACCCTTGAACTGAAAGAACTCAGAGAGAGAACAAGCCTGAGGATTGTTTTCAATGAATAGCATGGTGCTTCCTGACAATTGTGAAGAAATCACAGCAGCCAGCTTCCACAGGCATGCTAAGGAGCGTAGAAGCTGCAGATGCTGTGTGCATTACTGAGAGAATGGGCCTCACCAATGCCAAGAAAGCTGACTTGAGACATATTCTATGGAAGTGGTTCAAAAGACCAAGGAAGATTCATCTGTAACATTATACTTAATTCTAGAAATAGAGCACTTTCCCGCAAGACTGAATCCAAGACAAAAACATGCACTCTCTTTATTTCTAAGCAACTCTGTTCAAAACTACTCCTCACTGCAGAAATGCATAAACACTCATGTGTCATAAACTGTGGGAGTTTTGTACACTGTAATACTACTCAACAATCTAAATAAAACCAGCCTGCTAATGTGTGCAACAACATAGATGGAATCCAAAAGCACACCAACAAAAGGAGTCTGCCACCAATGGCTAAGTGGTAGATTCTCCCATTCATGTGACATTATATAAACTATAGGGAGAAGAAAGACATCAGTTGCAGATCACAAGACTATAAGGAGACACTTTATTAGGAGGAGACCGAAATCAACTTTCTAGGATGATAAAGTTTCTGTCTTGATTACAAGGGGAGTTACACTAACATAAATGGTTATAAAACTTTACACTATCTACTTCATAGAGTGAAATTTGTTCAGGAAACTCAGTGAATTCTACTAAAAAGTTAATGATGCCATATGTACAATTAAGGCATAAGTTGTGAAGAGAATTCATACAAGGAAATATGACCTACCATGGGGTAATGACTTTAAATAAATAAATGTACAGTTATTACCCCACAGGGCAGCCATGTCAAGTGGACAAATAGTAAAGCACCTAACTGAGGCAGGTGAAGGCAGTATTGGATCATGTTATAGAGAATGACACTGCACCCCAATACTGCCAGCGCAACCTGATGCACCCTGAAAGCAGGGATTTGTTCTCATCCATCATGTTATACCCTGAGCCTAGTTCAAGCATGGCTATCCACAGGCACAGTGCAAATGCTTCTTGACTAACAGGCTGAACACCTAGAGGGAAATCAGGTCTAAGATCCTAAACCCAATTGAAAGGTTATGATTCTCAAAAATAAGAGAAAGAATGTAAGACTATGAGATTGTGGAGGAAGGATGCTAAATACTGTCTTCTGAATAGGACATGGTCATTACACTCAGGAATCCACAGAAGCTGGGGTTTTCTGCACAAGATTGAGTCTATCAATATATCACCACTGATGAAGCAAGGATACATGAGACCCTACACCTCTCAGCTAGTGGTTACTAGGAAAGGGGAATCAGATTCATCAGTGGTGTAGTTCCTACTAAGCTTCCTGTTCCACAGTAAATAACCTTCCATCTATAATCATGCAAGCAGTCCTAATTTAACACAAAGCGTGACAAAACAGAGGTATGAAAGTAAGATGGGCACTAATGGGGAAGAAGAAGGGTGTTCAAGGGATAAGAGGTATGAGAGACTTATTGGGGGGGGAATAAAAATACATTGTATACATGACTGAAAATGTCCACCTTATGACCAGAACACAGATGCAAAATGGTCAGCAGTTGAAGTGTTTGGACTGTAAAATATATGTGAGCTTCAAGCAAACAGAAGCAGTTTTTTTTTTTTTTTGCAGTGCATTACCACAAGTAATTTTGCAGAGAAAAATTCTGAAAATAAGTACATGCTTAGTAATTAATCCCAGTCCTAAAAAGGAATATGAAAACTGCACATTTAACCTTAGAGAGAGTAAGAAGTACTCTTCATAAGCACTGTTCAGATTTAGGTGGAAGGAGAATGCTCTGAGACAAATCAAGGCATCTTGAAAACACTGAAAGTTAAAATGAGATATGCAGATAGTTTCAGAAGGTACTTTTCTTACTTTTAGACTTATCTCATGAAGGAGTTTTATTTATTGAGGAAAATACACAATTAATATTAAAGCTCTATTTTATGTTTACAGTTTGTGTGAGAGAATGCCTCTTTAATCTGTATTAAATTCTACTAACTCATGTTTTTTTCTTTAAAGATGAAATGATAAGTACTCCAAGTCCAGGTAGAAATATGCCAAGATACAGAGTCTATTATCCTCCTATCTCCCATCAAAAAAGGAAAAAATATTAAGAGATACACAATAACAAGCACTTCCTTCCTCCTTTGGACTGTTGTCCCAAGTGGATTATGATATCTCTTAATACCAAAATTCTTAGATCAGGGTGCATCTCCATGATCAACCATGTATTTGCCAATTATTCCTGTTTGTTGCGAATATCTTTTTTTCAGGCCAATGTGATTCAGACCTAGACTGATTTAACTTTCTGCTTATACCCTAGCAGAGTTCCCAAAGAGTTACGATTTATCACCCAAATATCTCCCAGATCCTGAAAGTCTAACTACATCAAATGCTTACTTTTCTTCAGTTACATTCATCCCCTTGGGCAGGTCTACATGCTCCCACGTGGAGGCCTGCTGGTCTCCAAGGCCTGGCTGAGGCTTATCAGCCCATCTTCCTACTAGGATGCTGATCACATAGTGTGAGTACATATTCATCTTCCTTCTCTAACTAAACTGCAAGGGTCTGTAGCCAGGATTCAAGTCTACATTATTCATCTTTGTATTACAGAACTAAATACTATGCCTTATTCATATTAAATACTCTATAATGCACAATGAAAACAAATGAATACTCAAGAACTTTTAATTTTGCTCATAGTAATTATGAAGTTAAAGGGCAAAAATACAGCTAGAATCTTAATAGAGCTAATCAATTTGCAATCTGCTTAAGAGTTTTTTCTTAATCAGTGCTTACTAAAGTCTAACCTATTTATTTTTGCACCACCTAAGTACAATGTAAGTAAGGAATAAGACCCCACTGAGATTACAATACATCCTCATAGATTTCTTTTAACTTCACACTAGGAAGTTAGAAAGAAGGAGGAATGAGATGTGGTAGTAAGGGAAGAATAAAATATCTTCAGAATAATAGTTCTACTTTAAAATATTCCCTTAATAAATGCCACAGCATTTGGGAATTCATTAGAAGGAGTAATGCTCTTTCCTGTACATTAACTGCAGCTTCAGCAACAAGAAAGATAATTAAGAGCTTCTCTGAACAGAGCTAAACTTTCTCAGCAGCAGCCTAATAGCTATGATTTTCCTAAAAAGGGTTTTCCTAATAACCTCTAAGCTTGCTTAATCCTTGGTTTGGGACCCTTTTCTACCAATATAAATAGAATAGTTCTAGAGCTCCACCTTAGTGCTTAAAACTTAGAATTTCCTTTTAAAAGGAAAACAAGTAGACATGTCTTTATCTTCACTCACGGAATGTTGACCCTCCTGGTACTTAGTTCTCATCTAGACAGGGCTCTAGTACTGCAATACATATTCATATTGGTAGCATGTGTATGGATGCATCAAGGGAGTTGGATAGTATTCTTTACAGATGCATTAATACTTACTATTTAAGAAAAAAACAATAGATTTTAAAAGTAAAAATAGATTTTAAAGTAAAACCATATTATTAGGAAAAAAACAGAGCATAGATACAAAGTTTTTTGTTAATATTGGGTAAATACTCTGAATAGATTTGGTTATAATAATATTAGTATTGTATAACTCTACAGAATATCCCAAGTATAGGAAATGAAGCCAAAAGGTTAAATAATGTCTGGGTAATCAGGAGAAAGCATTCTGAGATAAATTCACACTTCTCACAGATAATTTATCTTAAGATAAAAATTTTAAATGTTTATATACTAATTTAATAAAAACTAAGTGAAGTATAAAACTAAAGTAATTATGTAAATGGAACAAACTGCCATAGATTTTCCACTTATCTCAATTATCAGGCAAGTGTATTTGTGCTTGGGTCACCTGATAATTTCCTCAGGTCTTCATTTTATGCAATTATATCCAGAGGTGCTTGATGCCATACATACTAATGTGCAATGGGTGTTAAAAATTTACATAAGAGCACCAAGAAGTCATATGCTATAACACAATAAGCTAAGAATTATGTATGAAAAAGCAAAGTGAAGGATAAAACTGAAACACAAACACACATATATTTCAAGTGAACATGAGTTTCATCCATCAAAATATGGACAGTATTTCTAATTCACCAACATGATTTTGGAAAGGTCTTCATGACAGAGGAGTACCTTGAAACAGTTAGAAATTGGTTTAAGATCTGTGTCTTCTTACATTCAAAAATATTTCTATGAAATTATACATTAAAATCAATTTTTAAATTTGGCACAAGTGAAAGATATTTGAACATTCTTACCGTTTTTTCTTTGCTTTTTTCCCACACCACCTCAAATAAAAGCTTTACTATACCTCCTTACCAATCTCATAGAGCTATAGAAGAAGTGAGTGGCCCCACTTTCCTTTTCCCCCAAGGCAAATTCTTGAAGAACTTTCTAGTTTTTTTTTTTTTTGTTCTTTTTCTGGAATTCACTATGTAGTCTCAGGGTGGCCTTGAACTTGTGGTGATCCTCCTACCTCTGCCTCCCAAGTGCTGGGATTAAAGGTGTGCACCACCAGGCCATGCAAAATTTTAGTCTTCAAACACTAGCTGAGTCTCATTACTCCAGAGGGTTCTGCCTTGCCCCAAAGTCACACAGCAAGGGAGGGAGATAGATACAGGGTAAGGGAGCTAGATGGGTGTGCAGTCCCACAGAAGCTCCTGGAATCTTGGGGGCCTGGGCCTCCACTGCCACAGCGAGAGAACTTCTCCTACCTGCAGGATCTGTAGGTGTTTTCTGTCTGCTGCTTTTCTCCAAGTGCCAGCCTCACAGCAAAAAGGAGGGCACCCAGAATGGCCAGGCCTCCATCGGAGCTAGGGATTGTAGCTGGACTCAGGCTATTTGTAGTTAAAGTTCCCAGACCTACAGTTGGTCCCATTTGGCAGTCATCAATGGCAGTTCAAGCCAAGAGGAGCCCCAAGACTGGGCTGGGCGGAAAGTTCTTGTCACTACAGACAAAGATTTCTCCAGCGTGTTGCTTCTTCTATTGCATCTTGGGCCAGGTTTAGGGGTACCTGCTACCTGTACCTGGCTCAGGCTGTCTTTTGACCTTGTGCAGGTTCCTATTCCCAAGGTCACTTGATTCAATACTTGGTCGCCTGTCCTTCAATTGCTTAGCTCCCAATCCCACCCGCCCCACCTGATCCCTGTTTGACCCATTTTTCTCTTTTGAGAGTTTGTGCCTGCAGGTATGTGGCGGTGAGTGTCTGGAAAAACTCACTGAGCAGTCTGGCTACATGATATTTTCCAGCTTTAACAGAGGTGGTGTGACATCCCAAACACAAAAACATTAGTAACTGTGGGATTACTGGGAGAAAGAAAAAAAAAAAAAAAAAAAAGAACGTTTAGATGATAGAAGGTTTCCATTGTTTACCTGAGACACTGCTTTTTAAACCTTGGTGATTTGGAGAAATTATCTGGAAGCCCTAAAAACTTGAAGTCCAGACCTCAGTAATTTAATCACAATGTTCCACCCAGTTGGACTGTAAGCTTCCGAGCTGATGCCAATGTGAGAAGCAGAGAATAAAGTAAGCCAGGGCTAATGACATTAAACATCAGTAAACTGAACAGGGGGAGCCAGCACAATGGAGGAAGCCTTTTAAATGACCTTTTCCTTCTGATATAGACATTGACCATGCATTTTCTAAAAATACTCTAGTCAGGTGTTGAAACCCCCTTGCATAACCTCAAATAAGTCACTACTTATACTTCATTCAGTTTCTTCACCTGTAAAATGGGGATGACAGTGTAAAAATTAAGTTATTCTATTCAGAACTATTTTTCGTTTCTTTTCCAAGGTAGGATTTTGCTTTAACTCAGGTTGACCTGGAATTCACTATGTAGTCTCAGGATGGCCTTGAACTCAGGGCAATCCTCCTACCTCTGCCTCCTGAGTGCTGGGATCAAAGTCGTGCACCGCCACACCCAGGTTCTATTCAGAACATTTAGACAAGAGGCTGGCACAATACACTGTAACTACTGCCTGAGTGTCTAGTAAATAACCAACACTGATCTCTTTTTCTTTTCTTTTTCTTTATCTTTTACTTTATTTATATATTTTCTTTTTTGAGGTAGGGTGTGGCTCTAGTCTAAGCTGACCAGAAATTCACTATGTAGTCTCAGGGTGGCCTCAAACTCATGGTGATACTTGTACCTCTGCCTCCAGAGTGAGTGCTAGGATTAAAGGCAAGTGCCATCACACCTGGCCCTCAACATTGACTTCTAAGAAAGCAGCCTTGATGATATTTTATGGAGGAATGTTTGTTTGTGTTTGTTCACATTGATTACATGTTTATTTTTTTGTCTGTTGTGGTGCTGGGAATTAAAAAGAGGATTCATATTTATTGTCAGGTTGTACTGTGCTTTGAAAATGTCTTATTCGTGGTTTTTATATAAGACATATATTCACAATGGCAGAAAAATAAAAATAGCATAAACATGAAAAGAAGAAAACATAATTGTACTATCCCAAGTTAACTATTATAGTTAGGTATATAATTCAGCTTGATGCTTGTGTTAAGTTTAAAATTATGGTGAGCAGAATCAGGCAGTTTGGTATTCAAGGTCTGTCCCTCTCTAGTATTGTGACTTTATGTAGAAGAACTATTACTGCTTTTCTTTCATGTTATACTATTTAATTCCAAGTCCTTCCTTCAAGTGCTAGCATGCTCATTATTACTTCCTCAGTACAAAATGTTAGTAATCTCTGTAGCAGCCACAGGAAGGACATTGTTTAGCTCATTGTGACTTGCCTGAAGTGTTTAGAATGCTCTGTGTAGTAGTTACTTTACTTATATCTTTGACAAGGTTCCTGACAAAAAGCAACTTAATGAACACAGAGTTCACTTTGACTTACAGTTCATGGGATGTAGTCCATCGTGATGGGAAAGGCAGAGTAGGAACACCATGCTTCTGACCACACTGAATCCTCAACCCATGAAGGAAGTGGAGAGAGAGAGAGAGAGAGAGAGAGATGAATGCTGCTGCTCAGGTTGCATTCTTCTTCTGATTCTTTCCAGACCCCAGGCCACATAGTGGCACCATGGACAGTTAAGGTGGGTTTTCTCATCTCAGTTAACCCAATACAGAAAATTGCTCACTAACATGCCCAGAGCATTGTTTCCCAGGTGATTCTAGATCCAATAAGTTTATGACCGTAACAGTGATAAAACATTCCCAGGGCTCAAGAAAGGTGCTTAACTAATATTTATTAATCAAATAAGGGAATGAATGCTCAGTTTAGCTACATCATCACCCTCAAGATTTTTTTTTAATTTTTTTGTTTTATTTATTTATTTGAGAGCTACAGGGAGAGAAAGAGGCAGATAGATAGATAGATAGAGAGAGAATGGGCGCTCCAGGGCCTCTAGCCACTGCAAACAAACTCCAGATGCGTGCACCCCCTTGTGCATCTGGCTAACGTGGGTCCTGGGGAATCGAGCCTCGAACCGGGGTCCTTAGCCTTCACAGGCAAGCACTTAACTGCTAAGCCATCTCTCCAGCCCAAGATTATTTTTTTTGATACTACCTTTCCTCATTTAAAATTGATAATTAAATTATGAGGTTTTATTCAATAGTAAGCCAAATTTTTCCCAGGTCCCTTATTGAGGATAGCTGTGACTTTTCCATTTGAATGACACTTTTATTACATTCTGTACCATATATAACACACACACATATATGTATACATACATATATTTTCTTCTGTTTCTAGGCTTTATATACTGTGTTTTCAATTTTGAGAGGGTACATCTTCTCTCAGTGGTCTTCTTCAGAACAATATAGTCTGTTTTTATATCTCTCTTGTTATAGGTGGCATAATAATTCAAATAGATATTAAGACAAATGATTTTTAAAGTGAGAAAGATCTATGACCACACTTTTAAAGGAGGTATGCACATAGCCAGTATGCACACGAAAATATGTTCAACATTCTTAGCCATTAGGGAAATACAAATTAAGTCTAAAATGAAATGATGCAATATATCTACAAGAAAGGCAAAATTTAAAAGTCTGTTGCTAAAGATGGGAACAAGTAGGAATCACATGTCTTGTTAGAGGAAATTCAATATAATGAGTCTGTTCCAAAGAGTTTCCCAGTTTCTTGAAAATAGTTAAATTCATACATGAACACATGACCTGACCATAAAGTAATTTAGTCATGAAAATTCATGACAGCCAAGTATTTGGAACAATACAAATGTATGTCACCTGTCATATGAATAAATAAAATAGAATCTATCAAAGTAGTGGATTATCACTTACAAGTAGCCAGGAACAAACTCTAAGTGACTGTAAGAATACAGTGATTCCCAGAACCATCATCATTCTAAGTGGAAGGATCTGGACTCGAGACTGCATCTACTTGATTATATTCATATGAAATTGATTTATTTACCCATTTATGCAGAGTCTCACTATGTAGCACACACTCCCATACTGGCCTTGAATTCCTGATCCTTCTGCCTCAGCCTCCAGAATGCTGGGAACATGGTAGGAGCCACCCTATCCATCCTATATGAAATTCTAGAAAAGGCAAACTGACAACCAAAGAATAGAGTGGAGGCAGGTAACTGTGAGAGGGCACCAAAAAATTCCAAATTTGGATCATGGGGATTATTGTGTTCCTCCACACATTCACCAAAAGTTAGCATGATGACTGATCTGGTGATTTTTGTGCTCTGTATATTGTACCTTAGATAGAGCTCAACAGATGTGAAAGATTTGTTTTAGCACCCTCCTATAAATTTTGACAAATTATCAATTGAAATTCAGGTTCACATGAGACAGAGAATAAAATAAATGACCAATACTTCAAAGATTGAGAGACAATAGGCACACAGAAAATACATTTTCTTTTTCTTCTTTTTTTGCTTGAACCCTTTCTTTTTTGTTATTGTTTATTTTATTTTTATATTTATTATTAACAACATATTTCATATGGATACATCATGTGTTGGTATGCTCTTTTCCTTCCTCCCTGCCCCCATTCTTCTGGGGATACTCCTAAGTAGTATTGCAAGTATTTCCTATGGGGTTGTGGTTTATGTATTGTGGGAGCAGCAGTCAGTTATTTTGTGGGGGGGGGGGAATGTCTCTGGGCATGATGTGTCATTCTGTGTTTCTTATAATCTTTCTTCCCCTCTTCTGTAAAATTCTCTGAGCCATGGTGGGTGAGTTTTAAGTCTGCTTCAGTGATGAGCTCTTAGAAGCTTCCCGATCTCTGCTTTGGTAGGTGTTGAGTTTCCTCAGGGTCTGTCTCCTACCCCCTGGCACTGATTATCAGGTTGAGCATGGAAGCAGTACTTATGATCATCTCCCCAGTTCCTCTGTGGTTTCAGTTGTGGCTTGGATGAAGTGCGAGGGTAGTTCATCTCCCTTGGTCTCGCTACCTTCTGTAAAAGAACAGATTTTTGCACGCACCCTCCAGAGTGAGGAATCCAGGAGTTGGGGACTCAGGGGCCTTTCAGTCAGGAATGCAGGGCAAGAAGTCTGCTTCTGCAGCAAGCTGGCCTGGTCCAGACATCCTATTTTTCTTTCCATAGAGATAACTTTCTTTCTGTACATGTTATACTTTCTTATTATTTGATCTGGATGGTATTTTGTATTGTTTAGGAATTGAATTGCAATAGAGAGGAATTGAGTCTTTTTTGTCAAAAAGAACTTAGGTTGTAGTGGTTCTCATAAGTATATAAGAAATCTATTGCATTCTTTATGTAATTAACAGCAGAATTTCTAGTTTGTTACAATAGCTTTTCAGGTGATTTTCTTGTTCCTTGATTCCATTTGGATAAATCACATCATTTTACAACTTAAAAAAATTATTCTTTCTTTTCAATACAGTAAAACATTTCATTTCATCTTCTAATTACATTGCTTAGCCCTTCATAAATGAGTGAACTAAATAGCAATGAATTTCACAGCCTTGCATTGTTTGTAATTCTAAATGCTTTATATTCCATAGTTCAACATAATGACAGTTGTGAAGATGGCATCTTTATCTTGAGAAAATATTCATTTTTATAATACTTTATTTTTAATAGGAATAGATATTATTCTTGTCAGTTGCCTTTCAATTATGTACCACAATTCTATGTGATTTTACTCATGTGAGCTATTGAAAAATTAACAAATTAATTGTGAGCACTAAGTCAGAGTTACACTCTCCCTCTTACATAATGCTGGGTTTATTTGTTATCACTTTGTTTTGTATGTTGTATCCATCATCAGAAGAGCAATATTGGCATGTTCATTATTGCTTTTTGTCAGATTTAATTAATGGAGTAATTTCACATTTATAATTATTTATTATTTTATTTACTAGAAATTATTCTTTTGTCTTTGTCCTAAGGAATAATTTAAAAAATAGAACTGATGTTTGAGAAACTTTGAATAACTTGACTGTGAAACAGTGGATTATATACTGTTGTAGGAAAATTCTTCCACAGCATTTTGAGTTTTATATGTATTGAGCTATTAAAAATTTTATCTTCTTTTTTGGATTTTAGAAATCTAAATTCTCCCTAAAAACTCACAAATTTTCAAAAATTAATATAATTTAATTTTAGATGTGATATTTGATGTAATTCAAAAATATTTCTATTTTTTCATAATGTTTTACAACTGTCCTCTCTCTCTTGTCAGTGAGTGTGTGTGAGAGTGAGAGATTTTCCATTGATAAACCTTTGGAAATGTTTTCCTATTTACATTAAAATAAATATGGTTTTAGATCCATTTAATTTTATATTTTTTGATACATTGATTTATTTTATTCATTTTTATTTGTTCAATTAATATATCTATACAGTAGTATGTTGTGGTTTCAATGTGAATGTGTGTCTCCCATAATCTCAGGAATTAAAATTTTGTTTGTAACTTGAGTCTCCAGTGAGCAGATCTTGTATTCCAGCATGACTAGGTATAATGTGCCAGTCTGAGCACTGGCTGTTCATGTTTGCTGGCATTGATGGTATCCCTCTCTGCTATGGATGCTTAAGTGAGCCAGCTTCTGCCATTGATGAAGTTTCCCCCAAGAATCTGTAAGCCTGAGACAAACCTTTTCCTCCCATAAACTGCTTCTGGTTGGGTGTTTGTTCTAGTGTCTAGGAAGTAACTACAATATAGTCTTACCCTGAAAATATGTTTCCTTATAGCTTAGGGTTCATAACAGATTATTACTTGCTTACCTAATGTATTAGTCAGCATTTTCTAGAGGAACAGAACTGATAGAATTTATTGTATTAAAAGAGAATTTATTGGATTAGCTTATGGCAGTCCAACAACAGCAGCCTTTAGGCTTGAGTGTTACTGAGACCAGTAGCTGCTCAGTCCATGTGGCTCTATGCCTGAGCAGTCCCCATCCTGCACTGAAGGCCTGAGGGTTTCCTGGAGAGTCACTGGTCTTTAGTCCATATTGGAAGGCTGACAAAACTTGGTTCCAATACTGAGAAAGGATAGCCAAACAAGATAGATGCTCTTGCAACTAAAGGCATCACCAGCAGCACAGTCAGCCAGGCAGGAGGAAGGGGCTCTTTCCTCTAAGGACTTCCTTACATAAAGTACCCTTCAGAGAGGCTGCCCAGTGTTGGGGAAGAGCTCACTCTGTAGAAAGGACTTGCTTCTTCAGTTAATCCTTCCTGGAGGCAACCTCAGAGAACCAACCCTGAGAAATGTCTTTGGATGCCTAATCTGATCAAGTTAACAACAGAACTTAAACATCACACCCAATATCTAGAATCAATTTTAAAAAAATATTTTATTTTAAATAAATAAATAAATTTTTTAGAGAGTGAGAGTCAATAGATTTAGAGAAAGAGAGAGAGAGAGAGAGAGAGAGAGAGAGAGAGAAACAGAATGGGTATACCAGGGCCTCTAGCCACTGTAAGCAAACTCCAGACATATGTACCACCTTACTCATTTGGCTTATGTGGGTTCTGGGGAATTAAACCTGGGTTCTTAGACTTCACAGGTTTAACCACTAAGCTAATCCATCTCTCCAGTCCCTAGGATCAACTTTTTAACTAAGGAATAGAATCTGAATATTCATTTGGACATTGATATGTTATTTGAGAACTCCATTTCTCTATCTTTCAAGTTAACTATAACCATGTATTGCAGTCAAGTTCAGCATTGCTGGTAGAAATCATCCAACCAAGAGCAGCTTGTGGGGAAAAAGAGGTTTATTTTGGCTAACAGGCTTGAGGGAAAAGCTTCACGATGGCAGGGGAAAACGGTGGCATGAGCAGAGGGTGGACATCACTCCCTGGCCCACATAAGGTGGACAACAGGAACAGGAGAATGTGCCAAACACTGTTAAGGGGGAGCTGGCTGTAACACCCATAAGCCCGCCCCCTACAATGCACTGCCTCCAGGAGGTGTTAGTTCCCAAATTTCTATCAGCTGGGAACCTAGCATTCAGAACACCTAAGTTTATGGGGACACCTGAATCAAACCACCACACCATGTTACTAAATCCTGTTTTACTGAACTCTAATTGAAGGTGGTAAATAGGATTTTTATATAGGTTTTAAGGGAGTTCTGTTTCCTTACTCTATTTCTTTTGGATAGAATGTTGATATGACCACAGATCTAATGTCTACCTGATGACTCCAAGAATGGAATCATTATTTAAAAATCTCATGCCACAGGGATAGCATAAAGATCTTGGTACTGTAATTATGGTATAAGATCATCACGACAACTTTAAGAAATGAACCTCTAGCTTTCATCATTCTGTTATCACAATCTAGCCTAACAACTACAATTATTGTTTAAATGGGAAAATCCAACCAGGATCCTCCATTGTTTTAGTCCTTATCTGCCTTGAATCCTGTGTTGAATTATTCATAGTAACTCTTCTATGCTGGATGCTTTTGTAGTTATATTTTTTCTTATGCCCTAATGTTTAGCCTGCTATTGATCATTTGGTTTTAGTTGTTTATAACTTACAAATTGATTCATATATTCATATAAATTTTAATTTTCATTTCAGTTTACTGTTTAAGAATGGTCATTTTTATTCCACTTTCTATGTGAACTGTGACAATCACTTCATTTTTTGTCACAATTTACAACTGCATTTTTTTTATCATTTTACAGATAAAATAACTTAGGGCAAAGGATAGAAAGTAGTTTACCCAAGATGAACCTTCTGGTAAAAAAATAGAGAAATTACTTGTTTTCAAATGTTTATAAGTTCCAAGACATGTTTTCTCAACTCATAGAGATGGTAAGTTACACAACTATATGATAAAAAGCATGGTTCTGTTAGCATTTGGGATTCCCTCATACCAACTGATACTTGTATTCACTTGTCTTCCCTTCTGTTCCATTTGTTATCTGATCTGTGAAATACATCATTTGATAGTGATCCCCTGGAAGAGTGAGCCTGGTCAATTCTAGAACAGAGAGCCTGGCATAATATCCTCATTGCCAAGATGTCTCCATGTTTATTTAAATCTTAAGTAAAATATAAGCAATTTCTTTTTATTAGAAATGGACATATTTTATTTGTAAGCGACACATGTTGGTACCATCCTTTCCCTCCTCTCTGCCCCTTTCCTGAAGAGGCCTTCCTCATTGGGGACGCAGGTCAACCCCATGGCGATTGTGGCTCATGCATTATGGGGGAGGGAGAGGCAATGTCTCTGTGCAAAATGTCCCAAATTGTGACTCTAACAATCTTTCTGCCCCCTCTTCCACAAAATTCCCTGAGCTATGCTGGGAGCATTTTCAGTCTACCTCAGTGATGGCCATTTAGGAGCCTGTAGATCTCTGGTTTGGGAGGCGTTGAGGGTCCTTAGTATCTTGCTCCATCACCCTTGTGGTGATATCAGATTCACTAAGAAAGCAGCACTATTGCTCATTTCTGCAATTCTTCTGTGGTTTCAGCTGGGGCCAGGTTGGAGTGCACAGGGTCTTTTATCTCCTCAGGCCCAGCTCCCATCTGAAAAAGAGAAGCAGATTTTACAACAAACAAGGAAGTCAGCACTGGTTATATGAGATAACCATTATTAATTTAGAGAGAATTAAAAGGATTTAGACACTCTTCACATCTAAGGTTAGTGGGAGATTGGCAATGAAAAGCAAAATAATTATCTGGATATGATTCTGAGTTGTTTCCCAGTTCCAGATATTATTGAGCAGCTATAAACATGATTGAGAAAATATCTCTGAACTGAGATGTAGAGCCTTTAGGATAAATGCCCAGTAAGGGAATAGCAGGATCTGTTGGTAGCTCTATATTTATCCTTTTCAGGAGTCTCCATATTGATTTCCACACTGGTTGTACCAGCTTGCATTCCCACCAAGAGTGAATGAGTGTTCTTATTTCTCCACAGCCTCTTCAACATTTGATTTCATTTGACTTTTTAATGTTTGCTCTCCTTACTGGGGAAAAGTGGAATCCCAGCATTGTTTTAATTTGCATTTCCCTAATGTTAGGGATGTTGAACATTTCCTTAAATGTGTGTTAGCCATTTGTCATTCTTCCTCTGAGAACTCCCTATTTAGTTCTCTGCCCCAGTTTTGGAGTGGGTTGCTTGATTTTTTTTATTGTTTAGTTTTTTAAATTCTTTGTAGATTCTAGATATTAGGGTTCTGTCAGTGGTATAGTTGGCAAAGATTTTCTCTCATTCATTGGGTAATCTGCTGGCCCAGATTATGGTATGTTTGTCTGTGCAAAAGCTTTTTAGCTTCATAAGATCCCATTGGTTGAGTGCTTGTTTAATTTCCTTGGCTACTGGGTTTTTTAACACTGTTTTCCTTGTTAAGAGTTTTAACTATGATGTGTCTTGGAGAGCTTCTTCTTTGGTCCTATCTCTTTGGTGTTCTGTGGGCTTCTTGTATCTGGATGGGCCTCTCTTTCACAAGATTCAGAAAATTTTATTCAATAATTTTGTTGAGTATATTCTCTATGCCTCTGTTCTGGATTTCCTCTCCTTCTGGAATACACATGATCTGGATGTTTGGTCATTTTAGGGGGTCCCACAGTTCCCTCTATTCTGTTCACTTGATTTTTTTTTTTTAACTTGGCAAAGGTTTTGGCCTTCTAATTATTTTCTTCTCTCTTATCTACCAGGTCAGAGGTTCTGTCTTCCACATGAGTAACTCTGCTGGTGAGTGGTTCTAGAAAGGATTATGTAATTTCTGTTTGATTTTTGTTGTGTTTTTTTTTTTTTAAATCATGTCCATCTCTTTTTTGAGGTATGATTTCAATTCAAGTCTGATTTTCTTGATGCTACATTCTTGCATTTGATCAAGTCTTCATTAACCTTAATCAACTGGTTGTTGAGGTCTTCCATTTCTTGACTTATCTTCAATTTATCCATATCTCTTTGGAGGGTTCTAACATTTTCTTCAATCAAGTTAAGCCTACTGTCAAAAGCATAATACTCTAGGAGACAATTCTGTTCAATTTCATTGATACGATTGTTGGTTCTCTGATAGTTTGCTGCAAGTTCATCAATTTGTTTTTTAATCAGAGTCTCATTGGTTGTTGTGTTTTCAGTTTGGGAATAATTTTTTTGTTGATTACTCTATGATTTCATTGGGGGCTTCCATAGCAGGACTAGGCATCCTTAGTGGAGATCTCTCAGTTTTCTGACTTTCATTGGCTTTTTTTGCACTTTGTCTACCCATTTTTGGAAGACTCTTTATTGTATTGAGGGGGAAGCAAGATTTGTTTTTTGGCCAGTTCACCCTCTAACTCAGGTGAACATGGATGTTGGTACCTAGTGGTCAGTCATGATACCAGAACAAAAGACCTGATTCCACAGCTCACACCGGGACCAGGTCTCCCCCAGGAAGGCACAGTGGGACCTACCAGGACTAGGGGACTGGGAGGAGCAAAGGAACGGGGATCTGGCCTACTTTGTGCAGTGCCCTCCAGGACACAGACCAGCTCAGACAACCCAGTCTGGGAGGTGCCCCCCCGCACACTGTCTGTGCAAGGAACTCAGACATGGGAGGTGGGAGGAGCACAGAAATGAGTGTGGCCTGCTCACTCCAGAACTCTGCACCCCGCCCCCCACATTCTCTGATCAAGGAACTCCAATATAAGCATTTTCTAATTGGTAATTCTTCTTCTCATTTGTGAGCTAGTAATTCAAGGTCAATATTCGGTAGGTTTTAAAAGTTGTCTTTTCTCTTCCAGATATATGTCACAGATAATGACACCAAGATTGCTTCTTGATACTTTTTTAATGTTTACAATTTTTATAATTGGGCTGGAAGATGGCTCAGGAGTTACAAAATCTGCTGGCCCAGATTTGATTCCTTAGTACCCATATAAAGTGAGATGCACAAAGTTTCACAAGCATCTGGGAGTTTGTTTACAGTGGCAACAGGCCTTGGTGTACCCATTGTCATTCTCTCTCTTTGCTTGCAAATAAGTAAGTAAAATATATATTTTAAAAGAATTTCTTAGTTCCCTAGCTCCCACTTTCCCAGCTCTGATTCCCCTGCATTGGTGGATGTGAACATAAAACACAGTGAAAACCAAAGAGATAATATTCCCTTGCACATCAACCAGGACACAGGTGAAACCACAAAGGAATTGCCAAGATGAACAAGAGTGCTGCTTCAATGGACAGCTTGACAACCAGTGTCAAGGTGATGGAGACAGATACTGTGGATGCTAAAAACATATCAAAGCAGAATTTTAGAAGCTCCTGAAAGGTCAACACTCACTATAGATCATGGTATTTTGCAGAAAAGCAGAGGAAGATTGTAAAAGCCATGCAGTGGAAAGTAATGTCCAGAGGCACTGCCACTCCCCTCCCTTATATTGACTGACTGCTTCTCTAACATCTCATGGCCCACAATCCTGTGGTAAATATCAGCAATCCCACTGAAATGGGCCCTCAGCAGAATAGAGGCAGGGAGGAGGGAAATGATGGTACCAACACATGATGAGTCCATGCAAACTTTCTACTTAATAAAAAAAGAATTTCATGGGCTGGAGAGATGGCTTAGTGGTTAAGCGCTTGCCTGTGAAGCCTAAGGAGCCCAGCTCGAGGCTCAATTCCCTACGACCCACGTTAGCCAGATGCACAAGGGGGCGCACGCATCTGGAGTTCGTTTACAGAGGCTGGAAGCTCTGGCGCACCCATTCTCTCTCTCTCTCTCTCTCTCTCTCTCTCTCTCTCTCTGCCTCCTTCTCTCTGTCACTCTCAAATAAATAAATTAACAACAAAAAAAAATTAAAAAAAAAAAGAATTTCTTGTGATTACATTATATCCAAATACTTGAACTATAATGTACTGTGAGGCCTCAACCAAAACATGCATGCACACCACACACACACACACCATATGTGTAATATATATATATATATATATATATATATATATATATATATATATATATACACACACACAAATATACCTATACTATAAGGTTGCCAATGTGCATATTGTAGGATAGACGTACATAAATGGGATAAAATACACATAGAATAAATTCTCTGAGATTGAACTTTTAAAATCATATTGTTTTTGCCAATAGACACTCAAAATTCCTTACACAAATGTAGTAATAAATGCTCCTTTTATTTGTTAGTATACAGTTTAGAGAAATGTTTTTTTGAAAAATAATATGCACAATCTGCCTTCTATATAAACCTGATCAAGAATTGACCAAAGGAAGAAAATCCTCAGCACTTCACAAGCACAAACATAATATTTCTTATATCTGTGGTATCAACAGCATAATTTGAAAGTATCACTTATGGATTTCTGCTTCAGAGCTATCTGAAAGGTTGTTTCCTTGCATACAATTTTGGTATTGATGGAAGATACCAAAATAATATGTAGAAGAAATAGGCAAGAAAGCAAAAAGCCAGTGTTCAAAATCATGTGAATGGAGATGGCTAGAAAAAAATTTAAGCAGACCTTATTAATTTCCTGAGATTCACCCTGTAACCTCACAGTGAGAAAATTATGATTCATCTGAAAATATGACATAATAGGAGTTGTTATTCTCAAAATTATTTTGTTATTAAAAATTAGCAATTCTTGGGCTGGAGAGATGGCTTAGTGGTTAAGTGCATGCCTGTGAAGCCTAAGGACCCTGGCTCGAGGCTTGATTCCACCGAACCCACTTAAGCCAGATGCACAAGGGCACTCATGCATCTGGAGTTCATTTGCAGTGGCTGGTGGCCCTGGCGCACCCATTCTCTCTCTCTCTTTCTCTCCCCCCCCCCTGTCTCTTTCTGCCTCTTTCTCTCTGTTGCTCTCAAATAAATAAATAAAATAATAAATAAATAAATAAATAAATAAAAACAAAAAATCAGCAATTCTTTCAGAATTATAGAAATAAATTAATCTAAAGCTGGTGACTTCTAGAAAATTAATGTTTCTGATTTTCTTTTTGTCTCTGTTCATGATACTTCCAAATTTTGGTGACAGCAGCATTAAAAATCAACACAAAATAAAAAGACATCTTTTTCCTCATGGATAAAACACAGGCATACATACTATGGCCACTTCTCCATTTGCTTATGAGTTGAAAATTAAAATATTTTTGTAAGCAATTATTTGACCATAGCCTAAGAAACTTTGAATTGTTTAAACATTAGATGAACATGAATGAATCCAAATTTAACAGATAATAAATATATTTTCCCAGGAAAGAAAATAATGGTTGTTGAAACATGACCAGTGTTCACCTTAAACATGAGACACTCAGTACAGTAGTCCTGACTGGGACATAAATAAAAGGAAAATATGTTTTCTTTCCTTAAAGAAACTGAAGTGGTAAGGATAGGTAGGCGATAGATATAAATAAAAGCAGGAAAATTTTCATACTTGTTTGCAGGTGCAGCCAACCCTTCCCTACTCAAGCAGTTTCCCTTTCTGTCTCAATCATGAACATTAGAGGTTTTTTATATAAATTTTCTCAAGGGTATTTCTCTAGTTCTTATATATTCCAATGCTATGCATTTTCCATGCATGTTCTCAAATGCTATATAAATTTGAAGTAATGTCTGGGTCAATGGGTCAAATTAATTTTTGTTAAATCTTGTTTTTATTATTATTATTATTTTTAAGCAGAGCAGGGTAGAGAACCTCCAGCTTCTGCAAAATCAACTCCAAAGGCATGTGCCACTTTGCGCATCTGGCTTTATGTGGTTACTAGGAATTGAACTCTGGTTGCTAGCTTTTGCAGGCAAGCACCTTAACCAACAAACCATCTCTCCAGCCCCAAATCTCATGGACTAGAAAATAGGATGGGTGGGGAGGGAGGGGAGGACAAAGGAGGGGGTGGGAAACACAAATCTATATTTTGCATGTCTTTGTGAGTTGTAGGAGCATATGTGTATCTGTGTTCAAATGTGTCTGCATGCACATGTGTGTGAGTGCATGTGCATATCTATGCATGTACGTGTGGAGGCCAAGAGTGGATGTCAAGTGTTTTCCTTAATCACTCTCTATCTTATTTTGTAAAAAGCTTTTCTTACTTAACTTTGGACTCAATGATTTGGGAAGACTAGCATATTAATTATTTTCTTGATGTAATAAAATTCTTCACAAGAAGCAATGAAAGGAAGGGTTTTCTTTGTCTCACAGCTTCAAAGATAGAGTCATCATGGAAGGGAAGGCATGGAGGCAGAAGCAGTAAACCAGTTGGTCACATTGCATCCACTGAGGGAAAGAGAGAGAACAGGAAATAAGATTAGGCTATAAAACTTCAAGGTCCACTCCCAATAACCTACTTCATTCAATAAGATTCCACAACCTTTCTAAATAGCACACTTCAGCTGGAGAACATGTGTTCAGATACAGGAGCTTATGGATGGGGCTTTACATTCTAACAATACCATCTAATAGAAAGAGAGTCTGGAAGATCCTCCTGTGTCCACCTTCCCCAGTCTGGGATTACAGATATATATAATACCATACCCAGTGTAATGGTTAAGTTTGTGTCAACTTGATATGTTTAGGAATCCACAGACATTCCTCATAAGTGGGTCTATGAGGTTGCTTCCAGGAAGGATTAACTAAAGGAGGAATCCTTCCCCCAGAGTAGGCGGCCCCTCTCTGAGGGGAGGCTTTATGAAAAGAAGCTCTGGGAAGACAAGTATTCTCTCCTCCCATCTGGCTGCCAGTGCTACTTGCTGCTTTCCAGTATGGACTGAAGACCAGCATCTCTCCAGGACACCTCCAGACCTTCAGTGCCAGGTTGGGACTGCTAAAGCATCCAACCTCATGGACTGAGCAGTTACCAGGTTCCTTGACTCTCAGGCCTGCAATCTGCTATTGTTGGGCTGTTGTAAAATAATCCAATAAATTCCCTTTTTTAATTTTTTTGTTATTTATTTATTTGAGAGTGACAGACAGAGTGAGAAAGAGGCAGAGAGAGAGACACAGAGAGAATGGGTGTGCCAGGGCCTCCAGCTACTGCAAACGAACTCCAGATGTGTGCGCCCTCTTGTGCATCTGGCTAACGTGGGTCCTGGGGAGTTGAGCCTCGAACTGGGGCCCTTAGGCTTCACAGGCAAGCACTTAACCACTAAGCCATCTCTCCAGCCCTAAATTCCCTTTTAATACAATTCATTCTATTGGTTCTGTTCCTCTAGAGTATCCTGACTAATACACTCAGTAAATAGGGTAAAAGTAGTCTATAGCTATGGTAACATAACAGCTGTGAAGGAAGTCTCCCATAGCTCAATAAAACCTGAGGAGTTTTGATGTAGAATAAGCATTATAAAGGAGTGAGCAAGTGAGACTTGGATGGAGCAGCCTAAACGTATATCCCTTCTCAGAGAAGCAGTCATAATAGTAGAACACAGTCATAGAGGTCAAAGCATAGAGTTTCAAACATTGAAGGAATAGCACAATAATGCATAGCAATTTATGGAGCGGTTAAGTTGGCTGAGAATTGAGAAGTGATTATTAAGCTTTAAATAACTTTTTAAATAGCTTTGACAGGGGTATTTTATTGTCTGTCATATGACCTTAAAGTGATCTCTTAAAGAAATGAGATAAGAGAAGCTGGAGTTTGAAAGTAATACATTTTCCAAAAAAAAAAAAAATCACAGTTAAGGGAATAAAAGAATTAGAAGTATACATTTTCATTGGGTCAAGAGATAAACAGATTTATAACAGAGAGTAGTGAAGACATGGAAGACAAAGGGAAGAGTGGATAACTGATGATCATTGATCAAGATACATTGGAATTAGCACTGACTCTAGTTGAGTTAAACTTGGTGGCAGAGTCAGCCTAGAAAGTGCTGGCATAAGGAGCGTACTTGAAATGGAATAAGAGGCAAAATCTGAGAAAGTCTGCACTGATGGATCTTCATTTGCTCTGTGATATCCAGGACAGATTATTAATAGATATATATGGGTATTTATAAGAAATGAGAAAAAATTAAATAATCACTGTAGAAAAAGTAGCAAATGACATATTTACCATTCACCAAGTATATTAGCTTTGGCTATATCTCACTTTCATGATATCCACATTCAGAAAATCAAGGCATTCCACAGAAGAAAATGACACTAGGGTTTGCTCAATCACTTAATGTTTACTATTTTACACTATTAAATGATTTAGACAAGCAAAGAACCTATATTTGAGGATCTTTTGCACAGTTGAATGAGGACAAAGTCAGGTAAGTTATGAATGTGTTGTTAACTCTTTATTTCATGGGGGTGTTGAGCTATATAAAAAAGAGAATGAAAACATTTTATGAACTTGAAGAGATCAGGAACAATGAAATGTTTCTCTAAAACTTTAGCACTAAATAAGGTATATGACACAGGATGATTTAGAAAGAACATGATCAATGAATAAATAAGTTGATCTGATATAAATTTTCCAATACAGGCAGATGATTAGCCTAGAGAGAAGTCTGCATTAAAGGCAACTTTTGGTGGTAGTGCAAGACACACAAAGCTAAGGAGCAATGATAAAACAAGAGTGTTTAGAATATGATACTCAAAGACTAAAGAATCCCACGTCCTGTAGTGGCCAGATAATGGCTCTATTATAGTGGAATGAGGTAAAATGTGTTGGTTATAGTCCAGGAAATGTGATCACTGAGTATTTGTTGGTGGTCTACTGAAATTATGAAAAATAAGTCCAGGTAAAATTGGGCATATTTTTCTACAACCACAACTATTAAAGGAAATGGTTGAATTTAATGACAATCAATATAATCACATTAGGAACAAGTTCATAGAAACAAAAGGGGAGAAGAAAAAATTGAATGAGTATTAGCCATTTGTTATTGATACTCACCTAAAAAAACTGTTCAAAATACTTAACCATCAGGGAAATGTAAATTAAAACAACTATAATATTCTACCTTACTCCAAAAAGGATATAATCATTAAAATAATCAAATGACAATAAATACTGGTGAGGATGTGGGGAAAGGACCCTTTCATTCATTGCTGATGGGAGTGTACACTTGTAAAACCACTATAGAAATCAATATGGAGACTCTTGAAAAAGATAAAAACAGAACTACCAGTTGACCCAGCTATTCCTCTGCTAGGCATGTACCCTAAAGACCCCACTCTTCACTGCAGACATATTTGTTCAACCATGTTTATAGCTGCTCAATTCACAATAGGTAAGAACTAGAATCAACCCAGATGCCCATTGTTTGATGAATGAATAATTAAGATGTCGTACAGACATGCAATAGGCTTCTACTCAGCAATAAGTAAAAATGATGCAATAAAATTTGTAGCAAAATGGACAGACTTGGAACAGATCATACTATGCAACTCATACAAGCACAAAAAGGAAATGCTGCTTGGTCTCCCTCATCTATGGTTACTAAACCAGAATAGCTTGAATTGCTATCATACCTGACAAGAAACTCAAGGACCAGATAAGAGGAATGGAAGGGTATGGGAGGAAGTGAAAGGGAGGGCAGAGGCAGGGAGATTTATACAAAACTAAATCCAAAATGAATTGGCACCATAGCATCCTTCTTCCTGGGTAGAAGACTAAAAGATATAACCCTCAATAGAATCATAAAGGTATTGCCTGGTAAGATGGGTGCTGGATAGCATAAGATGAAGCCTAATCCTAAAATATTTGTCCATGGCTGATAAAACCCAATGCCAGAAATGGGTTACAACCCATGTTGAGCGGTTGATCAGAGACACATATGAGGTCCCCAAACAATACAAATTCTGACAAACACTTGATTACCTGATGGAGGGGAAAGGTAAGACCCTATTGCTGAAGACAACATATGCTGCTGATGCAGAACATCAAGGCTGAATCTGGAAGGAAGTTATCTCCCAAAGGGTTAGCCCACATGGTGATGACAACCACAACATGAGATGCTGTGATCAAGCAGGGGACCCTGCTACATGCAAACAACCATCCTCACAACATGTACACAATCTACATAACTGCAATAGTGTCACCCACCCTAGGTAGGTAACCATGGCTTTCTGACTGGCTAAGAGATGCCCTCAATGGAAAGGAAATAATAGCTGGAACTGGGAACACAGAAAGAATCCTATGGAAAGCATGATTATGGATTCCAGTGAGAAAATTCTACTAGTCTTTAGCCAAAAGTAAGGCTATGTCCATTAAAATATCTCTAAATTAACAATGCTTATGCCCTTTAACCTATCCTGATCTCACTCCCCACTAGAGAATCTGTTTTCATTTTTCAGAGAACAGCAAGAATTGAGGACAACAAAAGTCTATCAACAGGACTAGGACAGCTGACTCCATGTCAGTAGGTGAGCCACCCCTAGCACAGCACTAGGGCCCAGGCAGAAAGGAACAGGTGAGATAAGCAAGAGTCCTGGTTCCATAGTGAGCCTGACAACCTGAGCCAGGGTGACGGAGGCAGACATTGAGGATATTCAAAATGCACCAGAGCAGAAATACAGTAGCTGCTAAGAGCTGTAACATGAATGTACACTTAAAGCACACTCACCAAGGCTCAGGGAATTTCATGGAAGAAAGGGCAGAAAGAATGTAAGAGCCACAGGTGGGTGGGAATACACCAGAGACATTACCTGCCAGCCTCAAAATGACTGGTTGCTGCTCTCACAACTCATAACCCACCACTCAATGGTGAATACCAGCAGTCTCACTAAGGGGGACCCTCAGTGGAGTGGGGGGCAGGGAGGAGGGGCATGATGGTGCCAACACTTGATATATGCATACAAAGTTTCAACTTAAAAAATAAGTTTAATAAAAAAGCAATCAAAAAAACTGAATGAAGTTGAGTAAGCAAAGAAAAGCAGGTGCAATGAGAAAGGGATGAAAGTGGTTAGTGACAATATCTCCTTCATTTGAGATATTATGAATTTGGGAAATGTAGTGCTTTGACTATGAAATATCCTCCATAGACTCATATGTTTGTGATTAAGCCTCACACTTAATCTCCAGCTGGTAGAACCTTTGGAAGATGGAGCCTTGCTGAAGGAGGTATGGCACTGGGGCTGGACTTTGACGTTAATTAGTCCATCCCACTGGGTGTCCAGAACTCTCTCATTTTTGCTGCCTTCTCCTAGCTAGGTGACAAGATGTAATGCCCAGACTCTTATCTGTCATGTTTTTACCCACCATGATGAAACTTCCCTTTGAGAGTGTAAGCTTAAATGAGCCCTTTCCTCCCATGAGCTGCTTTTGGTTGCGTGTTTTGTCCCACAACGAGAAAGTAACTGCTACAGGGCAGTAATTCACCTTAGTTTATGAGAATTACTAGGAAGGTTAGATTCTCTGAAGGGAATCAGGTTTCTCTTCTGGTAGAGGAAGAGCGGAACCCATGAATGCATTACCTTATAAGACAAAATAACATGGCAGAGATGATGAAGTTTCAAGAGGTTTACATTGGGAAATTAAGATTGAGCCCTAGATTATCTCCATGGGTTCTAATCCCATGAGGCCTTAAAAGTGGAGAACTGTATAGCTGTGGCCAGAAAGAGATGGCAGTGTATAAAAGATCTGAGACTTTTTTGCTAGGATTATAGGATTTAGGGACCATGTGCAAAGATCAGAGAGAAGCTTCTAAAACTGAAAGGGCCCCAGCTGGTAGTCCACAAAGGATGAATATATCTTAGTTCTCCAAGTGTATGAGAAGGGATTCTCACCCTAGTAGCCTGAGTAAGAAACTGAGTTTCTCCAGAACTTCTGACAGGAATTAGCCTGGCAATCCTATTTCCAGCCTGGTGAGACCCATGCTGAACTTTTGACCTACAGAATTTTGAGATAGATTTATGTGGCTTTAGACCACAATGTTTGTGGAAATTTGTTACAGCAGCAAGAAAAACCCAATATGGGGACCATTGTGAGAATAAATTGAGACATTCAAGTAATTTGCTAAAAAGGGAACTTTAGAGAAAACACTGAAAATATTTATTTTAAGGGAACTGATAAAGGCTTCTTTGGCTTTCCAAAAATGCAGTCATTTATTTTTAAGGGCCTCACACACTTTCCTAAAATTACATGGAGTTACAAGTTTTCAATATTTGAAATGTGAGACAACTGTTTAACCTTTAGCTCTAACAATGTTTTCATGAATTAAAATAGTATTTTCATATAAAGAAACACACAAACCCATTGTTTTCAGTAAATAAAGAAAAATGGTTTCTAGGGTTGGAGAGATTTGACAGTGGTTAAAGGAGTTTGATACACAAGCCCCCAACAAGAACTTCATCCCCAAAACTCATGGAAAGCCAGATGCAAAAAGACACACATGCCTGTAATCCCAACATGCTGACAACAATAAGAATTAAGGTCAGAAGTTGGGCACAGTACTCAAGAGGCTGAGATAGGAGGATTGCTGTGATTTAGAGGCCAGCCTAAGACTAATTCCAAGTCAGCCTGGGCTACAGCAAGAGCCTACTTTGAAACCCCTCCCCACAAAAGAATTGGAGTTGGGTGCATCCCAAAGCATATGGCCAAACTATTCTGGCATTTCAGCAGCAAACAAGAGAGACCTTGTTTCAAAAAAGGGGATAGGAGAAGATAAACATCCCCAAGTTATCCTCTGATCTCTGCATGTATGTTCTGTAATGCATGCGCCCATATGTATGTATGTACACACACACACACTAAAAAATAGCTTGGAAATTGAGCTGGAGAGATGGCTTAGCGGTTAAGCGTTTGCCTGTGAAGCCTAAGGACCCCAGTTCAAGGCTTGATTCTCCAGGACCCACATTAGCCAGATGCACAAGGGGGCGCACGCGTCTGGAGTTCGTTTGCAGTGGCTGGAGGCCCTGGCATACCCATTCTCTGTCTGCCTCTTTCTATCTCTGTCTGTCGCTCTCAAATAAATAAGTAAAAATGACAAAAAAATAGTTTGGAAATGATAAAAAATGAGTTAATATCTAGTACCAGCAAATTGGCAAAATAAAAATGGATTCTAGCCTGCTCTTTTTAATCTAGACATCTTCTAGAAATCAGTCATATCTCAAGGTTAATCTTGAATATTGCTCAAGAAAATTGAGATGGGAACCAAAAAACAAAACAAAACAAAAATGCCACCTGCTTCTTTGTTAGGTGATTTTAGAGCAAAGATGAGTTCTGTCCATCTCATTTCCATTCTTCTCCAAGTGTACTGCACTACAGCAGTTGTTCTTGACAGAGGGATGAAAGTGCTGGGGAACCTGCCTGCACTTGGCTGATGTGCAGGAGAGATCTTTCTCAGAATTTCCTCTTGGCACAAGCAGATCTTTCAATTTACAAAAAAGTGACTGTGTTTTTCCTTTTACATGTACCTTTTTTTGATTTACATTCTTCTGTATTGACTCACTTCTTCCTGGTGTGTTAAAAATCACTCCTGAAACTTTAGAATGACTGAATCCCTTTTAGCCCTCCTTCAGAACAGGCTTCCTGACCACACTCTAACCAAGCATGGTCTAAAGTGCAGCGCACATGGTAGGTGACTCTCCTCTGCATATTCAGAAACAAACTCATTTCTAGCATGAATCCTTGCATGGCATTTTAGAACCTAAAATATCATAAGACAGTATTACCTAGTAAAATAATAAATAAAATCTATTAAAAGTAAAGTTTTCTATATAGGACAATGTCAACATTAAGTATTATGAAGAATCTTTTCAAAACTTTTTGAGACAGGATCCTGCTAGTTATTCCAGGTTGGCTTCAAAGTCAAAATCCTCCTGCCTCAGCCTCCAAAGTGCTAGGATTTTAGTTGTGCATCATGACAGCTGGCTGGAGAAGATTTTGAAACAAACTTAATTTTAGTAAGCTTGTGTATATTTAAACAGATAGAGAAATGTGGAAGAAAATAATAGAAGGGCCACAGACTTTGGAACTAGAAGAAACCACATTTGTTGCAAATGCAAGTTTTGTCACCTGTTGGCTCAGGAACTTTGGACTTAAACTCTAAGAGTTTATACTCTATGGGTTTCTATTTGGGATGGTTAACACCTATAAAAAATGGGAAATGATGACACCCACACTACAGGGCAGTTGTTGTGATGATTAAAATGTAATAATAACTGATAAACTGAACAACAGTTCGCCATCTGCTATGCTAACTAAAGGTGGAAACTACATCTCCTCACATGGCTTTTCTGCTTCTACACTTGGCAGATACCTGGTAAACATGCAAAAGATATATATTAAATGACTGAACAAAAGCGTCAGTGTGAATAGTCTAGAATATCAGATAATTGGAATGAATGTCTTTCTAGTAGAAGAAGTTTACATGTGGGTTTCTATGGAATGAGAACTACATGATTCATGGTTAGCCAATATTTGCAATTAGGTTGCATTCCATGGGAACACACAGGTTGAATGGAAAACCACCCAAGACCTTGCTGAACAATTAACGGGCAATTGGCTTGGGACTAACGACCCTTATAAAACTTAAACAGAAGTCAATAACAATGCCAGTACTTCTATATTCATTCTTTTAAACACAAGAATCAATGGAACCAAGCTGATCTCATATATGATTATTGTGTGGTAAAAGCTTATCTTCCCATTTAAAGTCTTCCTTTTGGTATATCTAAACAGTGAATCTATCTTGTAGGATAATTTGATATATTCTGGGATTTGGCTTGTATTTCCACCACTCCCTGACCTCACAGTGTGGTTAAAAAAGAGCTTTCAATCCAGCAGAGAGCAAAGTTTAACTGAAATTATAACCTTAATTTATACAGTCTAGCTTCGATAATTTAACAATAGGTTATTCATTTATTTAAAACCCTATGTCAGGGATATAGTTGAGCAAACACATGGAGAACATTTATTAAATAAATGTAGTGACATAAAGAATCAAAGGAAATGTTACCAGTCATTAGGAATATAGTTGTTTTAAAAGAGGGGCAAAGGACATTACTAGTACTATTTTTAGTATACTTTTTTTAGAACCAGTCAGGCTTGGTTGTGGGTTGAATTAATCTAAAACTGATTCATAGACATTTTGTTTGTGGGTTGTGTTTTTTTTTTTTTTTTTTTTTTTGAGGCAGGATCTCACTCTACTGATTCATAGACATTTTGAAGCATTAGGACCAGGAATCAAATTCAAATAACACTTGTTTTACAATAACATGTTTAAATTTCTGCTACATGACTGCTTTCACCCCAGAATGGTATCATGCCTTAGTGAACTAGCTGTGCCAGAGAATGAAAATGAATCACTACTTTTATTTATCAATCACACTGATACCCATTGTTTAAGTCATCATAATATTCATGACTTTTTTTTTGTTTGTTTTTCGAGGTAGGGTCTTGCTGTAGCCCAGGCTGACCTGGAATTCACTATGTAATTTCAGGGTGGCCTCAAACTCATGGCGATCCTCCTACCTCTCCCTCTCAAGTGCTGGGATTAAAGGCATGCACCACCATGTCCGGCTCAATATTCATGACTTTTAAGAACTCTAATGTTTTTCCCTTGCTTTTTTTGGCAATAGTTTAAGAAATTTATAGCTTTCTACTCTTACTTTGTATATATACATGATTAGACATTTCCCATTTTCTCTTGGAACTTTCTAACAGTATATGTGATACTTAATACCCTCAATATAACAGGATTTCGACACCATAGAAGCAAGTCTCTAGATATGTCTGCGAGGGGGTTTCCAGATTCAGTTAATTGAGAGTGAAAGACCTAACCTAAATTTGGGCAGCATCATTTTATGGGATAGGGTCCTGGACTGTATAAAAAGATGAGCTGAGCACCAGCATTCATCACTCTCTGTCACTGGACTTTGCATTGGATATGACCAGATGCTTCATGTTTCTGCCACCATACTCTCCCATCTTGATGGACTGTGCTCCCTCCAGCTGAAAGCTAAAAGGAGAAGCCCTTCCTCCCTTAAGTTGCTTCTTGGTAGGTGTCATAACAACAAGTAAAATAACTAATTGAGTATATGACTGGCTGTATATATTGTAATACTTTTAAGATGACATATGCAGGAACCTGCATGAAGGAGATACTTATCATTGACATGTATGGATTGGTAGCATGTGTAGGCATCTCTTAGACTACTTTGTTGCTATGATGAAATATCATGGACTCATTTCATAAATAATATGAGTTATTTCTGGAGACTGGAAGTCTATCAGGTGGTTAGCTTGGTTTGAGGGAAATATCTCTTTCTAGTTGCAAATGACCACTCTTCTCACATACCTTCACATGCCTTTTTTCCATTTATGACATGTACAAAGATCTCTTATAAGGCCAACAATACTGTCATATTAGGGTTCAGTTCTTACAAACTCATTTAACCATGATTCTCTTCTACAGTACTCATCCCCAAATATAGTCAGGCTGGGGACTTGGCTTCACAATATGCATTAGGGATGACATAATTCTGTCATGGTGGCAGGGACAGACATTTTAGAGACTCAGGAATAATGAATGCAGACTCTTTGGAGAGAGCTCAAGTTATGTTTTTGTGGTTGTTGTTAATTCTCTTGAAAAATGGCTAAAGAAAATATTAAAAGAGGAAAGACTTATTTTGGCTCACTGTTTAAGAGGTGTCAACTTGTGGTTATTTGACACCATTGTTGTGGACCTGTTCTGAGGCAAAGCTTCATGGTAGTCAGAGTCTGTGATATAACAGTTTGCCATCCAGTGACCAGGAAGCTGAGAAGTGACTACATAGAAAAGGATGAAGGAGAGGATAGGCACTTCAAAGTCTTGTACCCAGTGATCTACTTCCTCCAGTCACTCTCACGTCATTGTTCCTATTACTTCCCAATTAATGTCACCAAACTAGGGCTGGGTCAGTGGATTGATCTATTAAGAACACACATGGTCCAATCACATCTCAAAGAATGCATTCCCAGAAGGTGATCAACACATGCATTTTTGTGGAGATACAATGTTCAAGACCTAGTGAAATGAGAGGGGCAGTAGCAGCTCTTCTGTCAGTGACGTGTGTCAGAGAGAGTCCTTGTCCAGAGAGTGGTAAAGAACTTACTGTTCTGGGCCCTGCAAGACAATCATAGGCTGGTACAAGGAATGAATGTACCAGGCTTTATTAGAAAGGATTCAGAAATACAGTAAACACAGAAACATCAGACAAGTAAGAAAGCATCCATTGACAGGGAACTCTCAGAAGTGGGAAACTCAACTGAGGGCTGAATTTGTGGGGGGGTTGTCCATACCTATAATTGAAGGTGATTGATTGTCTAATGAAAGTTTTGTAGTAACTGGTAGATATTTTGAATTGGGTTATTGAGTTGGAGAAGAACAAGGCAAGCTGAGTGCAGATAAACATTAGAAGCAGCCAGCTGTGACTGAGCCTCCCCACCATCAATATTTCTGGCCAAACTCCCAGAGTGGGGAGTCTCAGAGGCCCAACTTGTGCCCTGTCAATCGTGTAGTTTCTCAGTCTGGAAGCCACCATACAGTTTCTAAGTTTCTTTATATTTCACAGAAACTGAGGACTTATCCCCCAAAGGTAGAGATGGGACAAAAGGAAACAGAAGCTCCAGCATGCAGTCCATCAGAAATTCTTCCCCAGACTTGAAATTCTTCACAAGGTAACAATTTTTTTTTCCCCAGAATGTATGTGTGTGTGGTGGGGGGAGGCTACACATTAGTGGATTTTAAAGTAAAAGACTGTTTATTTTGATGTTCGTTTTTTTCATTTAAGTTAATTAATTAATTAATTTATTTGAGAGAGAGAAAGAGGCAGATAGAGAGAAACAGAGAATGGGCGCACCAGGGCCTCCAGCCACTGCAAATGAACTCCAGATGCATATGCTCCCTTGTGCATCTGGCTTACGTGGGTCCTGGGGAATTGAACCAGGGTCCTTAGGCTTTGCAGGCAAATGCCTTAACCACTAAGCCATTTCCATCTTTTTTGTTTTTTGTTTTTCACTATGTAGTCTGAGGCTGGCCTCACAATCATGGTGATCCTCCTAGCCTTCTGAGTGCTGGGATTAAAGGTGTGTGCCACCACACCTTTCTTTAAAAAATATTTTTATTTATTTGCAAAGAGAGAGAGGGAGAGAATGGGCATGGCGGGTCCTGCAGAAGCTAGTTGCAAATGAACTACATCTGGCTTTACATGGGTACTGGGGAGTTGAACCTGGGTCATTAGAATTTAAAGGCAAACACTTTAACTACTGAGTCATCTTTCCAACCCTAACAGAAAGGGTTTTTTTTTTTCAATATTTTTATTTATTTACAAGAAGAAAGAAAGAAAGAAAGAAAGAAAGAAGAAAGAAAGAAAGAAAGAAAGAAAGAAAGAGAAAGGGAGGGGGGATGGGTGCGTCAGGGCTGCTAGCTACCGAGGATGAACTTCAAACCTTGATTGCCTAGGTCATTATGCTTTGCTGGCAAGTGCCTTAACAGCTAGGCCACCTAACCAGCCCAAAGACAGTTTTTAACTGTGGCTATCATGTGCCCTTTGATAGATCAGTGGTAACATATGACAGAAACAGAAAACTGCTATTTAATGGGTTTGTCAGGAAGATTTAAGAACATAAAAATAAACTTAGATATTGATACCAATGATGAAGGTATTCAAGCCACTTCTAGGCCTGGTTCTTACACACATCCTATGTCAGCCTCAGGCTCTCCACACTGCAATAGGTGGTTCTTGATATGGTGACTTAAGATGATAAATGTAGAACAGAGACTCCTCTAATTGCATTAGCTTATTACAAGTGAGAAGGCCATTTTTGCTGTATTGAATCCATTCAGAGATCAAATGTAGGTTTGTTTACACTGCCTAATGCATCATCCTTCATCTCCTTACCCTCATATTTTTGTTTTTGTTTTCAAAACTGTTAAATCTACTAAAGTGATTTAATTGACCCTATCGGGACCTGATATTTAGTTTGAAAGTCAACCTTTTAAAGAATACAAGTTCAGGGTTGGAGAGATTTCTCAGTGGTTAAGGCACTTGCCTGTGAAGCCTAAGGAACCAGGTTCAATTTTCCAGTACCCACGTAAAGCCAGATGCACAAGGTGGTGTGTGTGTGCATCTAGAGTATGTTTGTGGCACCTGGAGGCCCTGAAATGACCATTCTGTGTCTCTCTCCCCCTCTTTCTCAAATAAATATATAATAATAAAAATATTTAAAAAGAATGCAAGTTGAGGCTAGGTAAAAGGATGCTTGCCATTAAAACAAATGGATTGAATTAGATTTGCAAAGAGTTTGGAGCTATGGTTCAAAATAATCAGAATTAGATGGTTCCATTTTTTTTCCTAGGTAGCTCAAATCCAGTCTCCTCACTGATTGGTAGTAATGAGAACCTACTCTAGAAAGTTGGCTTTTTTGTAATGAGATGAATACTATTAATGCAGCATAAATATTAAAGACCATTCCATATAAAGTACAAAGCTAGAGAAATACTGACTGTGCAATGATTGTGTTTCTTTTCTTCTTGGTTAATGATGTCTCTCTGTGTTGAATTATGTTTAAATTTCACTAACAATCTTCATCAACCTAGATGTACAAGATTTCCCTTGCTACCATGACTTCCTGGAGCACATAGCTGAGGCCCACATACTATCCACCCACCCAGATGCTCTACTTCCCTGCGATTTGAATCTTCTGAGAAAAAGAGATAGTTAGGAAGTGACGTGCTAACTGATTTAAAAACTCAAGCTTGGGGCTGGAGAGATGGCTTAGTGGTTAAGGCACTTGCCTGCAAAGCTAGAGAACCTTGGTTTGATTCCCCAGTACCCACATAAGCCAGAGGCACAAGGTGGTACATGCATCTGGAGCTTGTTTGTAGTGGCTGGAAACCCTGGCATGCTCATTCTCTCTCTCTCTCTCAAAAAAAAAAAAAAAAAATCCCTCAAGTTCTCTGTGGGATATAGTGCTTTGATTATTATATATTTTTGGTAAAATGTTGCTGAAGCTGGTGGGTATTGAAACTTAGTGAGACCAAAGATCTCTATTACTTCTGAAAAAATATAGGGAAGCTATATTTTCCAATGTACCTTAGCTTTATATATGCCTCAGCTCAGCCTTACATCTCCGAGTCTTGAATTATTTTAAATCATTAGGAGTCTTTTTGTGTCTTCTGTCCATACTTCAACTGCCAAGAGAGTTTGATGACAGAGAACTATGCAAGCATTCCTCTTATATTAATTTTATTTACTTATTTTTTATGAAAACATCATGATATTTCAACACAGCACAAGGTGTCACAGCCTATAAAATCAGCATTTGGAAGTCTGAGGCAGGAGGATTGAGAGTGCTAGGTTTGTCTGGACTGCAAAGCAAGACCCTTTTTCCAAATAATAATAGAAGTGCAATTTTTAGCATATTTTTTCTATCCACAATAAATTAATCTAAGCTACAAGTTCCTACCTTGAGTATGAAGAGTGATTTTGTTTTAAAGTACAGATAATTGACCTGAATTGGAATCAAATATGATTGGTCACTATAGACATGATGGAAGAAAGAGAAGAAAGCAAAAGAGTTATGACAAGGGGAAACCATCTGAGGCACAAGGCCATGGAGGTCTGTGTTGTTAATACTGTGGAGAGCATGTGAGGAAAGACATTCAAATGCGATGCCAATCACATTATGTGTCTTCACTTTAATTAGCTGGGAAACTTTCAAAGAGTCTTTAGGTAGTGTAGATGCAGATTAGTTTGGACTGAGGCAAGGAAGTCAGAGATACAATCTCACCTAGAGCAGGGAAGTAGAAATGGAACATGCTTGTAGAAACACTATATAAAGAATGGCAATTAGAGAATTAACAAGGCTAGAAGAGCAACTGAATTAAATGCAAGAGTAAGAGACAAGGATAAATTGGAATGAATTATAGGCCTACATTCATTAAGATGGAATAATTGATGATATAGTTAAAAGAACATAGTAAAGGAGTGGATTTGGGGATAGTGAGCATCTGTTGTTTTCTTAACATGTTGAGTTAATGCTGAAGTAAAATCTAATCTCTACTGGTCTTTAAAAAGCAGAGCAAAGATCACCTTTGATGAAATATTTAGATAAGTGCTGAAGAGTAATATCATGGCATGGCAAAAACGGTGATAAAGGGGAGGGCATCAAAGGGGTGGGAAATACAAATCTAGACCCAAACGGCAATGGTACCATAATCTTCCACTTACTAAAAGACAGACCAAATGGCTGATCCTTCACCAGGCCCTTACAGGGAACACCTGAACCACAAGACACTGGAAAGGGTAAGATTAAGACTAACCTTAATCTCCTACATCTTCCCTCCCTCACTTCCCCTCTCCCTGTCTCTCTCTCTCTTATCTCTAACTCTTGTATATTAGTTATCTTTTTCCTCATTTTCTTAGTGGGCTCTGACCTGTAACTCCCAGATCCAGCATGGGGCTATCATCCACAATGAGCTTTTGATCAGAGAGACCTACAAGGTTTCCTAAAAGACAGACAGATTTCTGTCAGAGAACTTGATGACCCACCAAAGGCTAGTGGTAAGACCCTACTGCTGAAGATACCTTATGTGATTGACATGCAAATTAGAATGGCATGGCTGGAAGTTGGAAGAGAGTCAGTCCCCAGACAGTCAGCGCGTCTAGTGCCAGAAGGTGCTACATGGGCGACTGGGGGAAAATGACCAATATCTGTCGAAGCAACGCATGGTCTAACCTACTTAGCAGCAAATAACTTGTTGTGATGCCCACACAAGTGCAGTGGTGGCACACAGCCATGGTGGGGAACCAACTGCTCTCAATTTGGCTAACTGATCCCCTCACTGGTATGGGACCCATAGCTGGAGCTGGGAAACAAGTCAGAACCAGATCCAAACGTAAACCCACTCTCCAATGTCAAGCTACCATTAATTGTGGGCTACAAAAGGGCCTACACGTATTAAATTCTCTATTAAAAAAAAAAAGTAAGGGTTATCTCATTTGTCCTGGTGCTAACTTACTCTCCGTTGGAGAATCTGCTTCTCTTTTTCAGATAGATGTAGATCCTAAGGAGAGAGCCACCCCATCATACCTCAAAAGGGCCCCGGCTGAAACTAAGAAAAACTGGAGAAACAAGCAAGGGGCTGTTTTCCTGATGAACCGGATACCAGCACAAGGGGGAAGGAGATCAACACAGAGAAAAATCAGAGAGCCAGAGCCTCAGAGGCACCCAACACCTCATCACTGGAGCAGACCAAAAATGAACCCAACATGGCTCAGGGAAATTTTGCGGAAGAGGGGGCGGAAAGAATGTCAGAGTCACATGTTGGGTCATGATATGCAGAGACATTTAGCTTACCCATAACTGTGGGCTAACTCCACAATGCATGACCCGTATACCTCAACAAGGAGGGGCCAAGGGGAGGGGGTAGGTCACGGATGAGCCTAATAATGGTACCAAACTGACTGTATTTGCTGAATACAGAACTGACTAATAAAGAAAAAAAAATACTACACATAAAAAAAACGGTGATAAAGTAAAATTTATTGCATATTAGTGCATCAGCTTTATAAAAACTAGCAGAACAACAAGTATTTAACAAGCTAGTGATGTTGGTATGGTGATAGCAATAGAATAATTTAGGAAAGGCCACAGGAGGGAGATTTAAAATCTTGTCATGCAAAGAACAATTCTCCTATCCTATATGATAACATTGTCTCAGTAAGAAGGTGTTTCTCAATATAAACCATATCTCAAAAGCATTGAGCAGAAAGTTTGGCAGATGGGCTTAATGGGATAACTTTCTGAAAATTATAAAGACAGCCTACCTCATTGGGGTATACAATCTCATGATGAGGCTCAGAACTTACCACAGTATTTTTCCCACTCCATCCCTTGACTCAGTTTCCTTTTGTATCTCAGAGCAGTAGGTGATGGTGGTAGAGGGGCAGAAGACTAGCCTGAACATGTGTGATTGTAATGGAAGAAGGCATATTTTGTTTTAATTTACATACAGAAAAAGATTCTCTGTTGGAAATAATGTTAGGGTTTCTTCATGGTTTTTAAAGGATAGAATTCTGACCAGTGGACAGCTATTTTAAAGGGGTAATTAAGTAATTTAGGTAAATAAAGTTGCTCAAAAGTGCAAATGCTTTTTGTAGTGAGACCATGAGTTTGATTATTAGAGGTATTAAAATGGAGTCTGGTTACCTAATTGATATAATTTTACAGATTAATTCCTTGAAAATTTCTTTCAAGTCTGTGATTTTGTGAGTAATTGCCAAATAAGTTGTTATGGCAATTGACTCCCCAGAGAAGAGCTGTCTTTGGAGTGGAAGAGACAGAACTTGAATTGGTTCATATAAAAATAACAGTTTATTTGCAACAGCTAGAAGCCCTGCTGCACCCATTCTCTCTGTCTGTCTCTCTTCTATCTCTATTTAGATGAAAATTTTTCCTCCAATCTTTAGAAAAACTTCTGAGATATGCAGGTATCTTAAAATACATTATATCTCACTTCCTTATCAAACATAATATACCTACCCTGGATGTGGCAGCACATACCTGTATTCCCAATCCTCATGAGGTAGAGGCATGCAAAGCCCTAAGGAAAGCTGTTTAGCTAGACTAGCAGAATTGGTGAGCTCTGGATTGAGGAAGGGACCTTGTCTCAATAAATATTGTGATGTGATTGAGGAAGTCACCTGACATTGACCTCTGGCTTCCACATGCATCGCCCACACAAATGCGCTCACACATACACATGAAGAAACTATTTTCCCCATGTCTTCACTTGAAGATAACCTAAAAAAATCTAAGGATTGAACTCAAATTGCACTGTCTCTGGGAGGGACCTATGTATTCCTAATGGAATAAGTCATCAGTAATGATGTTTTCCTAGCACCTTGCCCATTTATTCTCACCATCTTCTTTTGTAGACTCTGATCTCTTACATGCAGGAGAAACTAGTTAAAGGTGAATTTAGGGGCAGTTAACAAAAAGGGCCAGTATGTTGTAGATGCAAAACTCTTGCAAACATGAGTGGCCATAGTCTAGAAATAGCTTCTGGTTTTCCTGAGAGTATGTTCCAATGTGAAAACAGTTTCATAAAGTTGGTTCAAGCTGCTGGTCTGTTAATACCTTCCAAAAGGTTTCACCTGGTAGTCGTGTGGATATTGTAGGCCAGGCACAGAGGTGAGCAATGGTAGCGCTTCATGGATCTAAAGATAGACCAAGATAATTTGGCTCTGGATCTATAACATTCCAATTCTCCACAATCAAAAAGTTCTGATTAGTCTTATAGAATCTTTAACATAGGTGAGCCTTTTTTTTTTTTTTTGAGAACTTAAATTTATAACCTAATAACTTGGGAATGAAGAGTATGAGGAAGCTCTGATTCCCCCACCCCCGCCTCGGTATTCAAATTGGTTCACAGGACCTATCTTTGCTGCTGCTCCCTTGCTGCCTGTAATCTCTGCTTGTTGCCTGCAGTCAGCCCGTTGGAGGTGGTAAAAGGTTCACTGCAATATATTCCAGCACAAATAATATTCTACCTTCCTATTGCTTTCCATTGATGCATGAACTCCCAACACTGTGGCAGACTCATGGGCAGACACTGACACCTGGAACCTCTGCATACGAACGGCCATGCATAGATGAGTGCATGAGCGGCACTGATGAAACTCATTATAGGAAACATGGTTAAAAGCCTCAGTGGAAGGCTAAAAGAAGAAAAAGGTCCAGCTGAGTATCTGATTGAATAGCATGAAAATCTGTCACTTCATCCTTGCTATGTCTTATAACTGTATTTTAGTAAATTTAATAATCATGATTTTTATTCAAAAACTCAATTCAAACATTGAGAGTTTTTTCTTCTTCTTCTTTTTTTTAGACTGGACTTTAATTGTCTAAGACTTTTGGTAGACATTCAATCTTTTCCTTAAGGCCTTAGACCATCATTGAATCTTTAGGCTCCTTTCCTCCCCTAATCTTCATATCTTATGCTTAAATAATCATTTTGTGTTTCTCTGAGACATTGAGGAAAACTAAGTTCAAGTATGGGTAAAGGTAATTTGTTCAGGGATAATTCTCAGGAGTCCATTGTTCACTGAAAGACGAATAGTTCTTGAGTTTTCCTCAGCCTTCTAGTCTCTTCTTTCACTCTGGGGTGAAAAGAGTGAACATAAACATTATTGAAGAGAAAGGATTTAGATTTGGAAAATATTGATTCTCTCAGTATTTCTGCTCCAACCCCAGCAAAGGAATGATTGTTATTTTCATATGTCAAGGGTTCTGTTGGTTGTGAATTTTTCTGTCAGTTATCCATCCATGTGTGGAATCAACATATGCAGAGAAAAAATGAACAGGAGAGTGATTTATTAAATTTTTTAAGAAGTAAAACTGATGAGACAGCAAATGATATTCAATCCTATTAAAGAGACTAAGCACAGGCCTTCAAAAAAGTTCTTTCTTACATTCCTTACATTGGGATTGTGTGATATGGTTCTACAATTCAGAGAGATTGGAAATTACAGAACATCTGCAGTGAAATTGGTTTTTTGTGGAAAACTGATGAATCACTTACTGCCAGTGACTAGAAGGAAAAGCACTTGTTTATACCCTTATGTAATGAATTTTTATGAGGTGAAGTTTTCTGTTTATAAAAAAATACACTTTAAGCTGTTGTAGATGTAAAATAATAGAATTCAGAATTCAGAGCAATGTGTTACTGCAAAGACAGTCACGAGCAGAATATTATCTGCTTACAAAACATGAAAACAGGGCTATTACTTTTATAATGGAATTAAAAAAAAAAAAACTCATCTACCCAGTTGAATTCTACAAGAAAAAAGTATTTAAAGAGACATAGCTGAAACTGACAGCTCCAAAATTGCATGTAATTTCAAAGAAAGTTATTAATTCTCTTATTGTGCTTTTGTATTCCAACTGTGTTTTTCCTCAGAGCTAGAATGCCAGAGAACATTGTAAATTGAAAATGGTACTCCTCAGACAAATGACAAAGATGAACTGAGGTAGCTGGCCTTTCTTTCCCACTGTGGATACCCTATGGAAGCTTTCCTTACAGCACACACAGGATCAGCTGCAACACTTGCTATCTCTGATTGGCTGTGTAGTGAAATCCAAGCTTGTGGATACTTTAAACATTTTGAGAACATCCACATTATACAAATTCTGAGCTATACTAGCAAAAAGGAAGAAATCAAGCTTGTCTCCACAACCACAGTTTATGCTATCATTTGAAAGACACACCAGTAGAACCTGAAGAGAATTTTACTAGTTCTGAGAAAGGGGCACTAAAAAGGAAGGCATACAATGTTAGAGTGGGACCATTGGTCAAAGAATTTATTTATTTGATCCAGAGAAAAGATTTTTTTTTTTTACTTCAGAAAATGTTATCCCTCACAATTAGGGAAATGAAAATTAAAAACATTTTGAGATACTATCTTGCTCCCTGTCAGAATGCCATCATCAAGAAAACTAACAACAAATGCTAGTGAGGATGTGGAGGAAGAGGAGGAACTCTAATTAACTGCTGGTGGGAGTGCAAGCCAGTACAGACATCATGGAAACCAGGAAATGTGGATATCTCAAAATAATTAGAAATAAAACTCCAATATGGCCCAGTTATACCTCCCTTAGGCATATACCATGATGCTCTGCCTAAATCACTAGTCACACTGTCTCCATTCCCTGTTTCTCTGAGTAACAGTTTTAAAAATATGTATTATTATTATTTTTAACAAGATGTTTCATATGGATACACCATGTATTCATACCCACTTTTCCCTCATCTCTGCCCCCATTCCATTGGGGATGCTCCTCAGTGGGGTTTCAGGTGTTCCACATGGGGTTGTAGTTTATGCATTGTGGGAGCAGCAGTTATTTTGGGGGGGAGGAAATGCCTCAGGGCATGATGTCTCAACCTGTGGCTCTCACAATCTTCCTGCCCCCTCTTCCACAAAATTCCCTGAGCCATGGTGGCTGAGTTTTAAGTCTACTTCAGTGATGAGCACTTAGGAACCTCTGGATTTCTGCTTTGGTAAGTGTTGAGTATCCTCAGGGTCTGTCTCCTATACTCTGGTGCTGATTATCAGGAATAGTATGGAGGTAGCACTCTTGCTTATTTCCCCAATTCTTCTGTGGATTGAGCTGTGGCTTGGCTAGAGTGGAGGGATAGTTTATCTCCTTCACTCTACCTTCTGAAAAAGAATAGATTCTCCAAGGAAAAGTGAAGTTAGCATAGTCTAAATTGGGATAAGCATTATTAATTTAAGGAAAATTTGATGTATGTAACCCCTTTTAGCTAAAATAGTGAGAGCTTGACACTGGAAAGCATAATCTTTGTCTTCATAGGATTCTGATCTGGTTCCCAATTCCAGATATGGGTTCCTTTACATTGAGTGGATCTCTTAGCAAATAACAAAGCTATTGGTTACCCACTGGGGCTGTGTGTCACTATTATACTGGTGTGTACATGGTGTCAGGGTGTTGGCTTCTGAGTAGCTTAGACCTCTGGTTCCTCAGACAGTTGTTGGCCACTTTGCCCCAGTAGCTCATGTAGCACTTCCCAGCACTAGATAGGTTAACTATCTGGGGACTGGCTTTCTTCTGAACTCCAGCCAGGTCTCCATGCTCTATGTTAGCAGCATGTGGTGTCTTCAGCAATCAAGCGTTTGACAGAAAACTGTCTTGATGGGCTGGAAGGATGGCTTAGCGGTTAAGGCAAAGGACCCAGGTTTGATCCTCAGGACCCACATTAGCCAGATGCACAAGGGAGCACATACATCTGGAGTTTGTTTGCAGTGGCTGGAGGCCCTGGTGTGCCCATTCTCTCTCTCCCTTTCTCTGTCAAATAAATACATAAATAAATAATAAAGTATATAATACAATATTGTGAAATGAAAAAAAAAAAAAAGCTGTCTTGATCTGGGGACCTCATAGGTTTCTCTGATCAACAGTGCAATGTGGGTAGCAACCAATCTCTGATACTAGGATTTCCAGGTCAGAGATAGAAAAAAAATCTTTTAAGCTTAGGTTTCATCCCACCCTCCCCAGAGCACTACTTTTCAGGTGCTCCCCCCTTACTGCTTTTGAGGGTTAAAACTTTTAGGCTATCTCTAAGGATAAAGGTTTCTATGGTATCAGCTTATTCTGGATTTGGTTTTTGTCTGTTTCCCCCCATTCCCCTCCCCACAAACACTTCCACCTCTATTGTCTAGGACTTGAGCTGCTTGTCGGGAATGGGGTATGATAGCAAGTTGAGCAGGTCCAGGTTAGGAACCGCAGATTTCTTTCTGTGATTGTATGAGTTTGCTGAGTATGATCTATTCCCAGTGTGTCCATTTTTCTACAAATTTCATTGTATCATTTTTTTTTTTTTTTGTACTACTGAGTAGAATTCCATTGTATGTACCTCAACTTTGTTATCCATTCATCCAGTGATGGGCATCTGGGTTGATTCCAGTTCTTAGTTATAATGAATTGAGCAGCTATGAACATGGTTGAGCAAATATCTCTGTATTGATTTGTGGGGCATTTGGGATATTAAATGCCCAGAATGGAAATAACTGGGTCTGTTTGTAGCTCTGTGTTCATCCTTTTCAGGAATCTCCAAATTGATTTCCAAAGTGGTTGTATGAGTTTACATTCCCAAAAACAGTGGATGAGGGTTACCCTTTCCCCACATTGTCACCAACATTTGTCATTGTTAGATTCTTTTAATGATTGGCATCCTTACTGGAGTAAGGTGGGATCTCATGGTTGTTCTAGTTAGCATTTCCCTAATGGTTAGAGATGTTGAACATTTTTTGAATGGGTGTTAGCCATTTGTAATTCTTCCTCTGAGAACTCTCTATTCAGTTCTCTGCCCCACTTTTGGAATGGGTTGTTTGATTTTTTTTTTTTTTTATTGTTTAGTTTGAGTTCTTTGTAGATTCTAGATATTAGGTTTCTGTCTGTGTATAGCTGGCAAAGATTTTCTCCCATTCAGTTGGTAATCTATTGGCTCTGTTTATGGTGTGTTTGTCTGTGCAAAAGCTTTTTAGCTTCATGAGATCCCATTGGTTGAGTGATTAATTTCCTGGGCTACTGTGGTTTTGTTCAGGAAGTCTTTTCCTGTCTTATATTGTGGAGAGTGCTTCCTGTTTTTTTTTTTTTTTTCCTTCCAATAGAAGAGTTTCAGGTTTTATATTGATGTGTTTAACCCATTTGGACTTGATTTTTGTGTATGGAGAGATGAGTGGGTCTAATTTCATTTTTCTACATATGGTCATCCAGTTTGTCCAAAACCCATTTGTTGAAGATGCTGTCCTTTCTCCAGTCTACATTATTGGCACCTTTGTGAAATATCAAATAGCTGTAGTTACTTGACCTGAGGTCTTAGTCTTTAATTCTGTTCCATTGGTCTTATGTTTCTGTTCTTATGCCAGCACCCTGCTGTTATGGTTACTATGGCTTTGTAATATAGCTTTAGATCGGGTATGGTGATACCTCCAGTGGTTTTTTTCCTTTTTTTCTTTTTTTCTTTTTTCCTTTTTTTTGCCAAGGATATGTTTGGATATGTGAGGTCTGTTGCCATTCCATATGAATTTTTGAGATCACTTTTTTCAATCTCTGTGCAGAATGATGGGGGTACTTATATTGATATTGCATTAAATCTGTATATTGCTTTTTGCAGACTTGCCTTTTCACAATATTAATTTTACCTATCCAAAAGCATGGGAGGTCTTTCCATCCTCTCAAGTCTTCCTAGATTTCTGTCTTGAGTGTATGTTTTCATTACATAGCTCTTTCATGTCCTTGGTTAGTGTTATTCCAGTGTATTTAATTTTTTGTTGTTGTTGCTATTGAAGCTGGGACAGCCTCATTGATTTCTTTCTCTGTATATTTGTATTTTGCATATATATAGAAAGGCTACTGACTTCATGCATTGATTTTTGTACCCTGCCACTTTACTGAATGAATTAGTCACCTTTAGAAGATTTGAGATAGAGATTTTGAGGTCACTTATGTATAGGATCATGTCATCTGCAAACAGGGCTAACTTGACTTCCTTTCCAGTTTGAATCCCTTTTATTTTGTTCTCCTATCTTATTGCTTGGGCTAGGACTTCTAGTACTAAGCTGAAGAGCAGTGGTAAGAGAGGGCAGCCCTGTCTTGTTCCTGCCAATTGGTACTCCTTGAGTTTTTCCCCATTATTTGGGCTTTGGGTGCTTTATATACAGACTTTATCGTATTGATATATAAATCCTACATGCCTATTCTTTCCAGTGTTTTGGTCATGAAGTGGTGTTGTATTTTGCCAAATGCCTTCTCTGTATCAATTGAGATAATCATGTGGTTCTTACAGTTAAGTTTATTTATCTGGTGTATTATGTTGATTTTCATGTGTTGAACCATCTCTGCACCCGTGGCATGAAACCTACTTGGTCAAGGTGAATAATACTTTTGATATGTTGTTGAATTTAGTTTGTGAGGAATTTGTTCAAGATATTGCATCAAAATTCATCAGGGATACAGGCCTATAGTGTTTTTTCCTTGTTCTACAAAGATAATCATTTTAATACCTTTTAAGTTTAATATCCATTAATGTGGCATTTCTATTTTCTATTGGCACCTTTGTCAAATATCAAGTAGCTGTAGTTACTTGACCTAAGGTCTTAGTCTTTAATTCTGTTCCATTGGTCTGTGTTTCTGTCTTATGTTATTTTTGTTATATGGCTTTGTAATATAGCTTTTGATTGGGTATGGTGATATCTCCAGTGATTTTTTTTTTTTTTTTTTTTTTTTGCTGAGGATATGTTGTTTGGGTATGTGAGAGGCCTGTTGCCATTCCATATGAAATTTGAGATCATTTTTCCAATCTCTGTGGAGAATGATGGGGATATTTATATTGGAATTGCATTAATCTGTATATTGATTTTGGTACACTTGCCATTTTCACAATATTAATTCTACCTCTCCAGGAGCATGGGAGGTCATTCCATCTTCTCAAGTCCTCCTCAATTTCTTTCTTGAGTTTTTTTTTTTTAATGTTTTCATTATATAGGTCTTTCACATCCTTGGTTAGTGTTATTCCAAGGTATTTAATTTTTTTGTTATAATTTTGTATTTTTGACTAACTGGAAAGACACTCAAATTGGATGTGTGTTGAAAGAGAAGGGAAGCTGGAAGGAGAAGGTGGGATTTCCTGAGGGGTGTAGTGAGGTATGTTTTCCAGAGAAACATTCTGAGTATCTCAGATAAAGCCTTTAGCTTCACTGCTTCAGAACTGGGACACTTCACTTCAAGTCTTAGCTGAACTACAAATTTATACTATCTCTTATGGGCAAACAAACCATAACACTCAGATATGTAGGCATTTCTGAGAATTCCAAATCCTATGTCAAACCCTGTCTCTTGATTCTTAGTTGGGGAGATATAGTCAGTTTAGAGGTTTAAGCAATTGATAGTATATAACAGTTACAACAAGTATGTCAAAGTAAACAAGGTAATTCCTTTTTTTTAAATACTTTTTTTAAAATATATTTTTATTTATTTATTTATTTGATGGAGAGAGAGAGAGAGAGAGAGAGAGAGAGAGAGAGAATGAATGAGCATGCCTAGGCCTCCAGCCACTGTCAAAGAACTCCAGATGCATGTGTCCCCTTGTGCACCTGGCTAAATGTGGGTCCTGGGAAATTGAACCTGGGTCCTTTGGCTTTGCAGGCAAATGCTTTAACTACTAAGCCATCCTTTCAGCCCCAAGTACTTCTATTTTTGTGTAAATTCTGTACAAGTATTTTTGGAAAAAAGAAATTGGAACTTTTACCTTTTTTGTCTACATGCTGCAGTTTTAAAAAATGTGCATTCTATATGGAGTTTGACATCTCATATGTAATTCAATATGCATGAAATAATTCAGACTTTCCCACAGTTGTGGTTGATTATAAAGGCAGCCTTTATTTTCATGCAAAAAAATAGGATTCTGGCTATTTAGAACCTTGTATCTTTTAAATTCTCACATATTCTAGAAGCTTATTTACTAACTATGGAGATGTTTTACCTTTGGATTAAACTGCAACAAAGTTGAGCCAAAGACTTTTAAAGAAATATCTTATTTTAGACTAATTAAAAGGTACTTCACACTAATGTAGGAAATTTGGGAAATAGAGAAAAGTATAAAGAAAAAATAAAAATTGAGGTACTGAGAGGCATTTATTGTTGGTGCCTGTGTATCTCATACTTGGGATTTTATTATACTTAATTTAGAATACAACTTCTTTTACCTTGATATTATATTGTGAAAACTTTAATGAAGATGAGTCATGGACATTTTTGCATACAATTCTTTTCCATGGTATTGCTGTAACATTGCTTTAGTCACTTAAGTACTTATTTATTACATTTCAGTTGTTGCTTTACATTTTTTTATGAAGAGTGTTACCCTGAGCATCTTTTTAAAATATTTTATTTTTATTTATGTATTTGACAGAAAAAGAGGGAGAGGGAGAGGGAGAAAGAGGGAGAGAGAGAGAAAGAGAGAGAGAGGGAGAGAGAGAGAGAATGAGCACACCAGGGCCTCCAGCCATTGCAAATAAAATCCACACGCATGCGCCCCCTTGTGCATCTGGCTAACATGGGCCCTGGGGAATCAAACCTTGGTCCTTTGGCTTTGCAGACAAATGCCTTAACCACTAAACCATTCCCCTAGCCCCTGAGCTTCTTTTCAATAAATCTATACCCACAATTCATATCACTTTTTTCTGATCAACTTTTGAGTCCATTTGAAATAAACATGTCCATATCAACCTCATTTTGAAAGTCAATGTTACTTAACTCAAGAGATCCATGTTTTATTGGGTCTATGATTTGGAAAAGGCAAGAGTTAAAAGAAAAGTGAATGGCATGTAGATTGCCACATGTCTGAGTCTCCTGATCTTAGGAGTGAGATAGTTTAACCTTGATTCCTTAAGTTAGCTTCAGTGAATGACACTGTACAAAAAATTTTTTTTTGCATTTTCACTTTTTAAAGTTTAAAGCCATAAGATTTTTCTTAAAATATGACAAAGAAAATAGTATAGTATCTGGAAATAATGATTGTTTCATGATTCACATATTCTTAAGGAAACACACACATACAGTACTTGCTCACTTCTTTGTGGTCATGAATGTAATTGTACAATCTATACTAGTTTATATAAACACATACTACATGGTAGGTGTAGCTTCTGAGACCCAAAGACCATCAGTTATGTAGATAATATGGCCAACTGGTTTGGATAAAATAAGTAGTTTGGAATTGTTCTGCTACTAAAAATATCTTCTCTTAAACCAACCAACGATGCTTCTGAGTGGTAGTAAGAAAAACAGCTTTTGGTTAAAAGACAATGTTCCAAATATATCAAGCTTTTGTTGTTATGTGCTTTATCAAATAATTTTCCTGCCTTATATAGAACATAGGTAGCTTTTGTTGATGATCCAAGTAACCACAATTACTATTCACAGTCAGTCCTCACAGCCTGTCAACTCCTACTTTACTACTAGATTATAGACTTTTAATTTTTTAAAGTCTTTTCCTTTGATACCAAATTGCTCAGTATTGCATTTTTTAAAACCAGTTTTCCTCCAGTATTTTTCTATTTTTTAATCAGCTACTGAAAGTTTATTAACTCAATTCATAATACAGTAGCCCCCACATGGGGAACCTGAGGAAGTATCCCAGGAGCAGGCTTTGTGAATGGAATCAGAAAATCTACCGAGGTTTCCTAATACTGTAATAACAATATAGAAGTAAGTTATGGATCACATGACTACTGTTCTTTTTTTTCAGTTTCTAACAAGGTCTTCTTGTTTTCACTCAAATGTCCACACAAATTATCTAGAGTGACCCCTAAGAATGTAGACTCGGCCATCTTACTTCTTTACTTTAGATCTTTCTATGAGTTCCTTGTATATGGAACATATCCAAATTATGGGCTGCAGAAGTTTATGCAGCCTGGCCCAGGTCTCTGGCCTTACCTACTTGATTTGTCACTTCTCTTGTTCTGTTTCATGGTGATTTCTCCCTGTCAAGTGATACACTTTTCCTGTCAGGTTGTGCAACTATTTACTTATCTTGCTTGTCCTCTGCTTGGCCACCTCCCATGTCCTTGTGACCTCTTCAGATTTCATATCCTAAGACAGGTCCCTGTGATCATGAAATCCACACACCATCCCTTGTTATTTTATTTATTGTGTTCTTCAAAGCTCTAATACTTGGACATTTCTTATAAATGTGTTCATTGCCTCCAAGAATATAAATTCCATGAGAGGAGGCTTTTGTCTTATTCACAAACACACTCCAAGTACAGAATAATGTCTGTAGGGTCTCCAATTTTTGAGAGAATTATTTACTTCTCATAGTTAAATAAATGGAATGTTAAAGATGTCAAATCAACTTGTCCAAAGCACACTTACTCTTTGAGGGCAAGGGGACAGGGAGCCAGAGAGGAGGACATTCACTATGCCAGCTCTGGTTATAATGTTAATAATTTAGATGTATCAGTGAAGCCCCCTGGATAGAGCAAGTAGAGGCCCTGATATGAGAGCAAGCTGCTTAGGAGGAAAATAAAAAAAAATCTTTGTGTAAATTTTCTTATTTTACAAAGGTAAAACATTCATCAATGGTGGTTGGGTTCTTGAGGCTAAAGTAGAAATATTATCATATAGCTAAGCACAACCCAATTTTCCTCAAATGTTCAGCTCTGGGGCCACTAGAGAGTAGAAATAGTTGCCTCAGTATCAAAACAAATTTGGCACTGCCCAGGGTAATAGGGACTGCAAGGAACCTCTGGGAATATCGAAGAGCTTGTCCAGGAGGCTTGGGTATCTACAGTGAGGCAGCACTCGTAAAGCGAGCACAGAGGTAAGTTAGTTATAAATCCATTGATACTCTGCCATTAATGTGCTATATATGTTGTGTCCCAGGAGCAAGCAAAAAAAAAAAAAAAAACTATTAAAAAATAGCATTACATGTTATGTACACTAAGTCGTGGCACCTCCCAGCTCCTTTTTTAACAATGGAATTGGTGGTTCAGCTATGAGTATGGTTAGAAGGGTGCTTCCAGCTGGTAGATTATGTAGCGTCTGTGTTAGCAGAAGAAACAGTCGTGTTTGTGATCCCTCTATCCTTAGAGCAGTCCATACCCAATGAAAGTAAAAACAGACATTAGCTCCAGAGCTGCTGTTTGGATGGGTCAACTTTTGTCAGGCTTGCAGTACACTCTACTATCTTCTGTCTACTCTTGTCTCTTGCCTTTCTGTTCATAGGTGTGGGCCACTATATACACACCAGTCCTCAGTGTCTATAGGTTCTGTGTCTGAATTCAAGAAACTGCAGACATTAAAAAACTGCATCTGCACTGTTTAAGTACATTTTCTCATTATTATTCAAAAAACGTATAGAATCAGTTATTTAAACAGCACTTATATTGTGTATGGTATAATGAGTAATCTGCAGATCACTTATAGAGTATATAGGAGGATGTATGTGGCTATATGTAAATATCAAGAACCCCATCCCTACAAGAGGTTTGGCCAACTGCAGACTGTGTTATACTAAACATCCTCCACGGAATCTAATTGGGGACATTGGCCATCCTGCTAACATCTTTTCGTTGCTGGTACACTAGAGGAAAGAGGCTCTGATATTGACTAAAGTCATGGTTTCTGACTACTGAGATCATCACCAAGTAGAGGTGACAGATTTTATACACATACACACACACAGATGTATCTGTATTCCAAGACATCTGGTTATTCTTATCAATGTCCTTATCAAATAAGACCACAGGTGCAAAGAGTCTGCCTGTAGTTTTGGTATAAAGAAGAGATAGTGAGCTGGGGAAACGGCTTAGCAGTTAAGGCGTCTGCCTGCAAAGCCGAAGGACCCTGGCTTGAGTCCCCAAGACCCACATAAGCTAGATGCAGAAAGGGGCACATGCATTTGCAGTTTGTTTGCAGTGGCAGGAGGCCCTGGTGTGCCCATTCTTTCTCTCTGTCTGCCTCTCTCTCTCTCAAATAAATAAATAAATATTTTTTTAAAGAAGATATAGAGTCAAATGGAGATTGTCTTCATCTGCCCAGTATCCATCCTCCTTATAATTTTAATTGTCTTTAGTGGCTAATCTCCCTTCAACACTCTTTGATGTTTGTGAGGTAGACAGGAGGAAGGGTCATTCACATTTTGAGTAAATGAGAACAGTATTGCTTAACAACCTAGGTGTAGCGACTGCTTCAGGAATGTGCACAGAATCACAATGACAGATCAATAACACTGAGCTACTGGACTTTTCCTGGATTACTAGGCAATCCAGTGGGAACAGAAAGCTGGCAAAATATAAGCCTTGGGCTTTTAAGGGGGGCATTATTCTGCTGGAGAATGAAGGTGACTCAGAATAATAGGACAACAGTAATGACGAAGCTTGAATCATGTCTTCTGAAGTCTGAGGTGTCAAAATCTTGGTTGCTAGCTAAGGGACTTTTGAGAAGTGGTTGGATTATGAGACTAATCATATCAGTAGATCAATCTTTTGATGAATTCACAACTTAATGTCACTACTGGAGATTGCAGGAAATAATTATGGCCTAGTTGGAGTAAGCAGGTCATTGGAGGCATGCCCTTGAAGGATGTATCTTGCCTTCTGCTCTCTCTGTATCTCTCACTCTGGTCTGCCACGTGAACAGCTTTGTTCCACTGCACATTTCTGCCTAACCACATGGCCAGAAACAATGGAGGCAAATGGCCACGGACTGAACCCTCTGGAACTGTGAGGGTAAAGAAAAACCTTGTTCCCTTGTTTTCTAAAGTATTTTGTCACTGTAGTAAAAAGCTGAAACAATGCCCTAAACATACAATCTGTATAGTGCCCAGAGATACAGTGGTTTGGAATATTGCTTTGGGTTATATAGAACAGAATGGCAAGGTGGGGTTTGAAGACAAGATCATGTCGTTCAGAACATACACCCACACACACAGGGAACATAGGTGCCCCAAAATAGACGGCTTAGTGGGTAAACTGCTTGCCTTATGAGCATGAAGACCTGAGTTCAGATCCTTGGTACTCATGTAAGAATCCATAATCCCAATAATGGGTAGACAGATCCCAGGGTTGACTGGCTAGCTAGTCTACCTAAATTGGTGAACTCTTGTTTCAGCTGCAGGTTCTTAAAAGGAAGGTGGAGAGCAACTGAGGGGGCCAACAGATGTCTACCTCTAGTCTCTACATGCATGTGCACATAAATGCATATACACCTACATGTATAGCCCCCGTACATATGCAAAAAATACACATTCAATAAAAAATTGAATATACCACACCTTAATACCATGATAAGCTGTGCAAAAAATGAGAAATTCTGTATATTTTCCAGAATTTTCAGTTTTTCAAAATAAAATTTTAAAATTAGAGTGAAAAAGACAAATGTTTAGAGATATAACTCTCCTAAAATTACAAACTCCTTAGTTGTTTTTATGCTAAACTGAACCTATATTAAATTCAGGATACATTCAATCACATTTATGAAGGTAACAAGTTTTCTGTATCCATTGCTGAATTACTTCCAAAGTCTGTTTTTTTTTTTTTTCCTCTCCCCCAATGCATATTTTAGTTTCTATTTTGGTTTATTGTCAAAGCACAACACATTGAGTTAGTTTAAAAATAAGTGCCATTATTTTGGTAAGGTAACTTAAACAGTCAAGATTTTTTTTTTTATATTATTGTTATTTAGCAAAGAGTTCATTTAAAAGCTTTTACGTGAGAAATACAGAGCAAAGGAGGGATTATATGTCATAGGAGACTTTTTTCCTGGGGAGATGAGAACACACACTATTCACCCCAGCTAAGGCTCAGAGGGTAGACCAAAGCACAATGGTACCAAAACTAGTTTTAGTGAACTAATTCATTTATTGGGGTTACTTATGGGTGAGGGTGAGGGGTTGCTTACAGGAGCAATGCATAACTCAAAAGCAGCTGCATCATGTGAAAGCCCACCCCAGCATAGGTGGCGACTCAGGGAAACCATATCTCTAGAGTTCACCACAGGACCTGCAGGCAGCAGGGATGATCTGAAAATCTGGAGCTCACTGCATGACTTGCAGGCAGTTAAGCAGGACAGGTAGAGGGAGTCTCTCCCCAACCAGTTGTTTACTCTTTAGTACATGCAGGTGGGAATATTTCAACTGCTGCACAACACTGGTCAATATAGCCTTAGGTAATGGTCCTGTGACCTTTTAAGTTTCAGTTCTTCCAGACTTACCTTCTGAGTATCCAGAGACACCCTCCTCTCTTCAGGAGAGAATACTTCAATTTGGAGGAATTTGCTATAACAAAAAGTTTATTTTAATATGCACTGTTATATTATTATTATTATTATTATGCAAAAGTGATGTGATACTTCATAAAATTACCAATATTCTCAGTGAGAACATGAACACTGATTCAGACTGGAAAAACAGTAAATAGCTTTCTTCATTATCAGTTGTCCCCTACTCCCAAGACCTCACTTCTAAGCTGCCTTAAGCAATTTCTACTTCCTTAATGTAAGAGGTCAATTCTCAAGAGTATGACAGCTATGGGCTGAACTTCTTGAAAATGCTTCAGGGGGGGGGGGACCTTACAATCATAACTAAGGCTACAGAAGTAGAAGTATAAAACAATAGGGCCTTAGCAGGGCTAGATTATGATATTATGTGAGCTCTGAAAATATACACTCATCTCAGGGTCTTCAAAACCTTTTATTTTTAGAGCCCATCCTCTTCCTATGAAGCAGCAAAATGAAGGCACAATCTTAGTAGTCATCTGATGACATCTTTCCATTATTCCTGACGTTAAAAATTGACACAGCCAATTTACAAAAAAAAAATAACAAGAACATTATCATAATATCCTTAGAATCATGTAGTTTTCAGTGATTAGAATTTAGTTATACTTGGAAAGGAGCAGAAAGGAAAAGCAACTGTGGCTGAGTGTAAGTGTCTTATAAAAACACCTACATACTGTACTGAGGATGACTAATTTTAAGGACTTGGGCCTAATACATTTTTCCTCAGAGGAAGCAATTTCGTTTCTAAAGAGCATTCACTTCAGACATTTCAATTCCTGATTTCAGTGGCTGCACACTGTGCACTTCGATGCCACATTTAGGACAGGAAAAGTACATGTCAAATAAGAAACTGCTTTTCACACAGTAATAACAGAAGATGTGTTCACAGCCAATGGTGTGAGGCATGCTGGGCCACTCTCCACACAGAGCACACTCTTTGCCACTGGTGGCCCGTGCACTGTCACTATTAGGCGCACCAGTGAGAGGGATGCACCATGAAGACAGCTTGGCTTTCAACTTCTGGACATTGATGAGTGGTAAGAGAAAAATCAGAAACTCTGCAAAACCATGCCAGAGAAGTTCCCTATTCATGTACTCAAATCCAACTTCACGTGTGCTTTGTGGTTTGCAAAATACAGAATGAATGCCCAAGAAGCGTTCTGTCAATGTTGCAAACTTTCCTTTTTGCAGGAAAATCAAGAAATTCACTAACTCACCTAATTTTAAAAGCCCAACAACCAAATTCATGCACTGCTTAACTTTTCCAAAAGATGCTAAGTGACGGTTTCGAAACAAATCATAGCACCGCTCTTCTAACCACCTCCCGCCAATGGCAGCAACAGCATGCCAGAGCTTCTGAGTTTTACTTGGTGGCTGGTACTTTAGGTTTGGAGAAAAATTGCTTTTGTACTGAATATTCAAAACTGTCTGCCCCACGGTGGCATTTTTGGAGTAAATGGTGAATCTCCACAGCAAAAGCCACAACAATGCTTTCACTTCTGGTTCCAAGCGAGCCAAGAGCCCCGGCTTAAATCCATGAAAGCATTGAGTAAACTGTGACCACACTAGCTGCTCCAGAGCCTTGTTCAGTTCCAGCGCATCCAGCTGACTTATTCTGAGCACTCTGCCCGTACTCATCATACTCTCTTCTCGGCCAGCCATGTTGTCTCTGATGGTCCCTGGCAAAAAATAAATAAATTAAGGAACATCATCAACCAGTGGCAATCTTGTCCCAACTCCTCAATTCACACATGAAAAACAGATCCACTAATTATGCAGGACACCTGCAGATAAGTCTGTTAGTAGTGTTAAAACAGTTCTGAATAACCTGTCTCTCCTTTTCTTCCTTCCTTTACTTTCAACCACACCCCTTTGGTTTTGCTTTTTTCACTTCCTGGCAAAAGACTAACAGGAGATGGAGAAAAAGAAACAGAGTGAGACACAGAGAGAGAATAGAATATGCCTATTTTCAGGAAAAAATACTTCTACATTATTCTCTTAGTCAGATTTCTGATATATAGATAAAAAATCCTAAAACTACTAATAAGGCTGAATAATGCAGTAAATGGAGAAATACATGAACATAATAAAAATAATTAACTATATAGAACATGCCAGAGATGTTCAACCAGACCTTAGTGTAATTTCCTATACTTCCATTGACTTTAAACGTGCATTTTTCAACCAGGCACTTAAGCTTTCTCAATTGCCTTTTATTTCTGTAAAGAAAGTTAGAAAGAAAGGTAAGTGAATAATATGTGTTTATTATTACACTGCTTATAGAAAATAAACAGTGCTAAATCTTATCATGAAGTAAAAAGAATATAGAAATGTCGTTATTGAAATACTACAAATGTACATATGTCATGCAGTACACCAAGAAAGAAAAAATATGCAAAGATGTATACTATGATAATTTCATAAAGACACCATGGAAACAAATCTGTGCTAAAGGATAAATAACTTTTAAGAGAAATCTCAGGAGTTGACATAAATGTTAGCCAGGCATGACTTACTTAACACACATTGAGTTTGTGCCAAGAAACACCCAGTCACTGCTCCTGGTGACTATGCTGACTCACTCGTATGTGACACCATATTATTAATTGGTAAGCCTCAACTATGACCAAAAATCATATTTGGTTTCTAAACTGCTCCTTTGTATGATCTTATTACATGTACAACCTAAAAACATGTAACTTGGAGAAGCTGATAGCAAAATGGTGTTTTCTAGGCACTGGAAAAATGAGATTTTGAAAAAAATAAAACAATAAAATATAAGAGGAGATTTTGGTGAGAAGTATGAAATTTCAGTTTTAAGATGAATACATTCCGGTGAACTAATGTACAATATGGCAACTCTAGTTAATAATTCAGCATTGCTTGTTTTAAATATGCTGAAAGAGGAGATCTGTACCTTCACCCCACCCCATATAGATAAGTTAGATGTGGAATATACATATATGATATCATCATGTTGATTATATAAATATGTACTTTTATATATTATATAATTATGTATCAATAAATCTGGAAAGAAAAGTAAAATAAGCTTTCAACACATGGAATGTGAGAACATGTTCTCAAAGTCTTCAGAAGGTCCAAAATAGCAATATACAACCCAGGATTATAGTGGAAGCTCACTGCCACGAGTGGGTTCCATGTAATCTCAGAGTAGTCATTTCACATAACCCACTGCCTTGATTTTCTTACTTGCCAAACAAAAGGCTAGAGAAAAAAATAACCTTTAATTCCTTTCAACTTCTATTCTTTAACTGATTTTTATTTTTTCAAATTTTTATTTCATTTCATTTATTTAACTAGATACAGAGAGAGAGAAAAAGAGAATGGGAGCGCCAGGGCCTCTAGTCACTGCAAACGAACTCCAAATGCATGTGCCACCACATACATCTGGCTTACATGGAACCTGGAGACTTGAACCTGAGTTCTTAGGCTTTGCAGGCAAGTGCCTTAGCTGCTAAGCCATCTCTCTAGCCCTATTATTTGATTTTTTCTTAACTAAAAACAAAAAAGATATAAAATGTTAGACAGTGAAAGAGCTGAAAAGCATTTCCTAAAACCAAGTTGTACTTCTTGAAATCAGGACTATCTTTGACAACTAAAGACATTTTCAAGAAGCAAATTTGAATACTGCCCTTATATCCTAGATTGTGTTAGTGGTAGAATACTTTATGTTTAACAAGATTAAGTATAGGAAACAGAAATTCCCACTGAATAATACAGGTGATTTGGAGCTGTGTTCCATTAAACCACACATATCAAGTCTGAATCTTACACACAAATGACAATCCACTTCCGAGAAGAGTCCACCTTTCCCCCTTCCTGTGGTTTTCTCAACCCTTGACAGCAATGGAGATTTCTATAGCAAGTTCTTCTGGGAAGACCTTTGCTCATACTTGCCAGGAGCTATAGCCAAGAAAAAAAGGTATTAGAAAGGGAGTTGTACTTCCTCATTTTACTAATCCAACCCACTGACAAGGACTGCCTGTTCATTGCCCAAAGTATTTTTTTTTTAATCCATTCATTACTCTATTCACAGCACCACCTCTGCTCTTGGTCCTTTTGCATGGAATGAATGTACTGGCTCAGCGTCACTTCCCTTGTCCAAATCTGGCTTTGCTGCCTGTTTCAATTATTCCTTTAGCATCTTCCTTTCTTGGCCTCTATGTCTAGAAATAATGTATTCTCACAGGTGAATTGTAGCACCTATCACAATTCCTAGTACACAGAAGAGTGCATTCCTCATGTGTTTGATGAATGAATAGGATAAAAAGACTGTGGTAAAAACATAAATTCTACCCATCAACCTTTAAAACTATTTCTAATTACCATGTATTTAATTCAACATCTTTGTGATACATGTGCTATTTTCTAGCTAATATACTGAGGAGAGTGCTATAACAGTACCACAGTCTAAAACACTAGGGAGCCTATGATCTACTAGGGTGGAAGGAGAAGGCAGTCAGGATATGCCATGGGAAACCAACAGACAAATACAGAAAAATGGAATAAGTGATTTGCAAAGGGAAATGCAGGGTACTATATTTACCACACAATAGAGAAGGCAAGGGGATTTCCTGATGAGGCATTATGAAAGCAAGCTCTGGGAAGAAGTAGGCTAGTCAGTATGGTCAAGGAAAGTAAAAGCATTTCAAGTAAGGGGAATATCATTGAGACTGGAGATGCAAGGACCAGAAGGAAAGAGGGGGCAATGAAGAGTCCTAACCAGAAAACTAATTGGATTTGCATTTTAGACTACTTGTTGTAGTCACCCTGCAGAGTAGAGGCTGTGCAAAGAGCAGGAGGCACAATGTGTCCATTTTGCAGGTTATTCAGAGTCTAGTGAGAAGCTAATGATGGTGTACACGGAAATCTGAAAGGTAGGAGAACTGACACTATTTGTTGAGAAGACTGCAGTAATTGATTAGATGGAGATCCATTTCTGTGCTAAAGAAAATACATAAAGGAAAAGTTCATGTATGCTATGTTAGAGGTCAGAGGTTTCTATGAGACACTGTGGTGGTAATCAAGTGACTATGAATGGAAAATCTGGGTGAAAATTTTGATAAACCTCAGGCCTTTCCAGTGGGATTAATTCATTATATTGAATTTATTTGATCTAGGTACATGCTATAGTTAGGGAGCAATTATCTAAACAAGGCAGTCATATCCTGATGGCTTTCTTCGTAGCAATACTGTAGTAGACAGTTCTATGAGATGAACTTCTAGACCTGGCACAGTTATGGAGGAAGGTATATTTATTGGAGCTTACAGAACCAGGGGAAGTTCTATAATGGCAGAAGAAGCTGGCCTGCTTTCACAGGTCCAAGCAGAGACAGAAACCACAAGCCTAAAAGCCAAAAGCCACACAGCATAGCACACTTCAAGAACTCCAGCTAGGCACACTTTGCATGTCTTTAGATTTAAATCTCAAACCCACCCCACACCTTAAGATCTGTCCAGTGACACTGCTTCCAGCCAGGTGGCTGCAGATGCAAACTACAAACTAATAAAACACTGAATATATTGGGGGCCATCTATTCAAACTACCACAAATACTTTTTCATAGTTTTTCATTGATACAAAGCTATCAATACCCATGCAAAAGATACCTATATCTTTGCCCGTTCAGTAGTTCTATGGTCTTTACCATCATAATTCCATGCCCTCACTGTTCCTCTACTCTAGTGGTTTTCAAATTTGAGGCCTTATCAGAATCACATACCAGACTTGTTAAGATTACTGGGCCTGATTTCCAGACTTCTGATTAACTAGTTCTGGAGCAAGACTCAAGAGTTCACATTTCTAACAAATTCCAGGTGATTGTGAGAACTAAGATAGTTTTTTTTTTTTTTTTAATGCAGCCTTTAAAAAATTATTTATTTATTTGCAAGCAGAGAGAGAGAGAGAGAGAGAATGGGCATGACAGGGCCTCTAGCCACTGCAAATGAACTCCAGACGCATGTGACCCTTGTGCATCTGGTTTATTTGGGTCCTGGGGAATTGATCCTGGGTCTTTTAGCATTGCAGGCAAACAGCTCAACTGCTAAGCCATCTCTCCAGCCCCTGAGCTAGTTATTTTTAAAGTAAAAATCTCTCTTAAAAAATCTCTTTTATTTTGGCATATTACTGTAATGTTGCATGTACGCCCTGTAACTCATTTCTGGCTAGTTATTTTTTTAATCTCTTTATCTGCTAACAGAGTTGCTTTAAGACTTTCACTGTCCCAAAGTTTCTTTCTTTTGTCCTCAGGAAATTAAAGACCACTTATTGTTTTCACAAAAATCTTGGTCACAACTGAAGCTTGGAATGTAGAGAAAGACATTTCGGGCTCTCATATAAGGCTCACAACAGAGGTGTAGCAAGGGAGGTAGGCAAGTGGATAGACAACTAAGGCTATAACAGAGGAGTATGGCATCACAGGATTGCAAATTCTTATAAGAAATTTAAAAACTATATAAATAAATTCCACACTTATTTTTCTGCATTTAACAAATTTTCTCTGCATTATGTGAACAGTAGGGAAAAAAAAAAAACTAAAACATTATTTTCAAAAACACCATTAGCTAATCCAAACTACATTATTTGCCAAAGTCCAGCTCAGTTAGTCACCAATACAACTGTTGGATTAAACAGATTGCTCTTTTAGCTGAGCAGCAGATGATAAATTAGGCCTCATTTCCAGGGCCAGGTATGTCAATTTCTGTTTTTAAATACTGGAATAATAATAGTTCCAGATTGTGACTCATAAATACATTATTAATCTTACAGACCTAGAATTTCCATAAAGATGGGCATGTCAGAGCTGTTCAGTAAACACTGGTGTGTGGACTTTGGTGACATGACAGGAAACAGAATGAGTGGTTTGGTAGTCAGTGTGCTAGTATAAGAGCTGTGGATATATCTAGATGCAGTGGAGGGCTAGGTGTGATCTTTCTTGCTCAAGTTCTGTACTGGTATTTAGTGGAAAACTAACTAGGAGCAATTTCTTGTGGGAATCACCTCATTCAAAGACCTCCTCCTTTGGAGAAATACTCAAGACCATTTAGTAAAGACAGAAAATTTTCATGACTGCCAAGGAAAGATTTAACAGAGTCTTTAACAGATCCAATATTTTAACAATACTTATATAAAATTCTCTTATCCCTTCTGTTATAGTTTAACTTTTTTTTTTTTCTTTCCTTTTTTCCTCCCTTGGCCTGGCCTCAGTGCAGATTAGGAACAGCTGGGCTCTCTTCCCTCAACAAGGCTCTTTAATAGACCAAAAGAGCCCTTATTACTAACTACTCTGAAGCCTTTGCTCCTCCAGTGAGTGAGTTCTCTGTTTTTTTTTTTTTTCATTGTTGTAAGTTTTATTTCCAAGATTTTAGTCATGTTTGTGATGTTGTGTAGTTGTAAACCTAGAACAAACATTGTCCATTACACATCATAGTTGGTTAGTGAGGAATGCCTTAACTGTGTTCAACATTTATGTTCAGGCAACTGTTACAGAGGAGGAAAAGCAGAGTTAAAACCAAGCTGCCCTGGGCTCAAGTTTTAGCTCTGTTACCTACTTGCTATGTGATCTTAAAAAAATTCATTAGTCTCAGAACATTCTCCTAACACTGAAAGTAATAGCTATTCTAGTGGTTGGTTGTTGAGATTAAAGTAGATAATGCTATCAAAGTGGTTTGGAAGCTGTAAAGAAGGCTTAATACTATATTGTTATTGGTTTGGCTAAGAATGGGCATGAAAAGACTGTAAGTTGATTTTGGCCAATCTCATTTTAAAAGACTGAACCCTTCATTATTACTCACACTAGTACCTTAATCAACCTGTATCAAAAGAATTTGTTTCCGGGAAATAATGACAACATTAAAATATAATTGTGGAATATAAACCTTGAACATGATGTCACCATTATGTGAGAGTGGGAGTGCCAGGCATGGTTAGTTGGCTCACCCTGATTACAGTATGTATCCTGTCTGAAAGAAGACACAGTGGGATTCCTGGAGAATGGAGATGGGTTCCAGCATGACTAGCTCCTGCAGCAATTGAACCTCATCAACGGGGTCATGAGTGTTACTGGGAAGTAAAGAAAACTCAGGATACACACAGATACTACCTGCCTCTAAGGGGCTTTGCTTCTGGGGTACAAGAGGCAGGCCAAGATAAGCATCTAGCTTTGGGTTCATCAACATAGGATATTCAGTTCTTCCTCTCCCCCAATACCAATACACTGCTTTTTCCTGTCAGGTACAGCTGACAATTAATTCAATTAATATGATTAGAGAATCCTCTTCCTTGTACTGCAGCACAATAACAATTTGTTCATAATAGGCATGAAACAGAGAAAAATGCCATAAATGCCTGTAAATCACATAAAATGATTCTTAACATAATGTAAGTATTTGTGTTACTGAATTCTCTGACAAATACTTATTCAATTGAACCAATATTCATTGAGTACATAAATGCCAGGTATTTTCTTATGTATCAGAGATTCGATCTAAATATTTAAATGTCAGTTAACTTCTTCTTTTCACGCATTTTTAAAGAAACAGAACTTTAATGTAATCAGAACTGGCCATGGATCTCTGAATTAAAGAGTCGATTTCAATTTTTTTTTTTTTTTCGAGGTAGGGTCTCACTCTAAGCCAGGCTGACCTGGAATTCACTCTGTATTCTCAGGGTGGCCTCGAACTCACGGCGATCCTCCTACCTCTGCCTCCCGAGTGCTGGGATTAAAGGCGTGAGCCACCATCCCCGGCTTAGATTTCAAAATTTGAAAATAACATAAAGAGTCACAAAACTCCCCAGGAAAAAAGATAAACATGGTATGAAAGAACAGGTTGTGTAAGCCTGGAGATGTGAAGTCCTGGCTATGGTTGCAAGGACACCGGGGATGGACCTCAGTATTAGCTGGTGCAGTGTGTTTGCATACAGCATCTGGAAGCAAAGAGCTAAGTCATCTGTGAGAAAGACACATCAGGCTGGAAGGAGAGATGGGCTGATGGGCCACCCTGCCACACTGTTAAAAGCCCTCTAAAAGAAGTTGCACTGATGATGAATTGATGCAGGAAGTCACTGAAGAGATATAACGGATAAGCTGTAAAACATCAATGTGATAGTAGAGATCAGCAAGACTGGAAGAAAGACTGCTGTTCTGGCAGGACAGCTGTTTATAGCATGCTTATAATTCAGACTTCTAAGATAGTAACAAGTTTTTGTAGAATTTAAAGCAATTTAGCTTTAATAAGACCTATAGAAAACCAAAAGATTTTAATGTCATGGCTTTGGAGCAAAAACCTCCAATACTTATGGTAAAGCAGTACTTTTCTGTCTCCTATTATAGTGGTTATAAGTACCAATGTCTACCCACACTGGTCATCTATTTCTATTTTAAGTGAGCTTTAACAATTGCCAGTTGATGGTTTGTTTAGATTAGTACCAGGTTAACTAAGCTCATTCTTAAAACAAACACCATATTTCATTCACACTGATTTTTCTTCCAGAATGTCCCCAAAACACAATGCTTTTTGGTTTTTTTTTTTTTTTCTTATTCTGTGTAATATTCAATCTCTGATACCCTTTTCCATTTTCTAAGCCACACTAAATTTAAGGAACATTATCAGCCAGGTAAAAAGATGAATGAAGGTAATTAAAAGTATGATTTCTGATATAAATATAAGTATTAAGGAAATATTCTACTGTATAAGGGAATGTAGAAAAGATGAATAAGGCAAAATTAAGACCAGATAAAAAGTATACTGTCTCCTAGGATTAGGGCTAACTGATCACATAAATATGTTTAGGACAAAATGATCCAGCACCAAGAACTATTAAAAAGATCTCCTGCTGATATTTTATCACTAGAAATGACACACTAATTTTCTTTCACAGAAAAAAAACCCTGAAAATATTTATGAAAAGCAGCAACATATAACATTATGGCTAAAATAATTCATGCTTTCCTTTTATGTTTTTCATTCCCCCTAAAAACTTTTTCATCTATATCATACTGAAAAAACGTAACAAATGACTCTCCCTCTGCGGATGGAGGAAATTTTCAGGATATATCTTGGAGCTTTTATTGAGTATACTACAAATTATGAATGAATATATTTTATTTAAAAACATGTTATTGACAGAAATCTATCAATAATAATGTGGGTATTGTCAAGGGCCTGCCAATATTAATGTAATTATGATTAAGGGGTTAACATGGATTTTTAGCTATAATGCCAAGTAACATCTCCAACATTGCTGCTATCAATATACACATTATTATTGACCTGTTCTGAGACTCTCAGTACTAGATGTATTACCATTAAACATACTTGTCAATGCATACTGCCTACAGAAATTCTACATTTAAATTTACAGTCTTGTAAACTTTGTCAGCAGAAAACATGTGAATTCCAGTTAATTTGTAAGTTATCACAAGGTCGCATTCCTCCTGTCCTTGCTAGGTTCTTTTGCAGCTTGACAATAACCAATGACGTTTTAGTATAATAAGGTCATTGCTGTACAGTCTCATGTACTCTATTAATCAAAGTGGATGGGGCAATAACATAATTTTATTTCTAAGATTTTTATCAAGTTTTATGTAAATATTTCATATCATGATGTTATGTAAGTAGTTTCTGTGAATAGTGGAGTTCTTATGTTTTGAACCTATATTCTAATATTTTATATCTTTGTGTGGTTAGATAGATTTACTGTCCATTGTATTGAAATCAATACTAACAAATGGTAAATGCATCAGAGAGGGATTTTACAGGACAACAATTCCCAGAACACGTTTCAAACACAGGTGAAAGAGAAAAGCTACGGCTGAGACCCATTAGGACACCATGACCTCTAGCACTCTGAACTGCCTAAAAAGGAACAACTCCAAGTTTAAATTACACTTCTGCCATACATTTGCTAAGAGAATGATCTCTACTCTGTTATTCCTCCTTCTACCATACATAAGCTTAGTTTTAAGACTACATAGACAGCTAATATCATAAATCTTAATTAAGTTCATTTGGATATAGGCAAGACCTCAAATAATTGGCAGTAGGTCTCTAAACTCTTCAATACTCATCAAAATCTGAGTGTTTTCATTTGGGAACAATAATGTGATATGATAAATCTTTTCTATAATGTGTATACAAGATAATAGTATACAGCTCTTGAAAAAATGAACAATGATCAATAACTTGCCACTGATAAAAAATTATATATATATATATATATATATATATATATATTTAATTTGAAGAGAGGAGGAAACAAAACAAATGGCACAATTTCAAATCTATAATTCATCTCACACACACAAACTGTGGGTTTTACTTATTTTGGCCATAGTATATTTGTTAAAGCACTAAAAGTTAACAAAAATACTCCATTCTTAACCTTAAAACAGAACTTTCAGCACCAAGCCCTAGCTTCACACATGTTTTTAAAAGAACGACAATTTTTTCATACTCCCTTTTTTTCAGAAAGTTGATATTTCTGAGTCTTTGACAAGCATATTGCAAAAATCGATGTTGTAGTGCCTATGGAAAAGGAATGTTGAAGAGGCTGTGATTAGTTTTGTGTTCTAGCCTGGGTTCCCTAGATGCATGACTCTGGATCTCACTTTACCACACTATATTCTTCATTTGTGTGATAAAAATAAAATTTAAAATGTCTACCTTCTTCTCTAGAATCCTTATAGAAGTATTTTAGGAAAATTTGAAAGAGGAAGGAAACTAGTAAATAAAACAAAACAACCAGGGTTTTGGAAATGATGAAAAAAGTAGGAAAATCAGTGCAGGACACATGAGAAAGAGGCAATAACCAGAAAATAATGGCAAAGCCATAAAGAAGACAAGGTGAACAAGCTTTTAAGTTAACAATCATAATAAACACATTATTATTTACTAGTTATTAATTATTAACTAGTGACTATTGTGCTTAACTGACATGTATAAAATTAAATATTAAAACATACTTTCAACACATGATGTATCTATATTAAGTATGTCCTAACAAAAAGAACAAAAAACTTGGTATCCAGACCATAGTGTTACTAGGAGGTACTAGAATGTGTAACAGGTGGATTTAGAAAAAAAGTTTTTTGGCTATTGGAAGTGTGCTCCTAAAAATGAATATGGAATTCTGCTGTTTTTGTGTTTCCCTTATACTTCGTGGTTACAAGGCGAACCATTTTGCTTTACCATGGCCAAAATAAGTATTTACCATGTGATGTTCTCATGATGTGCTGATACTAGCCCAAAGTAACAAGGCCAGTTAATCCTGGGGTAAGACCTATAAGAATGCTAGTGATAACAAACCTTTCCTATCTGTAAATTGATTACCTCAAGTATTTTCTATAGAAAGCTAACACAGTTACTGTTTCTGTACCTATACTTTACAGACTCTCTTGGTGATCTGAAAACATTAAAAAAAAAAAAAAAACCTACTTTATAATACCAAGAAAGATGCCCTAAAGAAAAGTAGGGCACAGGAAGATAAAACTAATATAAAATTATGGTTGTAAGTGGAAAAGCCATGAGCCATGCTCTGTACCACAAGACATTATCATTAGTTATTTTAAAGAATGTCAGAGCCACACATTGGGTCATGATACACAGAGACATTGCCACCTACCCATAACTGATGGCTAACCCCACAATGCATGACCCATATTCCCCAAGGAGGAGGGTCCCTGCAGAGGAAGGAGGATAGGGAGGAGGCTAACAATGGTACCAACTTGACTATATACATTGAGTACAAAACTAATAAAAAAAATAAGCTAACTTATAAGAGTAGAGGTACAGCAAACTCCAATCCAAGGATGAGTACATACATAAAAGCTATATGAAACATTAAGTAACTAATTTTTCTATAAATGTAGGAAGGGTCCTTAGAGTCAAGCATTCCAAATGACCTAAAACTAAAACTGCAGCACACATTTAATTTCATGACACAAGCATGAGAAAAGAGATCAACCATGGTATAGGAGGAGGTACTATACTATGACCCAGGTACTATGCATTCCCTTTATAGTGTCATCTAAGCCCTGCAGTACAGTAGCTATTAGCATCCCTACAGCAGTAATAAAAGCTTAACAAGATCAACTTACCTCAGGTCAAACTAACAATGAGTAAACTTCTGGTCATTGCTAAAAAACTGTGAATCACATAAAAAGAGGCTAGTAGAAAGGATAAGCATTTGGTAAACTCATATCAAATTTAATCCCGCAGTATACACTGTAAAATTTTCCTCCACAGGATCATTCAGTGGACTAGACTGATAGCCCAGCAATCTATAGATGAGGAAAGAAAGTAAAGGAATGTGGGAAAGTCGCCCATGATCCTCTTATCTACATCTCTTTCTCTGTTTATTTCTTCTTTTTTTTAAGCAAGCACAACAGACTGACCCCCTTTTTTAATGTGTGAGAGCGAGAAAGAGAGAGAGAGAGAGAGAGAGAAAATGTGAACATCAGGGCCTCCAGCTATTGCATCAAACTCTAGAAGTATGTGCCTCATTGTGCCCATGTGCAACATTGTGTGCTTGCATCACTGTGCATTTGGCTTACACGGGACCAGGAGAGTCGAACATGAGTCCTTAGGCTTTGCAGGCAAGCACCTAGCCACTAAGCCATCTCTCCAGCCCACCCCCTTCTCTTTTTCTACAGTCAGTCAGAGAAATTAGACAAAAGCACAGAATGTCAAACCTGAACAGAGAATATTTGGGTGAAAAATAAGGGGTGTGACTATTCATTTAATGAATTCATATGAATACAGACTTAGATGCAATATGGAGACCATGCCAACACATCCGCTGAACACTAGACAGATTAAGCATCAGAGTCAGAATTACTTTAGAGCTCTTGGTATTTGTGTTTTAGTAAGCAGAAAGAACTCTAATAAGAGACAAAAATAATACAGAAAAGGTCATTCCAATGTTAGAAAGGACTACTGGACAAACTGGGAAGGACATGCAAGCTATACTCTCTCCTTTCTCCATTACAATGTATAGAAACCATACGGCTGGGCTAAAAAAGGTAGTGTCAGGTTGATAGTCAAGGGGGCAAGTGGAACATATCAGGACCTTTTCTCCCAAGGTTTCTCATACACTTTGAAACAAGGGCACTAAGTGCTTGGAAACTGCTAGTAATCCACAGGAAAAAGATAAAGGGAATTCACAGAGGGAATAAAGGAAGCATTCTCAAGTAGAACTTGTTCAGACATAAAAAAATAATATGGGCAAATATGCTCCTTGTACTATAGGAACCTGAAAATTGCCAGAAAAACACAGGGGCCTAGGACACATGAAGAAGTGATGGGTAAGTCTGCTAATACTACTGTTCAGCTATTATGTCAAATGGAAACTATCTGCCCTTCTTATTGCAATGACTATTATGCACATCAATTTAAACAAAATTTTATGGTTAAGAACAAAAGGATGGATGGGAAATAAGGAGTTATGATTAGTCATAAAGAGAATTAAATTTGTAGCTATAAAATAAATATGCATGTTTGTAGTTTGAATACATAATTTCAGACAGCTATAATAATCAAATGAATGTGCATTGAACACAAATGAGTAATTGTCCTAACAAACAGGATTTTCATTCAAGCAGGAAAGGCGGATCATCTGGCCCAAGATATGAATTAAGTGTTCTTGACAGGCTCCCTTTTGTAAAGGAACACATAAAATAGCTGTTCTTCTTGAACTACGTTGATAGTTGCCTTGTTTCTTCTCTCCTCTGCATGGCTCCAGCAAATTTCTACTAGAGGTCTTTCATGGAACAATGTCAAAACCAGTCTGAGGGCTAGCTCTAATTTCTACGTGATAATTAGCACAAAAGGTAAAGTCAGTTAAAGGCAAATCGGATTCAGGACAAGAACAACATAACTCTCAATTCTCCTAGCTTTAGTTCTCTCCACTATGTCCTGTTACCTTTTTAAAGAAAAAACTACGGTTCCCTTTCTAACTTTTTAAGTAGTCCCATTTTTCCTTGTTCTACACTCTGGCTCAAGATCAGTCAACTCTAGTCTTACAGAATACAAGTAATTGCTAATGAAGGAAAGATAAGAATTAAAAAAAAAAAAAACAGGAAAATTATAAGTCAGCCAGCCACTCCTAGTTCATTCTATTCAGATTTCACTAAAGATAGTATATTAAGTGGAAGGTGTTTTGACTACAACGGGTATATGGCGGCCTTAGTCACCCTGTAAATGCTTAGAATTGTCCAGACGAAACGGCATAGGGCATCACAGAATGCAGAACATATTAGAATTGCACTCTCTCAACAGTTAACTGGGAAAAGCCCTTTCAACAAAATGTATGATATGGAAAATGGTACCTAAATAAATAAGTAAACAAAGATCCAGGAGATGGTTGTGACTGTCATATGCCTGATCAAAAATATGAAATTAAATACATTTCACATTTTACAGGAAAACTCTCAATACTGTTGTCCCCGGAGACAGATCAAAACTGAGTTAATGACCCTTCAACACGCTGACTCCAGCTCTCGGAAGAGAAATGCACTGCGATGCTCCGCGGGGCTCGGATAGTGCGGTGGTGCAAGCCCATCCTGAGAAGCCATCTCTTCTGTGCGGGCAAAGTCGCTGCGGAGGATGCACAGGGCTCCACTCCAGCAGCCTGTCGGTTCGTTTTGCAATGGCGCGGTCCTGAAAGATTTAGGAGTTTGGACCTGCTCGGTAGTCTTTCTAAACCAGGACCCTGGCTTTGCTTCTTCTAGGAAGACGGAAAGCCAACAACGCAACCTCACGCGGAAGGGCAAGGCTGTACAGGCCGTGACCCTGGGGACCCGGCCGCGCGCATGCGCCCTGCGGCGCTCGGCTCTCCGCAGACACTGACCTTAGCAGGCTGCGAACCGCCCAGCTCCGCGTAACTTTCTCACAAACATTTCTCTGCAAAGCCGGGCTTTTCCTAGGCGAATCTGGGATATCCAACAGCTTCCGGAACTCGCGGGCTTCCGGAGCGACCCAGAGACCCGGAAGTGGTTGGAAAAAGGAAAAAGGTGAAATGATAGAGAACTACTAAGCATTCCAACTCTGAGGAAGGCCAGACAGGGCCCAGCCCCGAAGTGAGCCGAAGAGCCGAAAGGCCGAAGAGCCGAAGAATCGAAGGGCCGAAGAACCGAAGGGCCGAGGAGCCAACGAGGACACCCCGAGCGCTGTGATTGGTCGGGGAAGTCGCCTCTGATTGGCAGGAGAGTCGCGAACCGGTCAGCGCGGGGTCGGGAGCAGGGCGTGAAGAGGCTTCCGTGTCAAGGGGCCGCTGGACGCTGGGGCTCTCCCTGCGGGCGCTGGAGTCTGCTGGCGCCGCTGCCGGCCGCCGGATGAGCGCCGCCGGGTGGTAGCGGGGCGCCTGCGCAACTCGGGCTGCCGGCGCGCGCCTGAGGGCCAGCGGCCGGGTGACCCGGCGAGGGGGCCGCTCGCGGGCCTGGGCGGGCGCGGGCCGCGCGTTTGCTCGGTTTCCGGGCGGGAAGGTCCTCAGGTCGTCCTGCCAGCCGGTCGCTGGGACCCCGCTGCTGGAGGGACCAGTGACCTGGCCAGGAGGGCGTGGGTTGTGAGGTCCACTCGCGCTCCCTCCCCACGGTCACCTCCGCACCCGCCGCGCCATTGGTTTCAGGAAGAGAGTCGTCCACAGGCAGGTGCGCAGGAGACGTGGCCAGGAAGCCTGTACTGTCCGTGTTCGAGCCCACCCCGTACTGGTCCCCGTCGTGTTAAAGACTCGATTGCTGCCACTTACAGAACGTCCCCTTCCCTACACTTAGGAGCTCCCGTGAGGAAAGGGCAGGAGGAATCAAAACTTCCCTTTTCGCCCAAGTGAACTAAAGGTGCAAATGAAACAGAATAGGAGCTGCAAGTCTGTAGAGTGGAATTAAGTACTGCTTTTCCACAGATATAGCTGTTCTACCTGGTGGCCGACCACTAGGTACTTGTGGCTAATCTGAAAAGGCGGGCTTTTAAGTGTAAAATATAGACAGGATTCTAAAACATGGCTTAAAAGGGGTCAAAGAGTTAAATGTATAATTATATATATTGAAATAAAACTGGGAAAATTAAGATTGCTTACGTTATTCCCTTACACGGTGTGTATTGCTGTTCAAGAGTAAGAAATTCTTTCATTAGAAGACCAAATCTTTGATTTACTTGTGAAGGAAGGTGGGTATGTTGCACTTCTCAGCCTACAGTTACACTTTGCTTCATATATATATAGATATATATATAGATATAGATATATACTTAGACAGGATTCCCCCTTTTCAGACCTGGCTAACATAGAACTCACAGCAGTCTTAACCTACTTTACCCTACCTACTAGAGGGATAACAAATGCTACTACCATGCTTAGCTTTCCCACAATTTTACGAGAGGGTGAAAGGATCAAAGAATCATAAATGAAAAAAGACAAAAGGACTTTTTCAGAAAGCAATTCTAGTTCATGGAGTTTTATGTAGGTCACATGAACATCAAAGTATCAATTTAGGAAACTTGAATTGTATTAATATAAGGAAATAGACATTTCAGATTTTTGTTGGAATTGTTTTAAAAATTGTTTAACCTATATATAATGTGCTTCTGTATTTTTTAATAAGCTGCAGTTTCAGAGAAACTACTCCAGTATTTCTTTAAATATTTTATTCATTTATTTGAAAGAGAAAGGCAGATAAGGAGAATACTAGTCCATTGTTTTTAAAATTGATATAAAGACATATTTATTAGGCTGGGAAGTTGGCTGAGTGTGCTTGCCATGCTAGGGTGAAGATTTTAGTGGGTGGATGTGGCAGCCTACATATGTAATCCCAGCAAGCAGGAGGTAGAAATTTAGGGACCAGCTGTTAGCAACACTTGCTGAGTCAGAGTGCTCTGGGTTCAAGTGAGAAAGCCTGTCTTACTATATAAGGTGGAGATTGATGGACCCATATTAAATTTTGGCCTCCACATGAATACTCACATACATGCCTCCACACCATACTTACAAGCAAAAAAGATTTCCTCAAACATGTTTTATTTATGTATTTAACAAAAGGCTACTTGAGCCAGGAATATTGCAAGACAGTGTTGAAAAGAAACAGAGAGAAGACAGACATGGCCTTTACTTTCTAGGAGCTAATGAGTATCAACTCAGTGAATAAGCAAGTAATAAGCAAGACAGGGTGTGTTTTGTCTTTGTAAATTCATCATACTATCTGTAAACCTAGATAGACAGCAAAGAAAGAGCCTTATTAGAACTTGGTTGGGACTTTATTAGTAAAAAATACTTAAGAGTATAAATCATTAATTATGAGAGCTTAAAGAAGGAAACAATTGATTATTCCTTTACCTTTAAATACAAAGAAAGTTATTAAATTATAATAGCATCTTATATCCTCTTTTAGCCTTTAGTGACTTTTAGATTCTAAGGCATTAACTGTAAAAATGTAAAGAAGACATTGATTTATGCCTCTAACATAGTTTAAAATTGCTGACTTTAAGAAGTTAAATTTAAATTAGCATATTACATTGTTCTTAAATCAATATATTTGAGTCTTTTAGGAGTCAGACATAGATTTTTGTTATTTTACTATTGCTGTTATAGCAAATTACCACAAAGTTAGCAGCTTCAAACAACACCAGTTTATTATTTTATAGTTATGTAGATCATAAGCTCAAGATGGGTCTCTGTGAACTAAAAATCAAGGTGTCTACAGGTCTTTGTTTCTTTCTACATGCTTAGTGGAAGAGTCAGGCTTTATTTTATTCTATTTTTTCTCTTCAGATTGTTGGCCAAATTCAGTTCCTTGCTGCCATAGGATTTAGATGTCTTTTTACTTGCTCGCTATTAGCTGAGGACTTCCAGAAGCCACCCACATTCCTTATGCTGGGGCCCTCTTCTGCCATCTTGGTTAGCAACAGTGGGTTGAGACTCTTTGGTCACCTTTTTGCTGCACCTTCAACCATTAAAAAATCTGATTGGGTTGAATCTCCTCACCTTATGAAAGTCTGCAACTTAAATCACATTTGTGAAATCCATGTTACCATAGTAATTATTGTAGTCTGAGGCTGTGGGGATTGGAGCACACTTTATTCAGACTTACAGGCCCAAATGTTAATGTCCAAACTCCTTAGAAGAACGTCAGAAACTTTCATATACTCTATTCCTTCGCCTGGTATTGACTTCAACTTTCTACCTTTCTCATTTGCTATTATTATTCTTTGGACGTGGCCCGTTATGATAATGGTTAGGCCTATGACAATGGCATATCTTGGGTTCCTGGTTGTAATTCCTTTTAATACTACTATAAAATTTACCTTGTTGACTCTACTACTATCAATTTAATTTTAACCCTAACTATCCCTATGTTTTAAGGCATCTACAGATATGTTAGTGGCCTCCAGCCTCACCACCCTTTAGGATTACTTTCCCTTGCTTTCTAGAATGATCTTAAATACTAAACTCCAAATCACTTTCTTTGTTCAAATCCTGTTGTAGTCCTTCTGCCTGTTCTCAAAAATATTAAACCTTTGTACTTCTTGATACAAGTTAACTGCTACTACTGTGGTATGTGAGGTGTTCGCTAGTTGTGTATGTATTTATATGTGAATGTGTACGTGTGTATATATACATATATAAAAATATATAACGTATTAATATATAATTATATATTATATAAAATATATAATATAAATAATTGATATATAATATTATATAGTATAAACATATACATATATGCATTTTTTTCTGAGTGATGTTCTCACAGCACCCAGGGCTGACATGTAGCTCATGCTGCAGCCAAGGCAGGCTTTGAACTCAAGGCACTTCTCCTACTTCAGCCTTCCTAGTGGTGGGATTACAGAAGTCACCATGCCTGGCTTATTTTAGATACATTTTTCTCACCATATCATGAATTCCTTGAAAATAATTTTGTTCTAATGAATTTCCATCATCTTGTCATATTAGTTATATCATAATTATTACTGGTTTCTTTCTTGTTTCATCGCTACTGTGAACTCTGTAAGGGAAGCCTCATTGTTTTATTTGGAGCACATTTTGAAGGCATTCATGTAGTTGGTACAGGAGACACTGGGTGCTGAATGAGTTAATTGGAAAAAAACATTCCAGAATACATAGTATTTTATAGTCTCCCTAAATCTAAAAGTGTGAAACAAACTTACTTGATTTCAGGGCTGGAGAGATTTCTCAACAATTAAGGTGCTTGCCTGCACAGCCTAATGACCTGGATTTGATTCCCAAGTACCCACATAAAGTCCCAAAGTACAAAGTGGCCCATGCACCTGGAGTTCAACATGGCGTTTATCTGTCTGTATGTCTCTGCTTGCAAATACTTTAAAAAAAAAAAAGTATTATATTTCAGAGGAAAACAAGACCTCCTGGAAACTGGGCTTTAGATAGTTCATGTATCTTGGCAAAGAGTCTGGCCGCATCCTCCCATTGTCCTGAGAATTTGAATGAGACTGAATTAAAAATAATGGACTAATTTGCTTGGTGGAAGAAATCTCAATATAAAACCTCCTTAAGGCTCTCTCATATTTACTACACTGTTCTCATTTTTATATACACTGAGTGTATGTATGAAGGGGGAGTTCAGCAAAACATGAAAATGTGTTTGGTGGGGGAAGAAGTTTCGGATTACAAACAAGGCAGGTGGTGATAAAGCAACTGTAATTGTTAAACAAATTACATCCACTAAAGAGAACAACACTGCTTTGTGTCAATAGGAAAGGTGAGCCCAGGGTAAGACCCTACTTATCACAAGTTGTCTTATGAAAATATAAATCCACTTGAAAGAAGAGAACCTGAATTGAGAATGTTGCTGAAGGAGTTACCTGCCCAAGGAAGTGTTTCCACAGGTGAAGCATGGGCCGTTTCAACTATGGTCCAGAGGGAGCTAGTCTAGATCAGATGCTGGCAGCATAACTTGGCAGCATTTTCCATGTGGCATTGATTCTGGACACATGAGAGATGCAGAGTTGAGGTGGCCATAGGGTCTTGTTCCAGAGAGCCGCTAAAGCCAAATAATGTGTAGCATGTATGTTCAGAGTACTTGCAAGGAGGCTCTTACCGGTCTCTGTGAAGCTGTAAAGATGAAGCCTAATTTGCAATAAAGATGGATGTTGGGGATACTAAGGCCAAAACTGTAGGATGTCTGCCTGGGAAAAGTACATGCATGCATGGAAGTGGAGCTGTCCCAAGAAAGAGACTGTATGCTGCAGGCAGTAGAGTTGAAGGTATGGTGCTAACCAAGCCTTTTGAACCTGGATGATTCTATCACAAGCCCCAGATACCAGATGTAAAGCTGAAGATTTAGTGTTTGCCCTGCTGCATTTCAGTCTTGATTTGTCAGTATTTCCTTCTGTGCTCTCATTTAAGTGATTTTGGAACTGTTAAAAGACTATGGGAACTTTTGGATTTGGCCTGAATGGATTTTGCACCATGAGATGGCCATAAGTTATCTCTCAGTGATAACTCTTTCCATAATATTTAGACTCTTGTACAATCTCTCCTTTGAATATGGGCTGACATGGTGACTTTCAATGAAGAATACAAAAGTAGCAAGTGATCATTCCTGAGATTAAGTCCCAAATAGCTATGGCTAACACCTTTTGAAAACAGAACCCCATTTACAATCAGAGTGTGAATTTGGAAACAGACCCTTCTCTGCTTGGGCATTGATGGGGCTTCAGCCATGGGTATGTTAAATGTAGCCTCCTGAGAAAGGAGGACCCCATATATCATACCTGGATTTATGACCCATAAAATTTATGAAACAAGTCATTTCCATAACTACAAAGTTTGAAGGTAATTTCTCTTACGATAGTCAATGAATAATATCTGGTAAATACTATTCAGATAAGAAAACAAAAATATGGAATGATTAGGCAACTTCCTGAGTCACTTTCCTATTAGTAGAAATTCTTACAACTACAAATAGTATAATAAAATTAGAGCATTTGTACTAGTTAGTAACCTTTCAAAACAGTATGTGTGTATATAACATGTATACATACATTAATCTGGTTACTACAATAATTCCATTAGGTGCTATAGTTATGAATAATTAATTTGAACTTAAAGGATAAAGGACAAGCCTAAGATCCAATTAGTTATTAAATTTACAGTATTTAGACTGAAGTTGCATGACTTGAATGTTCATTCAAGCTATTATAATTGTTTCCTTCTTAAATACACATACTGTAAAACAAAAGGTAGTGGTTCAACAAGAAGAAAGGGCAAGGCACTGAGCCTTCAAGATAATTCATAACTGTGTTAATAAGGTGATGCTGGGCTCTAGGAAGGCACCTGTCCTGGTTCTGAAGTTCCAGGCAGAATTTAGGACAACAGTTATTAAAGAGCAAAAAGCAAAACAGAGTTATGAATGAAGATCAGTGATAAAGCTCATTCCTAGCATACACCAGACCGTATTGCCAAAATTGTCCATGTGTGCATAGCAAAACTTTGGAAAGCACAAAACCCAGAAAGACACCACTGCATAGTGAGGATGAAGACAGCTGGGAGTTAGATACAGAAAGGACCCTGATTATAGGTATGAAAGAATAAATGAACTTTTAATTACAAGTTTATTTTCATTAAAAAATTGAAAACTCAATCTCAGTATCAGAATTGAATTACCCCCACATTGAGTAGTTGGCTAGGGAGACATATGAGATCCCCAAAACAATGCAAGGTATTGCTATAGCACTTGGTTACCCTGCAAAGCTAAAAGGTAATATGCTATTGCTGAAGACTACACAGACTGCTGTCTTAGAAAACTGACACCAGGGGACCATTTGGGAACTGAAGGAAAAGACAGTCCTCTTCTGGCAAATCCTCATGGTGATAAGAAAGTGCTATGGAAACTACTGGGTGATAATGGTCACCAACAGCATGAATAAGCAGGAGACCCTGTGTGTTATGCAATCAACCAGCAGGGCTAGAAGTATACATGCAATAGTGGCACATATCCTTTGTGGGTAAACAACTGCCCTCTGATTGGACATTAGGCACACTCAGTGGGAAAGAACTCATATGATACTGGGAAACAAGTCAAATTCCCTGTGTCCAGGAAACAACACATGTCATTGGCCCAGGAGAAATTTCAGAGGAAGCAGTGACTAGAGTATTACTCCCCATGATATCCTGGCAGCTAGTTCCTGGGAAATGGCAACAGACACTGGTGAATCAAAACTCACTGGAGCAGAAATATAGAGGCTACAGGGAACTCAGTACTAAAGCAAACTTTTAACAGACCCATCAAAGGACAGGAATTGTTTCCAAAGGGGACAGAAAGAAGAGCCCCAGTGTGGGCAGAAATACCCTGAGGCAAAGGCCTCACTCCATAGAGACTTTCCCAGGCCCTAATTACCCCACAGTAAACATCAGTAACCCAATTTGAGGAGGGCCCTCAGGAAAAGGGGGAAGGGGGGTGGAGGGAAAGAAAGGGATATAAAATGAAAATCTGTGTAAAAAAATAAAATTTTAAAAATTGGAAATTTAACTTGTTTATTTTTATAGCTATTTTTAATCAACTGCATCCTACTATAACCTGTACAATTGGTGCTATTATAAATTGTGGTGAATTTCAAAGATACAGAGAATCATATCATATGGATTGTATCAAAATGTGATATTTAGTTTTTTGGTGTGCAAGAGAAAATTAAAAATAGATATAGAAAATTTTGTGTGGCTAAACTTGTAAATACATTTAAAATATAGTAAGTTTATGTTTATTTTCAGTACAATAAAAAAACCAAGGACATATCAAAATTAGTAGAAATTTTTGTCCTTTATTAAAACAGTATTATTTATTTATTTATCCATTCATTAATTTAGAGAATATATGGGTACACCAGAGCCTCTTGCCACTGCAGACAAACACCAGACACATGCCACTTTGTGTATCTGGCTTCATGTGGCTACTGGGAAATAGGACCTAGGCTGGTAGGCTTTGTAAACAAGTACTCCTAACCACTGAACAATCTCCCCAACCTTAAACCAGTATTTTTAATGATTGCATTGAAAGCATATTAAGCATTTCACCAAGATAAACCATATGGAGGAAGAGAAATCTTTCTAATTGTATTATCAGTTACCTGGGACTGAGCCTTAGAAACAACAATGAAAGAAAGTCATATGAAACAGAGCTTAAAATGCTATCTCCTCTTTGTCTCAAAAGAATCACTTCAATTTTCACTACATGGAAATTTAATTGTGTAATATATCTATACAGTTAAAGTGTGCTTATGGTGTGAGCTTTCAATTTAGATTATTTATCATGACTCAGAGGATTTTTTTTTTCCTCTTTGGCTAGATTGAGCTTCCTTTTCAGGGAATAGATGAATCCAGAAGGTTCCCACAGCTTCAAATGCAGCCAAAAGCATTGGCCATGGGAGAATGGAAAGCTCACTGAATAATGACAGAAGGGAAAAATGTAATTATTTTTCCTTTTGTCACTAGTCTTTCATGTCCTAACTGTACCTCAAAATTCTCCTGTGCCATACACTTAGCATCTTGCTTAAATTTAAATCTAAGGGTTGATCTTCTGTTTTACAACAGTATGAAGCAGGCAATTGCAAATATGAAATACATGAGGAGGTCTGACTGATCTGTCTTTGACAGTGCTGTGACCTTTGAAAGGTCTCTTAACTGTCATGGGCCTTAGTTTGTTAATCTCTCATCTGTTTGACATGTCCTCTAAGATTCCCTCTTGTTTTAATGGATTAAGTTTTTAAAGGCCAATTTTTTATGGGTGTATTTTCAACCTAATTTTGCACTTAAACATGTGGGCCTCTTGGCTGTATGCATGCATTATGTGAAGTCCTGTTTTCTATGTCTGCAGGTTTTCCACAGTATCATAAATACAACTGTAAAAGAAGACAAGTCCTAAGTTCTTACTCTAGCTCCACTTTGGCTCCTCTTGTTAGCTTTGTTCTTATACTTTAGAAGAGAATCCTCCCTCCACTTCTCAGCCAGATTCTGTATTGGTCCTAAAGATATAAAGTTGAAATAATTTCATTGTAAAATATTTCTCTTTTTTCATGTATTTCTTGTACTGTGTATCTTATTACCGTAACAGAGGAAATCAGGTAAAGAGAAAAAAAAGTATGGCAATAGTTTAACCTGGAACCCTTAACCTTAAGAGCCTCCTCAACATCTAGGGTTTATCTTTATCTCCAGCCCCTCCCCCAAGCCTCTAATCTTGGAAGACTGCAGCGACTATTACATAGCAGGAAATGTCTTCAAAAGAAGCTTCTGAAACCATAAAGAACTCTGGAAGAGGTGTCTGAACAAACATTCTTCATTATGTCAGAGGTTCAGGACTGGTCTAAGGTCTGTATTCTCATATCCTTCAAACCCTGTGAGGAGAAGAATAAAGATGATTTTAGGTATTGCTGAATTTTATATGATTTCTAAAACAAAGTATCCAGAAGCCCCACGTCATCTTCAATTTCTGAATTAATGCCTGTTCCTCCTTACCGTAAAGAATCCTTACCTTAGAAGAATGACTAAAACTTACTCCTGAGTGTATCTGGGTGTAATGGCTTGAATATGAAATGTCTCCCACAAGGTCATGTGCTGGAACATTTGGTCCTTAATTGGTGGTGCTATTTTGAGAGGTTACTGAAGAATTGGGATGTGGGGAGTAGTTGGGAGAAGTGGAACACTAGGGAGTGATCTTGAGGGCTACACCTATCTCAGATTGCATTCTGGATTTCTCTGCTTCCTGGTAAGACACCATGTGAGGAATTCCACCACACACTCCTTCCACCATGGACAATGTTGTTCCACAGCCTTGTTTTCCCCAAGATGGACAGTAGCTCTCTAGAAAGTGTAAGCTAAAACAAACAAACAAAACTAGCCTTTCATCTCTTAAGCTTCTATCAGTGATTGTAAAGCATTGTGTTCTAGGCTCTGTTTTCTCCCATATTAGTAGAGGTGCAGATTCAATCTACTTAGTTTCCTAATACTTTTGTGGGAGAAAACTAGCCCCATGCTTCACACTGTCATTCCACCTCCAAGCATTTCCTTTTTTTAATATTCAATTACAGAGCCTTAATAATTTCTCAGTATTCTTTTTGGTTGTAACTGTAGGGGATATAAAATCTATGCTTTATTTACTCCTTTCAGATCCTAATGTTTTAAAAATAATCTTTGTTGAAATAGTCTACTAAGTTTTGTTAATCTAATAGCAATGAGAATGTTTTAATACAACATGTATTATGCTCAATTAGTAAATCTGGGAAGATGTAAACATAATAAGGTGATTGTCCTTGATGACTCATCTAAGAGAAAGGAAAAATTATAAGAAATACACGTGTGAACAGAGTGAAAAAAAAATCAAACTGTCTAGAACAGTTTTCAAGAGATAGGAATTATTCTTGAAAAGAGATTATATTCTTTGGATTTCTTCTGAAGTAATTTTGCAAATAATTTGTTAAACGTTACCCTACCTTGAACAAAGTAGAAATGTTTTTTTTCCACTCCCAAAGGCTCTCTCTGGAGGTAAATGTTGCAGTTTACTTTGATTTATTAAAGTTGGACATTTGACTTCCTTCTTGCCTAAAAGCACTTCCAAAGGGTTGTGGAACATGAAATAGCTTCATAGCTGTTTAGAGAAATTAGAAGGTAAGTCATTATCCTTGCATTACTTCTCGTTTATACCCAAGTCCAAGTTGCATTCTCTGAAGTAGTGAACCTTCCAAGTTGGGTTAAAACATTATATCAATCTAGTGTATGATTTGTACTAAAACATGCAAGAATTAGGGAGGTTTTCAGATACTTTAAGGCACATTTGCTTCAACTAGCTCAATTTTTCTATGTGATTTATAGATTACCAAATAAAAACAATTTAGAAATTAAAATTTTATATATTTCTCTTGATTCCTGAGTATTTATAACTCAAATACAAAGAGAAATGATGAAGTTCTGGCTATATTTAGGCTTGTTATTTGAAGTACTGTCTGGGCTTATTTAATTAGAAGCTAATCAGAAAAGACTCATTTTTATAGTTATTTATTTATTTTTATTAGAGATGGACATATTTTGTATGTAAACAGCACATGTTGGTACCATCCTTTCCCTCCTCCTTGCCTTTCTTCTGGAAAGGCCTTTCTCATTGGGGATGTAGGTCAACTACATGGGGATTGTGGGTCATGCATTACTGGGTGGGGGAGAGTCAATGTCTCTGTAGAAAATGTCCCAACTTGTAGCTCTAACAATCTTTCTGCCCCTCTTCTGCAAAATTCCCTAAACCATGTTGGGTGTGTTTTAAGTCTACTTCAGTTAGGGGCTCTTAGGAACCTCTGGATCTCTGCTTTGGTAGGTGTTGAGTGTCCTCAGTGTCTATCTTCTTCACTGTTGTGCTGATATCAGGTTCACTGAGAAAGCAGCACTCTTGATCATTTCCCCAATTCCTCTGTGGTTTCACCTGGGGCTCATTTATCTCCTCAGGTCCAATGTCTGGAAAAGATAAGCAGATTCTCCAAGAGAGAGTGAAGTCAGCACTGGATAAATGGGATAACCATTATTAATTTAGAGAGAATTTAAAGGGTGCAGACCCAATTATAGCCCAAGGTTAGTGGGAGCTTGACAATGGAAAGCAGAATCTTTATCTAGATATGATTCTGACTTGTTTCCCAGTTCAGATATGGTTTCCTTTCCCCTGAGCAGGACCTGTTAGCCAATCCAAGAGTAGTTGGTTACCTACCATGGTAATGTGCCACTATTGCAGTTTTGTCAGCATCAAATCAGGCTGTTTGTTTCTGAGTTGCTTAGATTTAGAGTTGCTTGGACAGACGTTGGCCACATTCCACTGGCAGCACCTTTCAGCACTAGATGGGCTAATTTTCTGGGGACTGGTTCTCCTCTGGATTCCAACCAGGTATATCCATGGTCCATGCCAACAGCATTTGGTGTCTGCAGCAGTAGGGTCTTACCATTAACCTCTTCTGAGTAACCAAGTGCTCTGGCAAAAAGTCTGTTTTGTTTGTTTTGAGAGATCTAGTAGGTTTTCTGATCAGCAGCTCATTGTAGATGTAAACACCATACATGGAACTACAGGGCAAGCACAAAGGGAAAAGAGAAAAGAAAAAGCCAGAGACGAAAGAGAAACAGGAGAAATCTGAGGTTAGGTTTCATCTCACCCACTCCAGGGCCTATTGATTCAGATGCTCCCTCTAAGGTCCTCTTTAGGGTTCCACCTTTCAGTCTGACTTCCAGTACATAGGATTCTATTATAACAGTTCAATTTGGGTTCTGTTTTGGGTCTCCCTTCCCCTGCCCTTTCCCTTATCCCAAGTTCTACCCTCGCTATTGTCCAAACCTCATGATGTTATTCAGTTATGTCAGCAACTTGAGCTGATCCAGGTTAGGAACTGCAGATAAGTGAGATCATGGGATGGTTGTCTTTCTGTGACAGTGTGAGATCACTTAGTATGATCTGTTCCAAGTTGGAACATATTTCTACAAATTTCAATGTGTCATTTTTTTCTTACTGCTGAGTAGAATTCCATCATGTAGATATACCCCATCTTGGTTATCCATTCCTCCAATGATGGACACCTGGGTTGATTCCAGTTTTTAATTGTTATTATTAATTTATCAGCTATAAACATGGTTGAGCAAATATCTCTGAACTGAGATGTGGAGTTTTTAGGGTAAATGCCCAGTAAGGGAATAACAGGGTCTGTTGGTAACTCTGTATTCATCCGAATCAGGAGTCTCCATATTGATATGTACAGTGGTTGTACCAGCTTATATTCCCACCAACAGTGAATGAATGTTACTATTTCTCCAAAGCCTCACCAACATCTGTTTTCATTTTATTTTTTACTGTTTTCTATCCTTACTGGGGTAAGATGGAATCTCATAGTTATTTTAATCTGCCTTTCCCAAACATTAGGAATGTTGAACATTTTCTTAAGTGTGTGTTAGCCATTTGTAATTCTTCCTCTGAGAACTCCCTATTTAGTTGTCTGCCCCAATTTTGGAATGGGTTTTTGATTTTTTTGTTATTTAGGTTTTTGAGTTCTTTGTAGATTCTAGATATTGGGTTTCTGTCAGTGGAATAGTTGGCAAAGAAATTCTCCCACTCAGTGGGTAACCTATTGGCTCTGCTTATGGTATGTGTGTCTGTGCAAAAGCTTTTTAGCTCATGAGATCCCATTGGTTGAGTGCTTGTTTAATTTCCATATCATCTACAAATAGAGCTAACTTGACTCTTCCTTTCCTATTTGAATCCCTTTTATTTCTTTCTCCTGTCTTATTACTTGGGCTAGTACTTCTAGTACAGTGTTGATGAGCAGTGGTGAGAGTGGACACTCTTGTCTTGTTCCTGATCTCCGTGAGAACTACATGAGTTTTTCCTCATTAAGTATTATTTGGGCTTGAGGTACTTTATATATAGCCTTTATTGTGTTGAGATATAAACCTTGCATGTCTACTCTTTTCATTGTTTTGATCATGAAGTGGTGTTGTATTTTGTCAAAGGCCTTCTCTGCATCAATTGAGATCATTATGTGGTTCTTATGGTTCAGTTTATTTATGTGGTGTATTATATTGACCAATTTCTGTATATTAAATCATGCCTGTACCCCTGGGATTAACTCTATAATGCTTTTGATGTGTTGTTGAATTTGGTTTGTAAGGATTTTGTTCAAGGTTTTTACATCTAAGTTCATTAAGGATATAGGCCTATATTTTTTTCCTTGTTGCATCTCTGTCTGATTTTGGTATTAGGGTGATGCTAGCTTCATAAAAGGAGATGGGCAGGCTTCCCTGGTCTCTAATTATGCAGAACAGTTTGAGAAAAAATTGGTTCTTCCATGAAGGTTTGCTAGAATTCATCTGAGAAGCCATCCAGTCCTGAGCTTTTCTTTTTTTTGGGGGGGGGGTTGATTACCTTTTCAATCTCAATGGATGTGATGGGTTTGTTTAAGAGATTAATCTGCTGTGAGTTTAGTTTTGGTAGATGGTATGTGTCTAGGAATTCATCCACTTCTTTCAGATTATTTAATTTTGTGGAGCAGTTTTTGGAAGTATGCCCTTGTGATTCTTCCAATTTCATTGATGTTTGTTGTGATCTCTGATTTCATTTCTGATTTTCTTAATTTTAGACTTCTCTTGTTTTGCTTGATCACTTTGGACAAGGGTTTGTCAATCTTGTTTATTTTTTCAAAGAACCAGCTCTTTGTCTCATTGATTTTTTTAAAATTATTTTCTTAGTTTCCAATTCATTAATTTCTGCTCTAATCTTCATTATTTCTTTCCTTCTGGAGCTCTTTGGGTTGGATTCTTCTTATTTTTCCAGCACCTTTAGGTGGACAGTCAAGTTATTGATTTGGAATCTCTCTGTCTTTGTAATGAAGGCATTTATGGCTATGAATTTTCCCCTTATGTCTGCCTTCTTTGTGTCCCATAAGTTTTGGTAGGTTGTGTTTTCATTATCATTGGAATCTAGGATTTTTACAGGTTCTCCTTTGATTTCTTCCATGACCCATTCATTATTTAAAAGTGTGTTGTTTGTTCTCCAGGAGCTGGTGGAGTACTTGATGTGTCTCTTTTTGTTAATTTCTAGCTTGATAGCATGGTGATTTGATATGAAGCAAGAAGTTACTTCAGTTTTCCTGACTTTCTGAAGGCATGCTTTATGGCCTAATATATGGTCAATTTTGGAGAAGGTTCCAGGGGCTGCTTAGATGAATGTGTAGTCTGTACAGTTGGGGTGGGATGTTCTATAGATATCCTTTAGGTCTTGTTGATCTATGATGTTGAACTCTTATTATTTCCCTGTTTATTTTCTGCTTGGATGATCTGTCTATTGATGATAGTGGAGTATTGAAGTCTCTGACTATGAAGGTTCTGGTGTTTATTTCTGTTTTATTGTCAAGTACATTTTGTTTTATAAACTGTGGTACATGTGTGTTTGACACATTATATTTATTATTGTGATGTGCTCATGTTGGATCATTCCCTTGATGAGTAAGAAGTGGCCTGCTTTGTTCTTTTAGGTTATTTTTGGTTTAAGTCTATTTTATCAGATATTAACATAGAAATACCCATTTCTCTTTAATTTCCATTTGCTTAGAATATCATTTTCCAAGCTTTCACCCTGAGAAGGTATCTATCTTTAGTGGACAGGTGGGGTTTTTGACGACAGCAGATAGAAGAGTACAGTTTTTTGATCCATCCTGATACCTGTGTCTTTTGATGGGTGAGTTAAGACCACTGATATTTAAGGCTATTGCTGTAAGCTTTGAATTAATCCCTGCCATGATGAGTTGTTTTTATAGGGTTTTTGTGCTTTCTTGTATTATGTACTGTTTTGAGCCTGATTTATTTTGGTTATTGCTATCTTCTTTTTGTTGTCTCTTGAGATTGGTTGTTTGACTGTTCTGTATGGAGTATTCCCTCAAGTATTCTATGTAGGCTTTATGTTCGTATTATCGTAGAGTTGAATTTTTTCATGGAAAATTTTTCTTTCACCATCTATTATGAGGTATACTATTGCTGGATAAAGTTGCTTGGGTTGGAAGCCATAGTTGTTCAGACTTTAAGTGTTCCATTCCAGGCCCTTCTGGCTTTCAGGGTTTCCATTGAGAAATATGTAAGTCTCTATTAGGCAATCTCCTTCTAGTGGTGTCATTGGAGGTGGATCTTGAATCCAGCCCTACTAAGTAGTCAGGAGCCAGTTTGAGCTCTGGCTATTTGTGCTTGCTGCTGTTGGTTCTGTCTCTCTGCTCTGGATGCTGAAATGAGCAAGCTTCTGCCAAGACAATGGAGCTTTGGCTGGAATCTGTGTACCTGAAATAAACCCTTTACCCCCATAAGCTCCTTCTGGTCAGGTGTTTGTCCAGCAAAGCAAAGGTAACCACAACACTGAGGTTCTGATAACACTTCAAGATGTAGCTCTTAATCTGATACCTTTTCTGCTCATTTTCCCTGGTCCTCAGACCACTTCTTCATTCCACTCCAGGGCCAGCAGGCAAGTATTACATGTCATATTTCCAGGTGGTGCTGGGTTAACTTTGTAGTATAACTGGGCCAGTACAAGGTGTTTGTGATCAGAATATGCCTGGCTGCTTCTACTTACGTTGGCAAGGCCAGGGCATTAGCCTCTTCCTCCCACTTTATCTGTTAGAAAAATCACCAGACCTGTCAGGTAAACATTTGCAAACTTGAGAGAACCAGTCTATTACTTTCCATAATACATTTAAAAAATATTTATTTATTTGAGAGAGAGAGAGAAAGAGGCAGATGGAAAGAGACAATGGGTGCACCAGGGTCTCTTGTCACTGCAAACAAATTCCAGATGCATGTGCCCACTTATACATCTGGCTTATGTGGGTCCTAGGGAATCAAACCATGGTCCTTAGGCTTCACAGGCAAACACCTTAACTTCTAAGCCATTTCCCCAGCCCTCTCTATCATATATTTTTAATATTTCCATAACACAAGTTAAATCTGGGTGAGTTACACAGTGTTACTTATTGGATGTACTCTATCCTGCTGGAAATCAGTCTACTTTACCCACTTTTGCTATGTCACATAGAAAAGATGGAGAAGGTGGTATCTGCATAAAGCCCAACATGCAGATATCAAAGGGAAGAGAAATGAGATAAGTAGACTGACATAAAAATAAAACAAAACAGTGAAGTAGGAGAAAAACCAAGACAGTGAAGTGAGCCAAGGACCAAGGGGAGAAAAATGTCCACTGTGATGCCTGCTACTGATAAGGAAGATGAGGGATGAAAATTGGCCTTTTTTTGTTAACACATAAGACATTGGAGACTGGAATGGAGCAGCTTTTGTGGGTGTTACAGTCAGCTTTGTGTTGCTGGCAGAAAATGCCCAACCAAGAGTAGCTTTTGGAGGAAAGGATTTATTTTGGCTTATAGACTGGAAGAGAAGCTACATGATGGCAAGGGAAACTGTGGCATGAGCAAAGGGTGGATATTAGCCCCTGTCCAACATCAAGTGGACTACTGCTATAGGAGAGTTTGTCAAATATTGGGAAGGGGAAGCTGCTTATAACACCCATAAGCCTGCTACCAACAATACACTGCCTCTAGGAGGCTCCGATTTCCAAATTTCCACCAGCTGGGGACTAGCATTCAGAACACATAAGTTTATGAGGGATACTTGAATCAAACCACTGTATTCCACCCCTGGCCTCCTTAAACTGATAACCATACATGATGTAGAATGCAATATATTCAATCCAACTTTAAAAGTCTCCATAGCTTTTTCAATCCCAATGCTGTGGAAACATCCCCATAGTCTCCAAGGTCTCTTAATTTAGCTGTAATACCAAAAGAAAAAAACCTAAACCATAATGACACAGAATAAATATTCACACTGAAAAGATGGCATGGGCATAGCAAAGAAATATTTAACCTAACCAGTACAAGATTTAAAACAAACAAGGAAAATCAGTAACAAAAAGCTAAAGCCAAAGCATCAGATTTCTAGCAGTAATAACCCCATTCTCAATACCAATTTTTCCATTGCAGCCAGCTTCATATTACTGGCAAAAAATACCTGACTAAGAACATCTTGTGGAGAAAAAGGTTTATTTTGGCTTACAAACTTCAGGGTTAGCTCTGTGATGGCTGGGGAAACCATGGCATGAGCAAAGTGTGGACATCACGTCCCGGCCAACATCAGGTAGAAAACAGCAGTGGGAGAGTGCCAAACACTGGCAAGGGGAAGTTAACTCTAACACCCATAAGCCTGCTCCCAAGAAAGCACTGTCTCCAGGAGGCCCCAATTCCCAAACTGTTCTGATTTACAGACTCAAGAAAAACTGCATGACGGCAGGGAAAACTGGTGGCATGAGGAGAGGCTGGACATCACCTCTGCCATAGCAGGTGGTAAACAGCAGTAAGAGGGCAAAGATGTGCCAAACACTGGCAAGGGGAAGATGGCTATAACACTCATAAGCCTACCCCTAACAATATATCACCTCTAGGAGACTCCAATTCCAAAACTTTTACCAGCTGGTAACCTAGCTTTCATAACACGTAAGTTTATGGCAGACACCTGAATCATACCACCACAGGGGGTGGTAAAGTTGGAACCCAATTGCAGTGGATTCCAGAGGAAATGTCATCCACACCTGTGTTTATCATTATGTAACAAAACTTTCTCCATCCCTGTGTATCCTCCTGTAACTTCCCCCATTACCTCAACCATAACTAAAGAATTCCAGTAAAAAAGAACAACAAAGAAATCATTATTTTCTTAGAAAGCACAAAAGATAGAATAATTATACTTATTTTAATGTACTGTAAACCTTTCATCCATTATTCTGGTCTGCTTTAGACCATTTAAACTCTGATTACATTTTGCTTCACCTTAGCAGCAAGGTGAACACTAAGTATTTTTAACAGTTTGCCTTATTCTTCTAATTCAGAATACTTTCATTCCTATCAAATAAAATGTCAGCCTCAGGCTGGAATTTGAGGAGTTGAAATTATCAGGCTCCATTTCAAGACAGTTGTAAAAAGAATATAGTTTGTAGGGCTCTTGGGTTCTAGCTGGATTCTAAAATAATTATATAATTCAGTCAAAGCTCTTAACTCAGAATAACTTATAAAATATCTTCACAATTAGAATATCTTTATGCTTTTTTTATAGCTCCAAAAGTTCATGCATTATCGGCTGTGAGCTCTTCATATATGTGTATCTGTGTGTTTATGCATATGCATATGCAAACATGTAATACACATCTACCCATTTATACACACACACACACAAACAAACACACACAAATTTCAAATGTTCAGGAGATGCACATAATATTATTTATATTTTAGAGATGTAGGCAGTGAAGATGAGTATGAGTCATTTATCATGTTTTAAAGTAGATAGGAGAAAGAACAATTTAGGGTGGCAAGCCAAAGAGCCAAATGTCCTGTGTTTGATTCATTGTGACTTTGTGACCTTAGACTGTGACTTAAATCCTGAAACTCAGTAACTTTAATTGTAAAATGGGGATAACTTCAAAATTTACTGTCTGGATTGTTGGGAGCATTAACTGTAGTAATCTAGGTTAAATGCTTCCTCTCCATGTCTTCAGTATGTATTAAATATGAACACATGATAAGAGGCATTTCTTATTTACTTTCAGTATTAGATTTACCACCTGCTTCTGAAGCCCATATATGTCTGGTCTATCATATCTCATCTTTTATGAGATCCTAGTTGTTGGATGATCTGATAAATTACAACTTTGTTTTAATTGATCAAACTCCTATAACAGTAACATACTTTTTACATTTTGTATAATGTCCAATATAAAAATTAACAAATGAAGGAAGCATAAATTTAACCTACAAAGAGGAAGATCGTAACTCCTTTATTGTATATATATATGTTAAGTAATAAGATAAAAAGGAAAATTGCCTTAGAAAAGGGGATGGTATCCTATATCATTTGCTCTGATTGATTGAACTTTCTCTTAGGAATTGAAGAAGTAAAGAAGAGAACATAAAGCCTGATAACGTCAAAAATGTGACCTGAGTAAAACAATCAAATCACATATCTCTGTGCAGAAGTCAACTAATAAATCAAAAGTGTGTCCTTAGCTAAGTCAGAAGTTTCTTTGAAGCAGCATATGGTACAAGTCCAATACACTGTATATTAAGCTACCTAAGCTGTCTTGTTGCTTTCAACTAGTGAAGAATATAACAGCACAAATGTTTATAAGTCTGGTAAAACATTTTTGGTTTATTTTATGCGCTGATTATCTATTTCTGCCCTGATAAATGCATTGTAAAATCCAAGATCATAAATAAAGAAAATAACTGGTTGGCAGGAGTGAATTCTAATTGTTACAGCCTCCTGTATTGAAAATATTTATAGTCTCTTTTTCATAGATATTTTGATATAAAATTCAACAAGCTTTTTGATCCCATATCGAGTTAGTATTTTAAAAAATTGTGAATTTAAATTTCTGCATTATTTGCAGATTGAGCTATAGAATGAATATTTTCATAAATTTTTAAAATATTTTATTTTTATTTATTTAGCAGAGAAAGAGGGAGGGAGGGAGGGAAGAAGAGAGAGAGAGAGGGAGAGAATGGGTGCACCAGGGCCTCCAGTCACTGCAACTGAACTCCAGATGTGTGCGCCTCCTTGTGCATCTGGCTGATGTGGGTCCTGGAGAATCGAACCTGGTTCCTTTGACTTTGTAGGAAAATGTCTTATCTCCTAAGCCATCCCTCCAGCCCTATTTTTCATGAATTTTAACCAAGTTCAATCTTTTTGACATTATCATTTCTTAATTAAGAAAGAATGAATATTATATCCCTTAAAATGCTATGATGATGCTGTATTTATGCAAAGAATAATTAAATCCCAATATAATTGCAGAAAAGTAGCTCACACAGATTTTTTAAATCTTAAATTTTAAAACATTAGTGACTGAAGGTTCCTCTGGGTGGATATAGCTTTATAAGTCATGAAGAAACTTGTTAGACAATACTTAATTGACAGGTATGAGAGAAATTTGTTTCAGTAGATTATTGTTGTCTCTAAAGAATTAAGCTTGTCATTGCTACTGTCTATGTCTAGTTGCCTATGTCAAATCAGAACACTGTATTCAATCTCTGTATATACTTTGAACCAAAAATGGAACCACTTATATATTGTGGGCATTAATGTCAGTTAAGGGCACACTTCTGTAAGAGATAATTTGAGTTCTGTGTTTTAAAAGACCCAAGAGGGCCCAGTGTGGTGGTGTATGCCTTTCATCCCAGTGCTTTGGAGGCCTGGGCTAGAGCAAGAATCTACCTCAAAAAAAAAAAAAAAAAAAAAAAAAGATCCACGAGTGAACTAGGGTTAGAGATTGTTGCACTGTAGCAATAACCTTCTCCTTGCTGGGATAAAGAACCTGACCAAATGCACTTGGTGAAAAGAAAGATTTTTTTCTTTTTCTTTTCTTTTCTTTTCTTTTCTTTTCTTTTCTTTTCTTTTCTTTTCTTTTCCTTTCCTTTCCTTTCCTTTCCTTTTCCTTTTCTTTTCTTTTCTTTCTTTTTTTTTTTCTTGGCTCACAGTCTGGGGGAAGCTTTATGACAGCAGGGGCCAGCATGACATAAGCAGAGGCTGGATATCACTGATGAGACAACATTTGGTAACTTCAGAAGAAGAGTGGGCCATTTGCCAGCAAGGGGGATCTGTATGTAATACCCATAACATAACCCCATCCCAGCAACACAACTCCTCCAGCAAGGGTCCAATTTCCAAATTGCCATCAGCTGGGAACCAAGCATTCATAACATATAAGTTTGTGAGGGACATCTAATTAAAATACCACAGAGGATATTAATGAAAGGGAAATTTAGAGTACAAAAATTGGCAAATGGGACACTGATATAACTTTATATCCGTCTCTTTGACACTCTTTACCTGTGACATTCACAAGTTGTTCTGAATGAAGATGCTCTGTTCTGAATGAGCAGTGTTCACAAAGTAGTTGATAAGTGGAGTGCTTCTTCCTCATGTGTAGAAGATTTTGCAAGCCATCTTCTCCTGCTTGTTTCTTCTGGCATTGTCACTGCTCATTATTTACCAACTAATTTTTTACTTATTTTCTATTCATAGTATGTGACATTGCATTGTAACATGGTTGTTATCAGTAATAGCAGAACAACTAATTGGATGCTGTACTAAATTCCCCAGTGGCCAGATATTGGGGAAACAAGCGAGATATGTGTTGTTGAATGTGTAGTGGCCATTCTGCTTATGTGAATCTTCCTTTGCTCTGGTACTCAAACAATATCATTGAAACAATGAAAAAGGAAAATGGCACCAGTGATGTCTTTCCTCTGTAACAGATACGTGGCACACTTTATCTCAAGTGTTTTTTCAGTGGTTTCAACCTTAGTTTTCATAGCTGAGAAATAAAGAGCTTTGGGAAAGTATGTTGCCTCAGCACCAGCCCTTCCCTCTGTTGAAAAACATCCCATTCTTTGAGCTCTAGCTGCAATAAATATGTTTTCTAGCCTTTGGCCAAAAATGTGGCCTTCTCTCATCTCTTGATTAATTTCTCCATAATTTGTTACTCTTACTAATCTTTATCTTCCTTTATCCAATACTTGTTGGCTGGATGGATTTGGATTCACTTCCTTATGTGTTTGCTTGCCCATCTAGACATCTTGTCATCATAGCTGCTTCCCACTGATAATTTTGTTCCATCTTCAGCCACAACTGCTGTATTCTGGACTATTCCTCTCACTGATCGTGCCTGATTATTTAAATGTTCCTACTTGCTATAATTTTGTAACATGCAACATGTACATTAAGAATCACTTTCTTTGTGATCCATTCCTCATGCTGTACCATCTCTATTTGAGCCAGTCTTATTTTAGTATGGGATCTCCACTGTGTGTGCTTTGTTCTGTGACTATAGGCATGAAAGAGAACCATGTGGGCAAAAAAATGGCAACAATATGAAGTCTGAACTTTGAGGTTTTATGTGCTTATAAGTGTCATGGGTAGACTCTTGCACTCTATTCCTTTATAAGTGTATGGAAAAGGAGTTTGCAAACCTTGATTTACTTAAAACCAGAGTTTATGTTAGTTCCAAAGTCATGATTTTGGCAGCTATTTTGAATTTATCCACATTTCAGTAGCTGTAATTGCCTGCTTCTCTCTTAATTCCTGGAGTTGTCTCTTCTTCCCTGCTGTGAAATTTTGTCCCTCTCCAAAACAGAATACATTTTTTTTTTCCTGATGTGCAAAGCACACTCATTAATTTCTCACTCAGTGATGATTCATTAATCATGGAAGGGCATGTGAGCTGCAGTAAAAGCAACTCCTTTAATTTAATTTAATTTAATTTAATTTAACAAACATTTATTGAGTGCTTAATGTGCAGAGCAAAGTGCTAAGCATGAGACCCAAAGAGACTCAGTTTTGGTATTTGTAAATTATTTCTTCAACAGAGTAACTGTTTAATAAACTTTTCTGAATCAAATCTAATTGGCATAGAATTTATTATAGGGTCAAGTTCAGATAATACTTATAAAATATTTAGTAACAGACATAAAGAAACATAGTTGGATTATTTCCATATAGAATAACTTATTTAGTGGGAGGGGGTAGCTTATCTATAGTTCATATTCTTCTGAAAACAGTGCCAGGTCAAGAATTAGATCCTGTGCAATATCATGAGCTATACCTTCCTTTTGTGTTCTTTCTTTTCTGTCCATTTTATTATGCAGGAAGGGTGAAGAATTATCATCATGGAAATGGTTAACAAAGTGATCTTTGAGCAAAACTTGGTTATACTATGAAATACTGATTTAACTTTAGATAATGAATTGTTAGGTCATGAATCATGTAATGTTAAGAAAGACAGCCATCTGGTATCTGTCCAGTCTCAATCAATTAATAGGCAAAGAGGCTTATACCCAAAGAGATGTGATTTGCCAAAGCTTGCATAACTAACTATAAGTAGATAGTGGTGTGTGGTTAAGTCTAGAATATTATTCATGCTTTTTGGGTGGTGATATGCAAAACACAATCAAGTTCACTTTTGAAAAAATGTTGGTCATGCAGTGAAGATATGACTTGATCTAAAAGTACCGATAGTTTTAATTTTATGCAAAACATTTCTTCTCAGTTTAGTATTAGCTTTTCACTCATAGTCACATTTCCTCCTAATGGGAATAGGCTTCACCCATGGCTGTGATTAGTAGCCACAATATAATATATTCCCAGTTTACAGATTCAATGTAAAACCAGAACTGGAATTCCTACTCATTAGTTTTATATCTGTCATCATCCTGATTGCCTCTGCCAGCATCAGATATGTATTTCCATGACACTTGCCAAGTCTGAAGTGTAGAGAATCATAATTTGCCTTATTTTTATTTTTAATTTGAGACACAGAGAGAGGAGAGGGCAGAGAGCGAGAGGGACAGAGAGAGAGAGAAAATGGGCATGCCAGGGCCTCTACACACTGCAAACGAACTCCAGACACATGTACCTCCTTATGCATCTGGCTTACACAGACACATGTGCCACCATGTTCATCTGGCTTACATGGGACCTGGAGAATTGAACCTGGCTCCTTAGAATTTATAGGTAAGTGCCTTAACCCCTAAGCTACCTCTCCAGCTAGAGAGTCATAATTTGTTTGGCATGGGTTACATTTACACCCTATGTGGCTAGAAGACAATCTGAACCAGAAAGAGTGAACTATTAGGAATATATTGTGGATAGACAAAAATAATCCCTCCACAGATCAATTCATTAGGAAATATCAAAGAAGGTTAAAAACAATGAAAAAAAGGCATGGCTGAAATCTTTCCAATATTGAAAGCAGAACCTATGGACTAGTATATAATTTGACATATTTAATCACACTGCACACATTGAATAATTACTCTCCCTATGATCAAAATATAGTAACTAAATACTAGCTAATCTAACATTGATCCAAATATAATAACTAAAAATTAATTAATCTAATGTTGACACTCTGCCTCCATTCTTCTTATTGTCAAATGTGAAACAAGTTTGACACATCCTATCTGTTCAGTTGGTATTTATTTATATGGTGTTTATTATGATGCATATTAATCAGTTAAAATCGTGGGTCAGTTTCTTAGAATTCAGTTAAATATTGATATGTTTTTTAAATAAATAAAAGGTTTTTTTTTTTTTTTTTTTTTAGTTTTTTGAGATAGAATCTTGCTGTAGCTCAGGCTGACGTGGAATTCACTTTATCATCTCAGCATGGTCTTGAACTCACAGCAATCCTACTTCTTCCCAGTGGTAGGATTAAAGGCGTGTGCCACCACACCTGGCTAATAAAAGCTTTTGGACTATTAGTTTTCATGAATATAATAATTTTTGTGTAAGGTTTATTGGGCCTTTGCAGTTTCATGTACTTAATACTCATTAAATACTAATGAAATTTTCTATATAATAAGTTAACAGATAAACATACATGCATGCACACATTCAGAAACAAATATATGACCTTGAGGCAATGTAACTTAATATTCTTCAGCCATTTTTAGACCTTACCATAATCCTTAATTCTGTCTTAATGAGGTGTTATTCCTACATAAATAAGTAATTAGTCTAGCTGCTCTCTCAGTTTGTATGTCTTATTGTGGAGCAGTATGCCACTGTCTAACACACACACAAACACACAGACACACATACACACACACGGATGTAGCAGTTTGCTGATTCCAAAGAGTCCAATGATAAGTAAAAAAAAAAAAAAAAAAAAAAAAAATCACCCAGTCCCATTTTTATTCAAAAGCTTCTAAAGGGTAAAACATTAAAGTCTACAGTTGATGATGCATTGAAGCTCTAAAGGAGTAGAGGTATATTGTAGTCCCTCATTTTACTTTGTAACTTTCCCTGTTCTTATTCTAATCAGATCTTAGACTTACCTCCCTGATCATCCCATTTTCAGTTATCTTCACCCTTATTTTATCATGCTCAATACACTTCAGTGAAATCCTTTGAGCCTAGAAGAATTTTGAATTCCTCTACTTCTGGAAGATTAATTTATCACTTCCCCAACACAATCTCTTAGCTTCCTAATTCACACATTGAGCTCTCTATACCTATTTTTTTTTTTCTTCCTATTTGCCTCTTTCTCTTGGAATAAAACCAGTCAGTATCCTTTGTCCTCTAGTTCAGCTATCTGGTACAGCTAGTGAGCTGTGATCTTAAATCTCATGCCATCTTCCCAAACTCATTGCTCCAACAGAACTGAAGGTACTTTAAGTTCCCTGAACGTGCCCTGCTGTTCTGGGCTTTGTTCCTCTTCTCATGCCACTCTGTATTTAAAATGACTGTTATAGAAGGATACATTTAATTTTAAAGCCATTCTGGGAGAAAAAAAGTCTCTATGAAAACTTTTGATTAAGTCCCTACATTAGACATATTACTCAATCACTGGCGCCCCATTGTGTTCCACATCCACTTTTGCAAAACACATGTTACTCATATATATAAAATATAATTTATATTATGTACAAATATAATATACATATATATATACATTAACTTTCCTGACAACCTTCATTCATAAACAAAATGTACCCTGATCATAATCCACTCCCACCACTCTCTTTAATCCCTGCTTCCACTGAATAGCAACTAGAATTTCTTCTATTTTGATATCATCTTATTTATTTGGGAGAGAGATAAAGAGGCAGATAGAGATATATATATAGAGAGAGGGAGGGAGGGAGAGAATGGGTGCACCAGGGCCTCTAGCCACTACAAACATATTCCAGATGCATGTGCTGCCTTGTGTATCTGGTTTACATGGGTACTGGAGAATGGAATCTGGTTCCTTACACTTCACAGGCAATCCACCCAAACTGCTAAGCCATCTCTCCAGCCCAATGTTATCATTTTTTTAATGCACACATATTTTATAGGTCTTATGTAGATAGTGTCAGATGTTGTGAGGTCATAAATGTAACAGCCGTTTAACTTGGGAAGACAGTATTCCAAAGCACTTTTTTCCTTCCCTTTGGCTCTTATATTCCTTCTGCCACCTCTGCCATCTCTTCCTGAGCAGTGGAAGGTGACAAGGAAGTCTTACTTAGTGCAGAACACTACTGTCACGTCTTCTTAGAACTTTGATGAATTTTTAGTCTCTCCATGGTCATCACCATCTGAAAAAACAAAGCTGCTCTAACCAAAAGTGGGAGTAGTGTAAGTATATGGACACGAACATAAATATTTAGAGGACAATTTGTTGGGCATAATATATCCATGTAGCCAAACAGTTGTACCCCTCCCCCACCAGCACCACCTCAGGGCTTAGGACCTCCCAGCTTTTGATGAAGTTTTCAGTACCAGGCATGTATTTCCTCCTACACAGTGAGCCTCAGTTCCAATTAGAGAGAAGTTGGTTTCCTCCATAACAGACATGGCACTGTTGTACCAGTTAGCACATTTTGTCTGACTGGCTGGTTGAGTAGGTTGCAGGGTCCATTGTTGGTTACAACCTTTTAGGACTCAGAGTTCTCTAACAGGCTTCATAGCCTTTTTTCAGCAACATGATAACTAGTCAAACTGGAAGGAGCTTTAAGCCTCACCTTGATTTTTATATCCTTCCATGGATGCTTAATTTTGATATACTCAGCATTAGGATACTTATTGGATGAACTTGTTAAATAAATTAAATGAGGAGAAACATTGTCTCCCTGGAAAAATTAAGGATTTAATTTTCTCAACAGGTAGGCTTTTGAATCTCTTCTGTAATCAGCAGTACAGGGTCAACTTAAAAAATGTTATATGTTGACCAAAATTGCTGATATGTTTGAAGTTTTTAGCAGTAGTTGTACATAGTCAGCTTTAGGATTCTATGTTTTAAAACAAAAATTACATATTCTTGTGCTATATAGCAATTTCTTCCACATTGAAACATTCTTTCCTGGATGGTGGAGGAACGCTCTAAGTCTCTGGAAGCTAAGTAAACATGCAAGATTTGGAAACTTCTAGAAGGCGCAAGTCTCACAATGCCTCTCTCTGACCTGACAGAGGCAGTAAGCAGAAGAGATTACAAAGACTGTTGTATACTTTGGTCCTCTTTAAAGAATTAAAAATCACACAAGAGGTTAAGGACCAGGGAAATCCTACTTAAGTGAAATAATATTTCCAAAAGATGTTGACTATGGGCCCTTTTTTGCTTGTTAGTTTATGAAATTTCATGAATGTTTTCAAACCTTCAAGGCATGGGTAATTCCTATGCAATTTAAATAATTCTAGGCATAAAAATAAAGGACACATTCTAATTCATTTTTTAAAGATTATGACATTGAATCTAAAATTAACAAATATCCCACAAGAAAGAAAATGATAAATGGTCTTACTTATGAACATCAATACAACATAGTAAGTAAAATCCAGAAAATAAAGTACTGCATTAAAATAGTATTTCATGACCACGTGGATTTTATTTTAGGATTGCAAAAATGTTTAATACAAAATCTCCTAGTACAATTGACTAAAGATTAAAGAAAAGTCTGTCTTTCTAATTATAAAGAGAATAACATTTCTTTAAGTGAAATTATATGAATATCACATAGTATTTGCAAATATCATTACTGATAATATTTCATAAGTTACCAATGCAGTTAAATATAAGGTAAGTGTGCCTAGTTCCCTATAATTTAACAATTTACTGGAAATAATGGATACAATGACTATATCGAAAGGAGTTCTACAATAATTACAAGTATTTGGAAAAGAAGAGGAAGTATTATCATTACTAATATGTAACAAGATTATATACTCAGAAATCCAAAAGAGAATTGATAAGAAAAAACTATATGAAAAGAATAAAATTATCAAATAATATGACTAGCCACAAATTAGATACAATAGGGATGCTAAAACCATATGCAAGAAGATAATAAGGGAAAAAGTAGGCCACATATATTTGTATAAAAAAAATGAAAAAATGCCTCAGGATAAAGCTAACAAGAAATGCAAAGTCCTTAAGTACCGCATGAAATGTTAGTAAATGGATATGTGTGCCTCATTCTGGATAACAATATGTGGTATTATAAATGCTACAAAATTCTGATTAACATATGTATATATATTTTGTAATTCCAGTTAAAATCCCAACAACAGAATAATTCTAAGTTTTATACAATAAAACCCAAAGGTTATGTGACATATTTTAGTTTTTTTAAAATTCTTCCATGAGTAGCATGATTGAAAATATTAGCCAAGTAAAGAACATCTTTAAGACCTGCCTGATTTTATATAATATACAGAGTATATATCTTAAAGTTAAAGACTGAAGGATGTGTATACAGTTGTATGTACCTTGTGATCATTCAGCAGTTTTGAATTCTTGGGGCTCATTTCCTTTAAGTTCTCTTGAGTTGTTTCTTAACCATATTTGGCCCAATGGCCTTATGTGCCTCCTCCCTAGAGTAGATCCCCGATGCCCTAATATAGTCTCATTTGACTGTGAAGCTAGAACTGAAATATAGGTGCTTAAATTAGAAAAAAGTGAAATATATTTGGAAAAAATAACAGCAAGGCAGTATTTTGATGGTCAGAAACATAAAGCAGATTTTAAAGCATAATTAACATCATTGTATTTATTTGATGTAAATTTTAAAATACAGTTTATTAAGTTGTATTAATCCTTTAAAAATGTACATAGATTTTCCCTAAGTAGATGATATTAGGATCTTGTAAGGAGAAATAATTTTTTTAGCTTAGTGGTGCATGTAAACTTGTGTTAGCATTTGTGCACAGCTGGGCTAATTAGAGAAGAAAAGTGGGTAGATTTTCTCATAGTTGTTAGTGGTTCCTACTGCATATGAATCAGAACTTCACTATAGGTTTACGTAGCGTGTCATGTGTTCCTACATCTGGAGCATAGAATGAACCTTGCAGATGGGACTGAATGTAGCAACTGTGTGGCCCTGAAGGCATTCTGAGATAAATGTCTTTCAACAATTATTAGTATCTTTGAAAATGATTTTATATTGTATGAAATGTGATCTTGGGAAATTATAGCAGGATATTTCATATATACAGATATACATCACTGTGGTTGAATTCAGGATATCAACTATGCTTAGGCAAACATTGCACTAAGCTACACTCCCTGTTCCTAAATATATTTTCTTAATGTAGCAATTTCACAGAATTTTTCTGAAAATTGAATGCAATAATATATTTAGAATTACTATTAGGATGTAACATGCAACACAAATAGTTATTCTTTCCTCCATGTAAACTGAACAACTGCACCAACCCGATGCTGTTTAAAGCCCCAAGGATGTGGCATTGAAGATACACTTTCTGCTTTAAAGGCAATTACTTTCTGGTTGCAGGTAGATAGTGGGCAGGGGCATAAAGAAATATAGACATAAAGAAATGAATAAGGTAATTTGAGTAGTGATACATGCAATCACAATATAAAAGATGGGGTAATGAGATAGAAAAAGGCTTGAAGAGGACAGGCACTGACTAGATTAGGTAGATAGGTGTGGTCTGAGAGCAATCCATAAGCTAGCAACTGTGAAGTGAGAGTTTTGAGTGAAAGAAAGAGCACCCAATGAATTTTCTTAATGAATTTATCTATCTATTTATTGATATTTGTTTTGTACTGAAATTCATTTTTCTCTAGGTCAGAAATAAAATAACTTCAATTATGCAAAATTAGTAAGTGCAAAGACAAAGAATTCTTATGAACTAAATTAAGTTCTGTTTTTGGACATCAACAGAATAATAATCCAATATATCAATTTCTCAAAAATATCATACATTTCATAACAATTAAGCTCTTGTTATAAAGATAACACATACAATTATCCAAAAATATCTATACTGTAACTGGCTCCTTCTAACACTCTTCCAGTCTTGCTGCAAGGTTACTCTGTTCTTTTCCTCCCCACACCTAAGTGTGCCCTCATCATGGGTGACTTTGTCCATGCTATTTACCCATCAACAATAACAATTAAGCAATCAAATCTGATTCCTCATCACAAAGTTAGCTAGTAATTCCTTCTCACTCAGAGGTCGGATACAAGAATAGATTGTCAAGGTTTATGTGAAAATATTAGTTATTTTAAAGCATTCTTTATGGCTTATGACTATATTTATGTTTTTTGTAAGACTTAATGGATAGTCACCATGCTTTTTAAATGAGTGTCTTGTTGACCTTCTACATTTTTTTTGTGGGAGAAACTTGCATGAGAGGGTATGAAAGGTAATATTCAGAAGACTGATGTCTATGCTGCTCATCATTAGGCTGCCAGAGTCTATCATGGGACTGTTTTGAGAGGAACTGGTGTTTACCATACATTCTGTGAATATAAGTTCTAAGGTTGAAAATAATCACAGGGAAATATAAAAGGAAATAACAAAGCCTCTTTGTGTCACAAGTTCTCCAGCAGGAGAGTGTAAACCAATCAGAGTGCCCCAAAATATTATTCCAAAAAGATCCCACAGAACTTGATTTTTGAGACAGAGCACTGAACCAGTCAAGTGATCAGAATCTGGGCTCCCTCTGTAAGCTTTCAAAGTGCTGTGCTTTAGCATTGAATGCAATATACAGCACAATTTGGTCAGATAACATGAAGTAACTTCTGGAAAGCGATTTATTTTTAAGACAGAGAATGGCCACTTTGGTGAAAGTAGAGAATTTCTCAATTCTAGTCCAAGTTATACCAGAACTCATGGTGATTTTTCCATTGAGAGCTATGTTTAGGAACACTGATGGAAGGATGATGTACTACAGAAAATTCCAGCCAAATTAAGCTTGTGTCAGATATTAATATGGATGTTTTAAACTTACAATTCTTATTTCCTGGGAAATGGGGATATTCTCATCTCCATTCTTTTTAAGTGGGCCTAAGTTTTGGAACTGTGAGTCTGAACTCAGGCCAATTCCTTGATGTGCTATTGGTAATGTCCCTACAATGTGTCAACAGCCCTTTGGAATAGTGGTTCAGTTTCCCCAGAAGAAGCATTTTTTTTCAGGGAGAAAATTTATGTTGATGATTTTCAAATTATTGGAACTCCTCAGGCAGTGTTCCAGCTGGCCACCCTGACACAGACACAAGAACAAGTGCCAAGTTGGGATGTTTGGCAGTCATGAGCCTGACCTGGTCAACTTCAAGAGGCAGCTCCAGGGGAGATTTCAGCATCCACAGTTAACACAATTACAGTTTGCTTCTGGATGGAATCCAGCACTTTGTGTTTAATATGTGAGGCTCAATATCTCTTTAGAATCAGTTTTTTTTTTCTCCTTATGTTCTACTAGTAAAAAACTGAAAAGACTTTACATTTGGAAAAATAAAAAAAGTTTCTTTGATACAGTAATTCTAAAATCTGAGTTTTGCAGTTTGATATTTGTTTACTCTTAGAAGTCTAGATATTCTTTTATTTAGATCATTGCATGTAGGTTTTAAATGCTGATATTCAATTTTAAGAATATAAAAAGGAGGGGATTATTCTCCTAATACTTATAGAAAATGTGGAATAAATGTTAAATATCTTCTAACTTTATAGTGGCCATTCATATTAAATGTTTTCAATTTTTTAGGTAATCATACTTGATTTCTAGTGAAATAATTTTTGAACACAAAATTACTAAGGATGATCATATGTAAGCACTTGGTCTGTCTATACACATTGCTAGAGAGAAACCACATGTTTATATACACCGTTAGAATGAAACCACATGTTGATTCAAGAAAATCATTGTTCTGAGCTGGGCAGATTGCTCAATGGTTAAAGGCACTTTCTTGCAAAGCCTCTTATCTTCAGTTCAATTCCTCAGTACCCACATAAAACCAGATGAACAATGTGGCACATGCATTTAGATGTTGTTTGCAGTAGCAGAAAGCCCTGGCATGTCCACATGCCCATACACATGCACACACACACACACATACACACACGCTATCTATCTGTCTGTCTATCTATCTATCAATCTACATATTTCTCTGCTTCCAAATAAAAAATATAAAAAAGAAAGAAAATCGCTGTTCTTTTTCATATTGTAATACTACTGGGCAACATAGTGCCTATTTTTGAAACACACATGCACATGCATGCCTGTACACACACACACACACACACACACACATTGTACCGTATTTCACTGTTCAGATCCAACCTCTTCAGATTGAAAATTCTTATAAATAAATAAGTTGACAGTGTATGTGAAAAACAAAATTGTTGGAGAATAGTTTACTCATATAAAAGAAAAGTGAGATGTATGTTTTGAAAGTGTGAACATGATTAAGTTTCCTAATTTTTCTATACATTAGATTCTTTACCTACAAATTGGACATAGTAACACCTAATACACTTAGCCCTGATGGTTATTGTGTTGACTAAGCAGTGCCAAGTTTCCAGTAACTAAGAAATTTTAATGTTCATGAGAATCAATATAGGCTTTGGAAGCAAATTGTCCTGGGTTTGAATTCTGAATCTAGCATTTAATAATTAGCTATGAGACTATTGGGTAAGTGAATGAATTGGACTTCCTTTTCCAACTGATCCGGTAGATAAGTAAATGAAATAATGTATATGAAGTATTTGGTCCAGCTGTCAATAAGTGTTACTGTTATGATTAATAAAACATTACCAGGTTGGGGATTCTTAAATGTTAGCATTGAGTGGCACCAGCTGGTTCAGCAACTTTCAATTTGCCTCCCATGGTGACTGATTATTGGACAGACTCTCTAGATCTTTGTTTATGGACATGGAAAATATGGTATTTTTGAACATAAATTTTCATTCAAAGAATGAGTTGTGTTTCTAAGAGAAATTTGTTCCAAACTTATGAAAAATGCTGCAAATGAAGCTCAGAAAACTTAATGAAACAGACAGGACAGAATCAAGGTTAGTGGGATTCTCACCCATGTTGTCTGACATTTCCATGATCTCATTGTCAGCTGTCCTGTAAGTTTTATTTTAATTAAATGACATCAGGAATTGGGTCAGCATCTATAGTATTCTAGTACTATGTGTTAACCCAAAAGAAATTTCTAAAGTGTTCTTTTAAAGAATTACTAAATAATTTTTTAATTACTAAAAATGCAGTGAGAGAAAGCATTATTACTAGATAAAGTTGTACCTTTCACTAGCTCTACATATATACTTCAAAATATAGTCACTCATTCTCAATGAATGTACATTTTCTTGTATGAGAAAAGTTAATTTTCCACATCTTTAAAATACATTTTCTTCATGATATGCTAGGTTTTCTTAAGATATAATAGGCATATAACATGAATTTTTCTGTTTTATATTAGTTAATTATTTTTTAAAAAGTTGTCTATCAAGTTACATAAGGGCAGGCCATTATTTCATCCCATTTATAATTTCTGATAATTTTAGTATTTAGTTCATGGTACTTAATCATATATCAGCTTCTAATTTTAAGTAAATTTAATTTCCTTTAAGTCTCAGGTATGAATAAAAGGTATGAATTTATTGACAGTTTGTCCCTAAATAAGAGAAATGGTCAAAGAATCTTCTGGATATGTGCAAAGTGATATATTATTCAGAATAATGGAAGAAAATCATATCATGACAATTATATGAAATAATATAATGGCAGGGATTTTCTGTGCACATTCATGCATAGCAAAACAGAGTACTGGGCACTAATCAGATCATCTGTCAACCCTATGCAACTCCTCAAGTTTGTTATATTGTCCCTTGACAGAGGCAAAAGGAAAAAGCAATATTTTCTTTCCTGTATTTTACAATCTTTGACACTTTTTGTAATTACAAAAACAATTAGGATACCTGTCACTTTCAATTTAATGTTAATGGCTTTTGATGACATATATCCATTCTATCAGTTGCTATATTCTGACATCTATTTATTAAGATATATATGCAATTTTGTAAAAAAATTGAAAATTAGTACTTTAGCATGCATTTCCTTCTTTAAAATATTGGTTTTAGTAACTGTCTAAATATTGAATTTTTTTCCGCAATTAAAGTGCAACTGAAGACATGCTTTTCTCCTAGTTGAGCAAATTATCGTTTATTTCTACTTTATTAAATTAGACAATTTTTTGACCAGAAATGGGATAAGGTTCACAGTAGCTTTGCAGATACCATAAGCTATGTCATGAGAGAAATGTTAAGCCAGTTACTAGAACATATGAAATAATTTGAGGTATTTTTCTGTATATAGTGATTTTATTTAGAAGGGTCATAAGTAGGCTTTCTTGCTCTATTTATTTCAGTCTTTAGCAGTGTTAAATGCCTTTTATTTTCTGGAATGTTCACCTCTATTGCAACCTCGTATTGCTACTTGATAATGATAAATATGTTTTACTTAATATGTATTGATTAGAAACTTTGTAATATGGACAAAACATTTGTTGATCCCATTCCCCTCATTACTGTTATATTCCCTACTCCCTGCCCCTATTCCTCTGAGGGTCCTCCCCAGTGCGATCACTTTTATTCAACATAAGGTTCTTGGTTATGAATGTAGCAATCAGTCACTGGGGGGTGGTTGATGCCTCTAGATACTGGTTTCCACTCTGTACTACTCAAATAATAAAATCTTTCTGCCCCCTCTTCTGCAATGTTTTCTGAACCTTGGTGCATGTGTTACAAGTCTCCTTTAGTATGGAGCTCTCTGCAACTTCTGGATTACTGCTGTGATTCATTTTTACGGTACTTAGCAATCTCGTAGGGCAGCTTGTTAGGCTTCCTATGAGAGCAACACTCATGTTTAACTCACCACTTACTTTGTGGTGTCACCAGAACTCTGCCTTATGTGCAAAAGGGGCTCATCTCATGATAACAGTCAGCTATCTTTTCTTGTCATGTTTTTGGATTTTTGTTCTCCCCGGTTTTTGCTGCCTTCTGTGAAAACAACATAGATTATCCAACCTAGAGTGAGAGCAGTGTGGATTAAAGGGCATAATCATAGTTAATTAAAACAAATTCAGGTGGATATAGCCACACTTTTTGGTCAGACTAGTGGGAGCTTTACTTAGAGGTCTATGCCCATCATCTCCATAGGATTCTGACTTAATTACTATTACCAGCTATGAGTTATTGCTCACTGAGCATGCTTCCTTACTAACCAGGGAGCTATTGGTTACTTGCATAGGCGGAGTGTCACTACTGCACAGGTTTATAGATCTTTTCAGACTGGTTTAATTGCTTATCTAGCAGGGATCCCTGCTTGCTCACAATGTTGGTGGCCATTTTCCTGCAGCTGCTCATGTATCACTTTCCAGCACTATGATGGCTAGCTATTAGGGAGCTGGCTTCCTTCTAAATTCCAATGTGATCTCCTAATGTCCTGTGTCAGCACCTTGTGGTTTCTTCAACAATAGGTTCTTACTTTTTCGCTCTGGTGGATAATCATGTGCTTTGCAGAAGCCTGCCTTGTTTTAGGGACCTCTTATGTGTCTCTGACCAATAGCTCACTGTGGGGTGTTAACCATTTATGGCACTGGGAATTTTAAGCCAGAGCCCATGTTTTAAGGGTTAGGCTTCCTTCTGCTTTCTTTGGGGTCCTTCTGTCCAGGTGATCCCTACCTTACTCCTATTAAGGGTTATATCTTTTAGAATAATATCCAGGAGATAAGTATCTATAGTACTAACTCATATTAATTTTAGTTTTGTGTAAATCTTTTTTTTTTTTTTTTTAATTTTTTCAAGGTAGGGTCTCACTCTTGTCCAGGCTGACCTGGAATTCACTATGTAGTCTCAGGGTGGCCTTGAACTCACGGCGATCCTCCTACCTCTGCCTCCGGAGTGCTGGGATTAAAGGCGTGCGCCACCATGCCCGGCTGTTGTGTAAATCTTTCCTCATCCTCCCCTATCCCAAAGATCCTTCTACTTCCTGTTATCTATCCCTTGAGCTGTTTGTCAAGTAAACATGTAAATGAATCTGTTCCAGGTTATGAACAACATAGGAGGGAGAACATGCAGCATTTGTCTTTCTGTGTGAGCTCGATGAGTATGATTTTTTCCAAGTCCATCCATTTTCCTACAAATTTCCTTATTTCATTTTTTATTACCACTGAGGAAAATTCCATTGTGTGTATGTACTGCATCTTCACTAACAATTATATGTTGATGGACATATGGGCTAGTTCCTAGCTATGTGACTAAAGCAGCTACAAACATGGCTGAGAAATTGTCTCCATGGTAAAGAGTAGAGTCTTTATGGTATCTGCCCAAGAGTGGTATAGCTGGATGAGAGGGTGGGTCTATTTTCAGCTTTTTGAGGATTCTCCATATTGCTTTCCATTGTGGTTATGCAAGTTTGCATTCCCACCAGCAATGGATAAAGGTCCCTCTTTCTATACATCCCCACCTGAATTTGTTGTCATTTGAAATTTTGGTGCTTGCCATCCTAACTGGGGTGAAAGGGAATCTCAAAGTCATTTTAATTTGCATTTCCCTTTGTTCTAGATATGTTGAATAACTCTTTAAGCATTTATCAGCTACTTGGATTTCTTCCTGAGGACTTCCCATTCAAATCGCTTCCCAGTTTTATTAGCTTAGTTGATTGACTTTCTGTTGCTTATTTTTTTTTTGAGTCCCTTATAATTTCTAGATATTAGGCATTTGTCAAATGCATAGCTGCAAAGATTTTGTTCCATTCTGTAGGTTGTCTGTTGACTCCACTGATGGTTGTTTTTGAGTTTCATGAGATCACAGTGGTTGTTTCTATAATTGCCTAGGCTACTGGGGTCTTTTTCAGAAAGTCTGTCTCTATGCCTGTAGTGTGGTGTGTTCTGCCAATTTTTTCTTCTAGAGTTTTGGGTCTTTTAATGACATCTTTGGTCCATTTGGAGTTGATTGTTGTGTAGGGTGAGAGAAGAGTGTTCAGGTTCATTGTTCTACATGGGACTATACAGTTTCTATAGCATCATTTGTTGAAAATGCTGACTTCAATCAACTGCATATTTTTGGCCCCTTTGTCAAAGATCAGGTAACTATAATTGGATGAAATTATACCTGGATCTTCTATTTTAATCCATTGATATATGTGACTGTTGTGTGCCATTACCAATCTGTTTTTATTAACAGGGCTTTATATTATCTGTTAAAATCAGGTATGGTGATGCAATCAGAAATATTCTTTTTGCTTAGAATACTTTTGTGCTTCCATATGAATATTGAGACCTTTTTTTCTTCTAATTCATGAAGAATACTGGTAGAAATGTGATTGAACTTGCATTGAATGTGCATATTACATCTTTAAAATTTGTTATGTTTATTTATTTGAGAGAGAAAGAGAGAGAGAGAGAAAGAGAAAGAGGGAAAGAGGCAGATAGGTAGAGAATAAATAGTAAAAGAGCAACAAAAAGGGCACGCCAGGGCCTCTAGCCACTGCAAACAAATTCCAGATGTATATGCTACCTTGTGCATCTGGATTTACATGGGTCCTGGGGAACTGAACCTGGGTCCTTTGGCTTTGCACACAAGTGCCTTAACTGCTAAGCTGTCTGTCCAGTCCAAATATGTATATTACTTTTTGTAGGATGGCCATTCTCATGATATAAATTCTTCAGATCCATGAGCATGGGAGGTCTTTCCAGCTTCTCATGTCTCCTTCTATTTCTTCCTTCATGTTTTTATGTTTTCATTGTATGGGTTATTTATTTCATTGATTAGGGATATTCCAAGATATTTAATTTTTTTGGTGCTATTTTAAATGAGACATCTTCACTAATTTCCTCTATAAGTTTGTCATTAGTATATACAAAGGCTAGTGATTTTTGTGAGTTCGTTTTATATCCCGCCACTATGCTGAAAGAATTTATCACTTCTAGGAGTTTTTTTTTTTTTTTTTTTTTTTTTTTTTTTTTTTTTTTTTTTTAGGAATGTTTAGAATCACTTATGTAAAGAATCATGTCATCTGCAAATAGGGCTAACTTGACTTCTTCCTTTCCAAGTTGCATCCCTATTATTATTTTTTTCTCTTGCATTATTGCTTGAGCTAAGACTTCCATACTTTATTGAAAAGCAATGGTGAGACTGGGAACCCCTGTCTTGTTCCCGACCTTATTTGTAAAGCTTCAAGCCTTTACCCACTTAGTAGAATTATATGGGCTTTAGGTCTGGTATTTATAGCCCTTATTATATTGAGATATGGGCCCTCCATCCCAGTCTTTCCAATGTTTTTATCATGAAGGGATGTTGTATTTTGATGGAGGTATTTTCTGCATTAATTGAAATGATCATGTGGTTCCTGTCTTTAAATCTATTCTTGTGATATATTACATTTATCCATTTTTATGTGTTGAACCATTTCTGTCCTGTGTCCTTAGGATGAAAACTACTTGATTGAGGTCAGTGGTATGTTTGATATGTTCTTGTATTCAGCTTGAAGACTTCTATTGATAATTTTTGCATCCAAGTTCATCAGAGACATTGGTCTATAATTTTCTTGATAAGATCTGTTTGGTTTGGGTATTAGTATAATACAGGCTTCATAGAAGGAAGCAGAGAGTTTTCCCTCCCTTTCAAATGTGTGGAATAACTTCATAAATAGTGGTTTCAGTTCTTCAGTGACGGTTTGGTAAAATTCATCAGTGAAGCTATTGGGCTTGAACCCTTTCATTGTTGGGAAGCTTTAATTACATTTTCAATCTCATTTGTTGTTATAGCTTTATTCAGGTGATTAAATCTCTTCTGGGTCTGGTTTCTGTAGATAGTCTGAGTCAGGAAATTCATCAATTTCTTCCAGATTTTCTACTTATGTGGAGTGTAGGTTTTTGAAATACATTCTGATGGCACTCTCAATTGCATTTGTATCTGTTATAACATTGCCATTTTTTGGTAATTTGTTTTTTTCCTTTTAATTAATGTGGCCAGGGGTTTATCAATCCTGTTTTTTTCAAAGAACCAGCTCTTCATTTCGTTATTCTTAATTTTTTTTTTAATTTCTAATTTAGTAATTTCTGTGCTTATCTTGATTACTTTTGTCTGTGTGGTACTTTTGGATTTGTATTATTTTTGTTTTCTAATGACTTCAGTTGAATGATTAAGTCATTAAGCTGAGCTCTCTTTGTTTTTGTAATATAGGCATTTAGTGCTATAAACTTCCCTCTTAGGACAGTCTTCATTGTGCCTTATATGTTTTGGTATGTTATATTTTCATTATAATTCACTTCTAGAAATTTATGAACTTCCTTTTTGATTTTTTCAATGACTAATTTGTTCTAGTTTTCAATGACTTATTTGTATTAGTTTTCAGGAGTTGTTTTTTATTTATTGCTTATCTTGTTAATTTCTAATTTGGTTACATTACGATCAGATATAATTCAGGGAGTTATGACAATTTTTCTGGCTGTGTGGATACTTGCTCTATACCCTAATATATGATCTAATTTAGAGAAGATTCCATGCACTAGTGAGAATGTGTATTCTGTGGTGTTCGGATGGAATGTTCTGTAGATGTCTGTTAAGTCTGATTGATCTGTGCTGTTCAGCTTAGTTGTTTCCATGTTGATTTTCTCCCTGGTTTGTCTATCTATTGATAATAGTGAGTGCAAAAATAATTTACTATTATTATATTGAGATTTATTTCTGGTTTACTGTCTAAGATTTTGCTTTATAAAATTTGGTCTGCCTATGCTTGGTGCATTTAAGTTTATGATTGTAATGTCTTGTTGGATTGTTCTCTTCATGAGTAATAAGGGACTTTATCTCTTTTTATTACTGTGAGCTTAAAGTATACTTTATCAGATATTAATGTAACTGTACCTGCTAGTTTATTTTTTCTATTGTCTTGGAAAATTGTTTTCCCAACTTTTCACCCCAAGGAGGTTCCTATCTTTGATGGTAGCAAGGGTTTCTTATAGATCTTAAATGGAAGGACTCATTCTTCTGTTATAGCCTGTTAAACTGTGTCTTTTGATTAGGGAGTTGCATTCATTAATATTCAGAGTTATGATTGTGATGTACAAGTGAATTCTTGTCATGTTGGAGTTTTGTGGAGTTTGGAGTTTTCTTAAGCTCTTCATGTCTTTTCTAGATCTGGTTGTTATTTTTTTTCCCTATTGTGGCCTCTTGAGTATTTTTGTTTATCTCTTCTATGTGGAGAATTACCTGCAGTATTCTCTGTAGAACTGACTTCATTTTCATATATTCATGAAGCTGGTTTATATCATACAAAGTTTTCCTTTCATCTTGTACTATTTACTTTGTTGGACATAGTTTGGGTTAGAAGCCATGGTCTTTTGAATTTTGAAATACTCCTTTCCACAACTTTCAGCCTTTCAGTTTCCATTAAAAAAAATCAGGGGTAATTCTGATGGGCTTACCTTTGTATGTAATGAGCTGGTTTTCTGTTGCAGCTCTTAATGCTCTCTTTGCTTTCAGTGTTTAGAGTTTAGAGTGATGTAGAGTTTTTGTTGTTGTTGTTGTTGTTGTTCTTTTTTTTTTTGTGAGTCTCCTTTATCTGCATGGGTCTCTCTTTTGTGACATTAGGAAATTTTTCTTTAGTAATTTTGTTGAAGATATGCTTTATGCCTTTGTCCTATATTTCTTCCCCTTCTTGTATTCCAGTGATCTTGATATTTGCTTTATTTTGTTTTAATGTGTCTCACATGTCTCTCATATTCTGTTGACATGGTTATTTTGAATTTGTGATTATTAATGTACTCCCAGTCCATTTCCTGTCTTTTCCTCATGCTCACATATTCTGTCCTCTGCATGCTTTATTCTGTTGATGAGGCTTTCCTGGGAACCTTTTAAAAGAGATACTTCATTTTTATTTCCCATTGCATATTTTCCTCAGCATCTCCATTTTTTTTTATTGAATTCCATTCTGATTGCTTGATTTGACTTTCTCATTGTCTATTGGATTTACATGTGATCATGTCTTCATTGAACTTATTCCAGTGACCATTGAGGTCAATTTTATTTTTAATGATTCTCCCCCATCTTGTTTATCCATTTTTGAAGTTCTTTTTTATTCTCTTCAATTATATTGAGGTATCTATTGAGAACATTTTGTTGGTTCTCTTCCATTTCATTTAGACATTTATTGAATCATCTTTGTTGATTTTAATGCATTTCCTTCATTCGTGCTTTGAGCTCTTTCTGTTGGCTTTCTTCATTTAGCCATGCTTTAAATTTTGTTTTACATCCCGTTGGGAGATTCTTCTCTATTTCATCCAGCTACTTGTTCATGACTTCTTAAAGTTTGTTTAGTATGCTTATCGTAATTTCATTATGGGAATCTATTTCTGGAGTTCCTGCTATGATTTTGTTAGAGGCTTACCTTATGGAAATAGTCATTCTTTGTGGGGAACTCTTGGCTTGTTGTCTTGCATTATTTGTTTTGAGTTGATGTTTACCTATCTTGAGAAAGTCCCCTCGTTTATTTAACAGTGCAACAGTTGTAGCACTTGTGGTACCTGTGTTGTGTTGCCTGGACAGCTTTGATAAGATCAGAGTGGGAGGGTGGTGTATCTGCCCAATTGGGCTAAGTGCATTTGAGTCTGAGCAGTGTCCTCTTTGTATGCATAGGCTCCAGGTATGTATCAGAGTGGCCCTGTGAGGCCTGACCTTCCCAGTGTTAGAGTATTGCCCTGTTCTCCCAGTGCTGTTCACTGCCTATGATTTTGGAGTTAGATTAGTACTGGAACCCTGTGTATTTCAGAGCTAGTATTAGCCACTAGGAAGATCAGGAGTTCTTGGAGTTCCAAACTGCACAATGAGGGTTCCTTGCAAGTGTGGCAGCTTTCTGCTCACCGCAATTACCAGATCAGATACTTGTGGTGGTGGTGGTGGTGGTGTGTGTGTGTATGTGTATGGGGGGAAGTTCACCTGAACTTAGCCTAGTTTTACCCACCTATTACCTGGCTTTTGGTGTGTACTCCACTCATGGATCCTGTATGCTGTTATGCCAGTGGACAGAAGGGAAGGAAGTTCTGTGCTGTGGGTAAGAAATTTCACCAGAGTGTGACAACTGTCTGCTCATAGCACTTGCTGGATCAGGTACATTCAGAAAAGGAGTGGGAAACTTTCAATGTCTTGAATGTCCAGTGTTATCACTGTCTGCCTTTTGGTGTGTGCTAACCCCAGAACCTTGTGGGCTACAGTTTTAGTGCTGCAGGACTTGATGGTGGAAGGGGAGTTCTGATGAGGGACAATATTTCCTAAATATATGGTGGATGCCTGGTCATAGCAATTGCTGGATTAGTTACAAGCTGGGTCAGGGGTGGAGGGAGGATGTTTTCTTTGGCTTGAATGTGCATTGTTACCCTCTGCCTGGTCTTTGGTGTGTGACCAGCCCCAGGACTCTGGCCTAAAGTGCTGGCACCACTGGGAAGGATCTGCCATGCTGTAGTTTGGGAATTCTGAAATTCCATTTTAGGGTAGCAGTTTTCTGCTTACAGAAACCTCAGGGCCAGATACACAAAGGGGTTGGGTGGGGAGAAGCTCATTTGGACTTATCTCCCAGACTTACCCACCCACTCCCTACCCTTTGGTGTACCTGGGATATTGTGGGCCACAGTGCTAGTGCTGCCTGACAGGGACAAAAAGGCTTATAAATATTCTCTAACAGGTCACATTGGGAATATGCATATACAAGACCAAATGCCATCTTAATGCATCACACCCACTCTGCAGGAGTGCTCTTTGCCTGGTTATGTAACAATCGAGTCACAGGTTTGTCTAAGAGCTCTCTGTATGTTTAACACATGTCTTCAGCGTTTCTCTTCATGTTTTGTTTGTAGGGACCATGCATAGTACACTGGTTTTTCTTCCCTTTGGGGTTGAGGGTTGAGGGTTGGTCTCCACTAGTTCTTCTTCCTGTTTTGTAAGCTTGGTCTTATGCATTTCCTGCCATTGTTTTCCTTTCCAATCATGACCTGTGGTTCAAAATTTTAGATTTTTCTTTATAGATGCATATCCATATTAGTTTTGGCTACCCTAACTTTGGGTCTCAAACAGACATATTTTGGTTGTCTTACTATTTTTTTAAATTAACAAATTTCATTCACTTTCATTCTGTATCATTGCCAAAGGCAACTATAATGCCATTATTATCATTTTTAGATGGTCTCCTTTCTGTTCCACAAAATAGCTGTTACCATTTTCATATATTAATTTTTCCCCCTGAATCAACATTTGTTAAGATTCATTGCTGGGCTGGAGATATAGCTCCATTGGTAGAATTCTTGTTGATCATGCACATGGTATGGGTTTGATCTCTAGAATGACATGAGACAGCATGGTGATTGGTGAAGTTACCTTCTCATTGAGGAAAGGGTTTATTTCAGGTTACAGTTTTGAAGGGAATTATGACCATGTTGGGTGTAGTAGACAGCTTCAGGTTCACTGAGATGAACATCCAGGCCAGGCACAGTTGTGGAGGAAGGGATATTTATTGAAGCTTACAGATCTAGGGGGAATTTCCATAATGGCTGAAGAAGCTGGCACTACTTTCCCAGATCCAAGGAGAGAGAGAGAGAGAGAGAGAGAGAGAGAGAGAGAGAGAGATGCCCCAAGTCAAAAGCCAAAAGCCACACAACACACTTCAGTAACTCCAGGTGGAACTAGGCACTTTGCATATCTTTAGGTTGGAATTTGAAACCCACCACCACACCTTCTGGTTTTCCCAGTGACACCTTCTCCAGCCAAGTGGTTGCAGAACCAAATTACAAACTTTCAAAACACTGAATATATTGGGGCCATTTATTCAAACTACCACATTCTGCCCCTGCCCCACAAAAGATTCAAAGCCATCACACATTTTAAATTGTCTTTAGTCCAATTTTAAAGGTCCGCACAGTCTTGACCAACTCAAGATGGTTCCAAAGTCCCAAGTCTCCTCTGAGATTTAAGATTTTCTCATAGCTTTGAGTCCTGTAAAATCCAAAAAGTTAAATACATTCAACATATAAAGTCAGGGAGTAAAAATTTTCAACTGGTATAGAAAGGCATAGAAAGGAGAGACTAAAACAATGCAAACTCAACCACCATCAAAGAAACATCAAACTTCTGCAGCTCAAGTTCAATATGACTAGTGACTGACATTCTCCAGATTTTTCAACTTTGCCCCTCTAGCTGGGCAGAGTAGCCAGGGAACACTTCCATCCCAGGCCAGCAGTAAGTTCCATGGTAGCCCTTGCACAGTCCTGGTATATCCAGAATATCTTCGGGTCTCCATGCAAAAAACCATGATCCATTTTCCAATGGTTTTCCAAGCCTATCAGGATCATCACACCCTGCCTCATGTCACATCTCAGCAGCGACTTCTGGAACCATGTACAATTCCTGACAACACACATTTTTCATGCTTCCAAATCCAATACCAGGTGTGCAGAACATAGTCATTTTCTTAATTCAAGGACAAAATAAATCATAACCTTGAAAATAAATTCTTTCTTCAGTCAACTCTTTCCAAAGGTGTTTGCATTTCTAACATTTTTCCTCGGGCATTGTGGTGGTTTGATTCAGGTGTCCCCCATAAACTTAGGTGTTCTGAATGCTAGGTTCCAAGCTGATGGATATTTGGGAATTAATGCCTCCAGGAGGGAGTGTATTGTTAGGGGCGGGCTTATGGGTGTTATAGCCAGTTTCCCCATGCCAGTGTTTGGCACACTCTCCTGTTGCTGTTGTCCACCTTATGTTGGCCAGGGGGTGATGTCCACCCTCTGCTCATGTCATCATTTTTCCCTGCCATCGTGGAGCTTCCCCTCGAGCCTGTAAGCCAAAATAAATCTCTTTTTCCCAGAAGCTGCTCTTGGTGGGTGATTTCTACCAGCAATGAGAACCTGACTGCAACAGGCATCTTCTCCATTGTTTTAATGTAAAGCAGTTGGGCCATCTTTCTTAAGATTGCTAATGCATTTGACAATAGCTGCTTCAGTAACCTAAAACAAGTCTCAGTGCCTGTAATTTTAACTTGCTTAAGGTTTTCCAACTTAAAATCTTAAATCTCTCATTCCAATATCTTTATCCAAGCGCATCTGTCCATTACAAATTTAACCTTGATCAAACTCACTAACCCCTGGGCAGCAGAACACAGCCAGCCCTTATGCCAGTAGCCCAGTTCCAGCAAAGTCTTTCCTTCCCCTTTGAAAGCTCATAAGCCAAGCCTCAAAGATCAATACTTTCTGCACTTAGCATTCTCAAATTCTCATCAGAATAGTCCATAACACTTGGCCTACCACTTCAGAAGGCATTGTCAGTTGCAATCATCAAGTCCATGCCCACTGCTCCAAAACAAAAATTCCAAAAGACCAAAATCCACATGGTCAGGTTCATCTCATCCCACTTCTGACACCAATTTCTATAGTAGACCACTTCAGGTTCACTGAGATGAACTTCCAGAACAGGTACAGTTATGGAGGAAAGGATATTTATTGAAGCTTACAGATTCAGGGGAAGTTCCATAATGGCAGAAGAAGCTGACCCTGCTTTCACAGGTCCAAGGAGAGAGAGAAAAGTCCCAAGCCAAAAGCCACACAGCACAGTTCAGTAACTCCTGGTGTACCTAGGTACTTTGCATATCTTTAGACTGGAATTTGAAACCCACCACCATACCATAAGATCTGTTCAGTAAGACCTCCTCAAGTCAGGTGTCTGCAGATCCAAACTACAAACTAATAAAACACTGAGAATATTGGGGGCCACCTATTCAAATTACCACAGTAGGAAAAACATGAAAGGCCTGAGCAGGTAGCCTAGGGCACATGTTCACATCAATGGGTACGAAGTAATCTCTCTACTAAGCTTGTAACTGTGTTATATGACTCTAAAGCCCACCCACAACAACACACTTCCTCCAGTAACAGTTTACCTTCCAAAGGCCCCATAACTTTCTCAAATTGCTACCAGCTGAGAATTATTTTTTCAAGACATATGAGTCTAGAAAGGACATTTAATTCAAGCCAAACTTGTGACATACACACGCAATTCAAGCAATAAGGAGGTGGAGGCAGGAGGATCTGAAGGATCAAAGTCATCTTCAGTTACACAGTAAGTTCAACGTCATCCTGTGCTACATGACACACAAAAAAAGAAGTCATTGATTATTTAACCTTATTTACTGGCAGTTAATAATAATTCACCAACCAATTCCCTAACTGTAGTCTCTCTTGCCCAGTCTGTTCCATTCACTTCAGCTATAATTGGGCTCCTAACACATGGCTTAATGAATGCCATGGTACACATAAAACTATCCGTGGTTATCTCGATCTAGAGGATGGGAGTCTGAAGTTATTACTCATAACTTCAAACCACATATACACTGGTCTATACACACATACACACGCACACACCACACACACACAAACTTTTTTTTCCTTATGTATTTCACAGTACTGACCCTTCTCCAAACAGGGTGCTTTGCTAATGGCTATTAGTTATTGCTCTTTCTTATATTTATCATATGTCCTGTCTTTTCCATATTTTTTTCTGATACTGAGTCTTTTTTTATTAATTTATTTGAGAGTGACAGACACAGAGAGAAAGGGAGAGAGAGAGAGAGAGAGAGAGAAAGAGAGAGAATGGGCACTCCAGGGCCTCCAGCCACTGCAAACGAACTCCAGACGCGTGTGCCTCCTTGTGCATCTGGCTAATGTGGGTCCTGGGGAATCGAGACTCAAACCAGGGTCCTAGGCTTCACAGGCAGGCGCTTAACCACTAAGCCATCTCTCTAACTCTTGAGTCTTTTTTATTAGTCCACAATACATCGTGCATTTGCCAAAATCATCATTATAAAATATTAGTAAATGCTCTCTCATGTACATATTTTTTTCTCAAAAAGAATAAAAGAGGTTTTTTTGTTGTTTTCTTTTTGTAGCTGTTTAAATATAGAATCTACCTCAATAGTGCTATCTGGCTATATCATCAAACCCTTGGAAATTCTCCTTATCAGCCTTCCATGCATGTATGCTACAGGTGTGTATACCATACTTGGAAAAAATGTTTAAGAAGGGAAGTGTTTCAGGAATGTTGTATTCAGATCATCAATACTAACATATAAAATTGATACATAATCTGCTTTGCTTGATGTAATACCAGCAATCAATGTTATTTTAGTCTAGATCCACTTCACATCTTTTCTGATGCATTTTTTTAAATTTTATTTTATATATGATAGGTTAGCGGGGAACCATGCCTCAAAATATTCTTACCCATTCCATGGCTCTTACAATGTTTCTGGCCTCTCTTCCATAAAGTTTATTGAGTCATGTTAGGCTTGTTGGTAGTCTGTTTTAGTGTTGAGTTCTTTGTAGCTTCTGGATTCTGCTTGCATAGGTTTAGATTATTGTGTTTGTCACCAGAACCGTGGGGCTGGTTGTCAGGGTAGCAATAAGAGCAGTGTTCATGATGTCACTTCCTCTGAAATTTCTCCTGGACCTGACAGAAATGGTATAGGTGGGAAGTCTTGTGGTCTGCAGTTGGGTATCTCCTTGTGTTATTGGTGGATCTAGTATTTCCTCTGTTTTCTCTGCCATTTGGAAATTAAAACAGATTTTTCAACCAGGTGTGAGGGCAGTTTGAGTTAAAGGGGGTATGCAAAGTTCTTTAGGTGATTTTTGGTGTGCAGCCTGCTCTTTCCTGACCATGTGATTCTGGCTTGGTTTCTGGTACCATATGTGAATTCCTTCTCACTGAATGGGTCTCATGATCCAATTAAAAATATGTATTTATATATTTATTTATTAGAGACAGAGAGGGAAAGAGAGAGAGAGAGAATGGGAATGCCAGGGCCTCCAGGCACTGCAAACGAACTTCAGACACACGCTCTGCCATGTGCATCTTGCTTATGTGGGACCTGGAGAATCAAACCTGGGTCCTTAGGCTTCCTAGGCATGGGCCTTAACTACTAATCTGTCACTCCAGCCCTCATGATCCAATTTTTATGTTTTAAGTCATTGGACATTTTTTCCTATTTTGAATCATTACATAATATTTTAAGAATTACTGTTGCTATGTTATAATAAGACTTAGTAAATGAGTGATAGCTCATGAGCCTCAATTCTTCAATTTCTCATTTTAAAAGCTCATATTAAGGCATATTTTATAAGTAAAAACCCAAAAGTGAAAATTATATATATATATATATATATATATATGTGTGTGTGTGTGTGTGTGTGTGTGTGTGTGTGTGTGTAAAGCAGAGGTAGTGTATGTTTTACTAAATATTTATGAATATGGTACTTTGATTAATTCTGTCAGATCAAATGATTTTCCAGTTCTGGATGCACTACTTTGAAGACCTTTTACAAGAACACAGGACATGTTAGACTTAAGGAAGAGCACCCAATATCTTGAAAGAGTGAAAACACAATCTTTGAAAAATTACTGGATGTACTAGGCAGTAGTACTTAGATGAAAAATTGCTACCCAGCCGGGCATGGTGGTGCACGCCTTTAATTCTAGCACCTGTGAGGCAGAGGTAGGAGGATTGCTGTGAGTTCGAGGCCACCCTGAGACTACATAGTGAATTCCAGGTCAGCCTGAGCTAGAGTGAGACCCTACCTCAAAAAACAAAAAACAAAAAAATTGCTGCTCAATTAGAAATATGGAAGACTATTTTATGGTTATAACATGAGCTTGTTTTTTGTGGCTTCCAGTTGTAGAAGTACTGAGGGTTAAAAATGCAGTTTTAGCTCACTATTAATAACATGTTCTACTGAAGTGTCTGAAATAGGGGATGAACTGCTGCTCTGTGTATATTCCCAGACTATTGCATTTAGAAATAAGTGGTTTCTTCTGTGTCTTTTTTTAATGCCTTCTTGTGTTTTGTTTCTTCTTTTCTTGTGACACTTATCACCATTTATTTTGCTTAGTATTATAACTACATATTAAAAGTAAGTTTATGTGTGCATGAACACATGGTGTGCTGTCTTGCAGCTCATTCATTGTCATTACCGGCTGAAGCTCCAGAGGGTAAGAAGTTGACAACCTTTGCACATTTCTTCAAATTCACATCTATCTTGATAAGCTAATGACTGAAAAAATTTTCTTCTAGCCTGTTCTTTTTTGTTTGTTTTGTTTTGAGGTAGGGTTTCACTCTAGCCCAGTCTGACCTGGAATTCACTATGTAGTCTCAAGGTGGCCTCAAACTCACAGTGATCTTCCTACCTCTACCTCCCAAGTGGTGGGATTAAAGGCGTGTGTCACCACTCCCATCTTCTTGTCTGTCTGTTGTGTGTGAAAGGATTGACAGAGGAACTTCAGAAATAATTCTCTTTCTTTAGGGGAGAGGATTAGGACAGACACCTTCTCCAATGGTCAGTGCAAATTCTGATGTTTAGGGAAATTGTATTTGATTCTTTACAAGGGAATTCTAAAGGTAATAACCTATATTAGAGCATCTGTCCTGTAAAAGACAGAGGCAGTAAAGGCTGTCTTGAAATATTAAACTACACTTTCACAGTTGGAGAAAGTCTGTGAGTCAAATAGACCTGAGTCATATAGACCTATGGGAAAGATCAGCCTTAATCTTTGAGTCAGATTTCATTCACAAATGTCAGCAGGAAGAGGAGTCTCATGAGGCCTAGAGATTGAAGTAGAAGTGGCTGGAAGCAAAGTCAATGTCTCCATCACAGAATTTGAAGTTGGAGAATCCTCATGAGTTCATCTCAGAAATAAGCCCACTTAACCCTCTAATAAGAAGCATGCTTTTTTTTGCATAAAGGAAACATATCATTTACTTTCTCATAGCTGGGACAAAATACTCAACCAGAAGTAGCTTAAAGAAGAAAAGGATTTATTTTCATCTTTAGAGGTAAAGCCATTCTTGGTGAGGAAAGCATTACAGAAGCAAGAAGCATGAATCACAAGACACAAGTAGGGAGGAAGGAAGTAGAAAGTAAGAGAACACCCAGCAGGGCTGGGCTGTGACATCTCAAGACTCTCCCCCCAGTAACACATTTCTTCCAACAAGGCTATACCTCCTAAAGGTTCTACAACCTCCCCCAACAAAGCCATCACCTGGAGATTAAGTATTCAAAAGCATGATTCTATGGGTGACATTTTACATACAAACCACCACAAAAACCAAAGTATATGACTATGGTGTGATTACCATTTCAGTCAGCCCTGTAAGCCTGTGGTTTTTGCTTTGTTGATCTCTCTGACCCCAGCCTGGATGTATAGGTTTGTATAACTTAGAGGTGAGACTTCCGACTCTGTCATGACCTACTTCTCTGCCACTATCCCAACCTGAGGTCATATCAAGGCAATAAGGGAAAAAGTCTATTATCCAGTTCTGAATTTGATTATTATCTTAGAGGCCATTTTAACAACCTAAGCTACACTACTATTCTGAATAAAGTGAAGTACATTCTGTTAATTTTCTAAGACCCAAAGATATAGAATTTCTTTTTAAAAATAGTTCATTTTTATTTATTCATTTATTGAGAGATAGAGAGAGAGATTGGGGGGAATGATGGGCACATGAGGGCCTCCAGCCATTGAAAAAGAAGTCCAGATGCATGTGCCATTTGTGCATCTGGCTTATGTGGGTCCTGGGTAATTGAACCTTAGTCCTTTGGCTTTGCATTCAAGCACCTTAACTGCTAAGCCATCTCTACAGCCCGGAATTTCTTGATATGTCATCAGTAAGAAGAAATATAGCTTAAAGAGTTGTTTACTTATATACAAACTTGAACTCTATGGATTTATGAGGTATGGCTCAATGAAGAATGTCACATATACAACCCTTTGGGAAGTATAAGCACAATATTTTCTAATTTAACTTCTCCCTACTATATATATGCAATCTTTTCTGTTTTTCTATGCCAACTGTGAAGTTTTGAAGTCATAAAGAAACTTGGGAAATATCCTTATGCAACAGGTCTCACTATGGACTTTGGTTGCTTATCTTATTGAAATTATTTCATGAGTATCAAATTACACAATTGGCTTCTCTGGGTAATTTCAGAACTCATGTACACATCAGATTGTTAACTTTTATGTATCTAAAGATGAATGAAGAAATTGCCCAGAATTCCATCCAAAACTAAGGGGGGAAACACTTTAGGAAAGCTATTTAATATCCATGGTGGAGAAGGCATAATAAGCCATCAATAGGATTTTTGTATGCAGGCATTTACTCGCCTTCAAACTGCATACCCCTTGACTTTCATAGACACTCTTTGCATTTAATTTCTATTGGAGAAGTAAATTAAATATGATAAGTATTCTATCATTGTGTTGGATTCATAGGCTTAAGTTAACCTTTTTGGTGGGTAATTCTACAGAATATTTGAAATATTCAAGTAAACAATTTACAGTTTAAGCATATACTTAGGGAATATCAATGTAACCAGTATCACCCTCTTAAATAAGCTTTACATGATACAAGTTCGATAAGACTCAGAATGAGTTATTTTGAGCAACTCTATTTTTAACAGAATATCAGTGTAGGACCTTAGGTTAACTCCTAAGTTATTATAACTGGATTTACATTGCACATATAGCATATATGGAGATATTATATTAGGGCTTTCTTTAATTTGCAACAGTAAACATTTATCAACATGAACAGTGCTTATTTTTGAATAATGTTGTGGGTACCTGAATCTTAATGTCTAAACCTAAATCTATAAAATCTAAGAAGTCATGGTAGGATTAACTTCTTGATAGTTGCATATAATAAATCCATTGCATAAATATTAATTGAATGTCAGTATGGAGCAGAGTAACAGTTATCTTCAACCTTTATGACATATTCTTACTATTTTGCCATTTGTTTTCCTGTGCTGAATTTTAAATTCACTTAAAAATTATATATGTATGTATATATAAACAGTTTACAGGTTATGTACTATTAAGTACACTCCTGTTACCTGGTTGCTCTCCTCAGTGGGGTTACAATAATCTCTGTGGGGTCATGAAGGCTTCAGTCGATGCCTATGTCAGGTGACCAAGTCTCAGGGCATTCCTACTAGCTCTGTGGCTCTTATAATCTTTCCTCCTACTCTTCTGTAATGTTCTTTGGGCCATGATAGGTCTGTTGGCAGTTTGATCTAGTGTTCAGTTCTTTGTGGCCTGTGGATTTCTGCTTTGATAGAGTTTGCTTGATCACTGTGTCTGCTAGCATCACCCTGGAACTCGATGTTAGGCTGAAAGTAAGAGTAATATTCATCATATTGCTTTCTTTGCAATTTCTCTTGTGCCCTAGCAGATGTGGTAGAGGTGGAAAGTCTCATGGTGGGCAGTTGGCTATCTTATCAATGGATCTAGGATCTCCTCCATTTTCTCTTCCATCTGTAAAATAAAACAGATTCTCCAATCAAGCACAAGACCAATTTGGGCTAAAAGGGGTATTCCAAGTTGTATAGGAGATTTTTTGTGTTGCAGTCCACTCTTTCCTGACCATGGGATTCTGACTAGTTTTCTAGTACCAGATATGAGTATTTTGCCACTGAGAGGGCCTAATGTCCAATCATAGAACAGTTGGTTCTCTGCTTGACAAAAGAGGCTACATGACAGCATTGCACAGTAATGTTCTTCTTGATTTCATAGTCTGCAGGGTCCCCTGCTTATTCATGCTATTGCCGGCAGTTCTCCTCTGGAAGCTCCAATGGGGCTCTCCAGCAATATGAGGGCCAGCCATAGGGAGCTATTTTGCTTTTTGGTCCAGTATGGTATTCTGATGTCCTGTGACCACAGCTTGTGATGTCTTCAGCAATATAGTTCTACCTTTTTAGCTGTGGCAGGTGGTCAAATGTTTTGGCAATGGCTTAGATTATTTTGGGAACTTCATGAGTCTCCCTGGTCAAGAGCTCACTGTTGGGTGTAACCCAATTCTGGACCTTGGATTTACCAGTAAGAATTCAAGGTTAAGGTTAAGCTTTTTCTTCCTTTTCTCTAGACTGTCCTTTCTCCTTAATTGGTGGTTATATTTTGTAGAATTCTGGGTAAAATGAGGGTTTCCATGGAACTGATTCTTAATACTGTCTTATTTTTTGTGTAACTCCCTGCCCACCTTCCCCGTTCCTACTCACCCTCCCCACTTCTCCTCCTCTAATCCCCTCCCACTCCTGACATTCCCATCTATTATTTGTTTATTTATTTACTTATTTGAGAGCAACAGACAGAGAGAGAGAAAGAGGTAGAGAGAGAGAGAGAGAAAGAGAGAGAGAGAGAGAGAGAGGGAATGGGTGCGCCAGGGCCTCCAGCCACTGCAAACAAACTCCAGACATGTGCACCCCCTTGTGCATCTGGCTAACCTGGGTCCTGGGGAATCGAGCCTTGAACCAGCATCCTTAGGCTTCACAGGCAAGTGCTTAACCACTGCTTTAAGCAATCTCTCCTGCCCCCACCCCAGTTTTTATTTTTCATGGTGTCACTCTGGTTTTAGGCCCCTATTCCTGGTGTTAATTTCCATTTGCACTCATCTCCACTTAATCCCAGTTAGGAAACTCATATGAGAGAGTACATGGGGCATTTGTCTTTTTGTGTCTGTGTGACCTTACTTGGAATGATTTTGTCCAACTCCATGCATTTTCCATCAAATTTCATTACTTCATTTCCCTTACTGCTGAGTAGAATTCCATTGTGTATACGGTCCACATCTTCGTTATCCATTCATCAGTTGATGGGCATCCGGACTGAGTCTAGTTCTTAATATTGTGAGTAGAACTGCAACAAACATGGTTGAGCAACTATCTCTTTCATAAAGAGTGGAGTCCTTAGGGTATATGCCCAGGAGTGGTAAAGCTGGGTCAAATGCTGGACCTATTTTCATAGGTTTCAGGAGTCTTTATAGTGGTTGTACCAGTTTGCACTCCCACCAGCACTGGGTAAGGGTTCCACTTTTCCCACAGCCTCCCAAGGATCTGTTGTCATTTGACATGCTGATGTATGCAAAACTGATTGGAGTGAGATGAAATTTCAGAATTGTTTTTGCTTACATTCTCTGATGACTAAAAATGCTGAACATCTCCTTTATTGTGTAATGGTAATTTGTATTTCTTACTGAAATCTACTTTTTAAGGCTTTACTTGAATACCAAACATTCACTCCATTTGGGCTTAGAGTTTAGTATGTGTTTAGCAAATATCTGTATAGCATGCACACATCAGTATAACAAATATCAGAGAGAAGATATTGAACAATATTTATTTCTCCTATACCTTCTCACTGAAACAGACCAAAAATGAACCTAACATGGCTCAGGGAAATTTTGCAGAAGAGGGGGCGGAAAGAATGTCAGAGCCACATGTTGGGTCATGATATGCAGAGACATTTATCTTACCCATAACTGTGGGCTAACTCTACAATTCATGACCCATATACCTCAACAAGGAGGGGCCAAGGGGAGGGGGTAGGTAATGGATGAGCCTAATAATGGTACCAAACTGACTGTATTTGCTGAATACAAAACTAACTAATAAAGAAAAAAAAACAGTAAAAAAAAAATTCTAGTTAATTCCCAGTCTCATTTGTACCACAGGAAACCATTCATTTTTATCTGTAGAGATGAATATTTTTTTTTACTAGAACTTCATATAAATAGAAACAAAGTATATACTCTTGTATCTAGCTATTTCGTTCAGCATAATAGTTTTGTGATTCATTTTCTATAACTAATTGGTTTCTTTTAATGACTGAGCAATATTGCATGGAGTGGAACATTGGAATAATTTGATTGGCTTTTTTTGTAGTCATACGAGATTTCTAGTATACTAATGAGTTAACAGAAGTTTAAATGTATTAAATTATTTTAATAACCAAAATATAAAGTATGTATGGACAATGACAACATGAAACTTCTTATGCATGTCACATGAAAATTTTGTAAGGAAATAGGAACATTAGATTAGTTTTTATGCTTGTTTTACTTACATTATATAATTTTATTTGTAAAATAAGTGGTGTTTAGTATTTTTATTTTTAATGTTCTAGTAATGTCAACTAATCTTTATTGACCATCTGCACAAAAATTTTTCAATATTTTTCATAGCTTCAAGAACTCATGCAGGCATAATTTCTAGAATAATAATTCTAGGATACATTTACTTTAAGGATAATTTCTGGAGCACACAAGGAAAACCACTATGTAATAATTGGGAATAACTCCAAAAACAATATAAAAACACATTACTTTCCTCCATATTTACAGGCACTAATAAAGGAAAGTATATTAAAACAAATCTTTGGGGACTTAAGCAATATTATGTGTCATATACTCAATGTTTGAATAAGTGTTTACAAATTTTTCTGTAGTGGGCTTTGATTTTTATTCTTGCACATTTGGAAACTTGCTTGATTTTGAATGTGTTTGCCAAGTTGGGAATTTGCTTAATGTTTAACAGGGAGGTTTTATTTCTGATGGCCTTCCTTTTGCCTTCTAGCACATTCAGTAATCCTCTACTTCTCAACTACGTCACTTACAAACCTGCTAACCCTAGGGTTGACAAGATTTTATTTCTTTTTTACCCACCACATACAAGTTGCCTATTGGTATTTTAATGAGGTAGCACACTGCAATAATTTTAAGGGAAGGAAGGCAAGTGTACTCTTTCACTGTACTCTCTTTTAAAATTTGATTTTTTATTCTAATTTCAGATATTTTATTTATTGACACTTCTTTTTTATTAGTTACGGACATACTCAGTTTGTAAACAGCACATGTTGGCACTATAGATTTGATTTATTTTTAAATTTGACTCAGCTTTGGAAAAAAAATACATCATCCAACTCATATATGAGGAATGATTACTGGAAAGTTCAGTAGTAAACACAGTTATTTCTTTTTTAGAAAGGAAGATTTATTTTTTTTTAACTTCTGGGACTAGTTTATTTGAATAATTGCTTAACATTTTTAAAACTTTTCTTTATATTAGGGAGATATGTAACTTCCTTTGAACTTAATCTTTTTTTGAACTTTGGATGATTTAAAGTATTAGGCTTTAGTAAAGTATACAATTAGGTTTTCTATTATTTAAAATTTAAGTGCTTTGTCAAAATACTATCTTTTTACTAGATATTTAGTCATGCTTACAGTTTTAAAGCTTGGATGTCTTATAATATAGCAATTTTAGAAATAATCTAACAGAATAAGATCATCTAAAACTACTAACAGAAGAAAATGTATTGAACATTATCCAGACTATATAAAAATGAAGCCCTTCATACAAAGTCAATATATATGTGGGCACTATCATATCTACCTCATATAATTCACTTTCAGGTATTAATCTTATGTTAATATGTGAAATAATGTGGTTCATTCATTTATCTGTCAATAAAATTCTTTATTCTTTGTTTCATTAGTTCTCAATCATAAGATAGACCACCCTAAAATTTTAAAGAATATTCACTGAAATTATTGTATATTCTTTTAACAAGATAAACAAAATACAGAAAAGTAAGCTAGAAATGTTAGTACCCATGTTTATCTGTGAGTCTAAATTTGTATTGCTGTTCATTTAATCTAGAGAAGGAAATTTGAGTTTTATACAGATGGATTTTTTACCTTTTTGTCTAAATAACAATAGTTCCACAGCATCAATTTCAATGGTTGCCTGATATCTTATGTGCTGTTATTTATGTAATTATGCAATTATTAAGCTACTTATGTACTTATTCATTATAAATTACACTATATGTCCTGTATATAATTTTGAAATAACATTGTGTGAGATATCTTTAGAAGATAATTATCATAAATGTGATTTTCAGCCAAAGAAATGTTTCCATAGATTGTGGCTGAGAGGGTTGCTCAGTGGTAGGGAAAACTTAACAAGAAAGAGTCCTTGGGTATAATCACCAGTACAAGAAAAGGTCATACACAATTCTGGGATTTGTTCATGTATATTTAAGTTTTTATCAATAGTTCATGAAAATTACAACTTCTGCATACCTTCATTAATGCTGCTATTTTTCTTATGTTAAATCACCTTAAATACATTTTAACCATTTAGAATATCTTCTGAGTTACCAAAGACTTTTGCTAGATTTTCCTTAATCCAATGGAGAATGCAGTGGTAAACCAGATGAGAAATTCTGATGTCTCTTTTTTTCTTTCTTTCTTTTTTTTTTTTTTTTTTTTTTTTTTTTTGGTTTTTCGAGGTAGGGTCTCACTCTAGCCCAGGCTGAACCGGAATTAACTATGGAGTCTCAGGGTGGCCTCTAACTCACGGCGATCCTCCTACCTCTACCTCCCGAGTTCTGGGATTAAAGGCGTGTGCCACCACGCTCGGCTGATGTCTCTTTTTTGAACCTGCCGAAGGATTCATAATTTTAAGATACATTGTTCTTATCTCACCACAACTTTTTTTTTTTTTTGGTTTTTCGAGGTAGGGTCTCACTCTAGCCCTGGAATTCACTATGGAGTCTCAGGGTGGCCTTGAACACACAGCAATCCTCCTACCTCTGCCTCCCGAGTGCTGGGATTAAAGGTGTGTGCCACCATGCCCAGCTTCACCACAACTTTTAATGAGAAGATCTTTCCAGCTCTAACAAGTAGGCTTACATGTATTTTAGTGAGTATTGTCATAAATGCACAACTTACCATTCTCAGGAAAAAATAATAATTAGCTATTTTAAGTCATTCAGATTTTTTTTATTGTGAAAAACAACCCATTGTAAACTTTTACTGAAGGGTCCAATTTGCTTCTGAGCCCTTACAACTTTATTTCCACTGTCTTTTTTCATTTAAGGAGTAATTGCAGTTAAAAAGATATATTTGTATCTCTATAGCTACCTATTTCTGTAAATGTTCAAGGATATATGAAGATTATAAGTTTCTGTCGGTGGGCATTATCTGATAAATCACAAATTCTCTTTTGTTGTTTTTGTTCTGTGTTGAGAGACATTTTAGAGATTGAAAAATTTTACAATCCTTAATATGAATGCATTTAAATAAAAAAGTAGAATTCTAAGTAAGCAAAAGTTTTAAAAATAACAATTCAAAGCTGCCTGGGACAGCATAGCAAGATCTTGTCTGAAGAAAATGAATGAATAAATAAAACTGGGAAATCAGACTATATGTAACTCAGGGCAATAAAGCATTTCCTTCTCTGGTTAAGGACACTAATACATACAGGGATGTGGTCTGTGAGAGAGGAGAAGTATGTAGGATTTGTATACAGGCTTACAAATCAATCATATGCCAAAAGTGTAGGATATTTCATCTACTAAATTGATGCCAAATAGATACAATAGTAATTTTCAAATTTCTATTCTTTTCTTAGACATTTCATGTGACCACAGGAATATACATGTGTTCAATTGAAGTATTTATTGGTTTTACTCATCATAAATTTATTGTTTTGGCATGTATAAATATCAATAGCATTATATTTGCATTTCAGTATGAAAAGATGGATAAATAGTAAATTTCTATTTTTATTTCTGTGAGAGCAGTTTAAAGATTTTTTTTGTTTAAAACAAAAGAATTGTCTGACTTCTAAATGTAAAACTCATACATATTTATAAATACTTAAATTCTAATTCTTTTAAGTTATAATACTGGATTCCTTCAGGATTAGAACTCTTAACAGCCTGTGGCTTTTTGACTTAGGCTGTATTGTAATTATTACCTTTTCATGAAGACATTTCTATACCTTCACAGAAACCACTTTTACAAAGCTTATTAAAGTTAAAAATAGCCAACAAAAATAGAACAAGGCAGATGTGAATGTTGTTGTCCAGCTGGAGCCCTATCAACCTTCTACCCATTCATTGTTCATTTTACCTTTAAGTGTCTGCAATGGGCAGGTGCTTCTCTTTCTCTTTTATATGTGAATGCTGAATATATTTTATACTACATCTCACTTTGACAGTGCTTCTCATTATAATTTTTTTCTTTTCATATTTCCAGTTGATGGGAAGTCAATTTTTTCTGTATATGATAGATTCCATCATTTGCTCAGTAATGTATCTCTTGGCAGTGAATATATTACAGGAGCACATCCCAGTGGTTTGAACAGAAAGAACTCAAGTTCTAATCTAGACCTAGTCCCCCAGTGCATCTATTTCTCAAAGGGACTTTTACTCATGAAAGTCACATATTCCCAAACGGTCTTGTTTCATTTCTCCCATCTCACACCAAAATAGGACAGTAAAAACGAGTGACATTTACTCTAAGCATTCAAATGTGGATTATTTGTGAAAACTTTTCAATTTAGTGATAGGCATATAATGTTGATGCCTTATTTATTAACCCTTCTAGTCCTGAATGTAAATGGTAGACCCCAAGTATCATTTGAAGATCAGAGTGTGTTTGGGTATAATTTATTTTTATTGGCTCCTTGAGTAATGCTATGGAAAAGACAGAGAACAGAATATATTTGCAATAAGCTCTAAGAGGTTGGATGTGTGAATTTTAGAACATAGAACTTGCATTATGCATTTTTGCTTGTATAGTAACTGCAGTCACTTGCTCAGAAAGTACATTTTCCCATCATACATTACACACATTGTTTCTAAATGCCTTATCTTTTCTTTCCCAAGAGTTACTAGTCATTCTAAGTCTCCATTATTTTCTCATTTTTTTTGTTAGTCCTCTATAACGTCATCTTTCTACATGATTACTTAGAGATACTAATCATGTCAGATAACTTCTGAAGAAAGGTATTTCTGAAAAAGTTTCAGTGTGAGTTACACTCCATTGGTTTCGTCTCATCATTTTTATGTATACTTGACAATATAGTCTGGTTTCAGAATCTTGGAAATACCATGTAACTTTTTTTATTCCATGCCATGTATTGAAGCAGCTGATTCTCTTCCTAGTTAATAACAATGAGTAATTATTTTTGTCTGTAAAGGATATTTATTTCAGATAGTCATTACATTTTCTTTGAATTCCTCCCCCAAATTGAGCATACCTTGAAGGTAATTCTTGTGTTATTTCAACACATTTTCATATTTTTTTATATGGCTAATAAACTATGAACACTCAACTCTGAATACCATTCATTTATTTAAGTCTACTGACAGAGTTGAGAAACAATCACCACTAATTGCTTTTTGAACATTTCATCATCCCAATATGAAACCTAATTTCCATTGGCAAATGTTTACCAGTTATGTTTTAATATTTGTCTGTAATTCACAGCTTTTTATGGTTTAATAATATTCTTTAGTATCAACATATCACATTTGGATTATCTGTTTCTTAGTAATTAGTTATTTAATTTATTTCTATATTTCTACTAAGGATAATACTATTCTGGACATTTGCATACACATTTCATGTGTATATATATATTTCTGTCTCTTTTGGATTAATGTTTGTTGAACTGCTAGGTCATAGAATACCCTAATTTTTGAGAAATTGTGTAACATTTGTCTAAGTATCTGTATCATTTTGTAATTTCACTAGGAATAGGTAAAGAATTTCTTTGCATCCTTACTAGTAGTTGTTTCTGTCTACTTCTTTAATTTTAGAAAGAGCAATGGTTAGCAATATTGAGGATCTATTCAACTTCTCATTGACCATTTATATATCTTCAATGGAGACTTGTATGCAATGTGTAAATTGGGTTGCAAGAGTTCTTTTCATATTGTGGACTTTACTTTCTATGATTTTCAACTATTTTCTCTCATCCTGTAGATGTTTTATTTCATTTCCTTGATAATATCCTATAGACTATGAAGTTTAAAGTTGTGATGGAGTCCGAATAATCTCAATTTGATTTTGTCTATTGTACTTTGTGTCTTGTTTCTAAGAACCCATTGATTAATATATAGTCACAAATATTTGCATTAATGATTTCTTCTAAGGATTTTACAGATAGTGTTCTTACATGTAAACCATGATTCCTTTTGAGTTAATTTTTATGTATTATGAGTATGCTGTGATTGAACACTTTTTGCTAAAAAGTCTATTCCATTCAAATTGCATCATCTTGACACTCATGTTGACAAATGAATGACCACAGAAAGACAATTTTTTCTTCCTGTTACTTATTTTCTGTGCCTACCTGTCTGTCGTGATACTGGCACTACCCTGTTGTGAATATTGTAAAATTGTAACAAATTCTGAAGTACAAACCCTCTAACTTTGCCATTTACTTTTAGAAATTGCTTTGCATATTCTATATTCAAGAGCTGCTTATAGATGTGGCGAATGCAAGTTCCTTAGCAGCACTCAGTGGGAATCATTGCTGGTTGTAGCTTTATTTTCCTTTTATTTAAAAATTTTCATATTACAAAAGTGCAGGCAATCTTACTTGTAAAAATACTAGAAATTCATTACCTTTTTCATAGCACAGGTAGATTAATTGTTGAAGTGGTATGTCACGGTGAAGCATATTGTTGGATTTCTATTGTTTAAAATCCTCCATCTTGATTTGAATATTGAGAATCTTGAGAGCTATAGTCACAAGCAACTATTTTATACTATCTATAATAATGATTTAGGTTGTTCTAACAGTAGGGATAAAAAGGCAAGAATAGAAACCAAGTGGTTACATTTTTCTTATGGTTCAAGTTTTCAGTGATGGTGTAAATACACTAATAGAACACACTGTGACACACACATACACATATATACACCTTTCTGCACAGGATATTATTATTATAAATGGTAAAATAATTGTTTCATATTGTTTTTAAATTATGAAATATTATTTTTAAAATTTCATTTTAAATTGATATTTGTATTCTAGAAATGTTGGACATGTACTGGTGCATTGTTTCAATTAGATAACCTGTAATGTACAGAGTTGATAAACATTTTCCTGCAGACTAAAGAGAACACCTAACAAATACTGAACATTTTCTATTCCACACAGGAAAAATCCTGAGTCTCTGTAACCATGTGATATTTTACAATTATTGGTAACTATTTTCTACTATTCTTGTGGATAAAAATGTCAAGGGCCAAGATAAACATCCCATAAAAATTATATGTGGATATCAGGGCCACATGTTGGGTCATGATATGCAGAGACATTTAGCTTACCCATAACTGTGGGCTAACTCCACAATGCATGACCCGTATACCTCAACAAGGAGGGACCAAGGGGAGGCGGTAGGTCACGGATGAGCCTAATAATGGTACCAAACTGACTGTATTTGCTGAATACAAAACTAACTAATAAAGAAAAAAAATTTAAAAAAAATAAAAAAATAAAAAAATAAAAAATTTATATGTGGATATGTTTGGGACTTATATTTGGTGTTGTGATTTCTCCTAAATAACTTTTCCTATCTTTATCAACTCATAATTGATTTTATAAATGAAATGCATCATAGAGAAAAGAGTTTAGTAAATACTTTTAATAACACTTAATGGTGCTATCTTGGGATATGCAGACCTCTAACACTTGTTGGCCCTTCATATTTAGAAGAAATCATATCTCTAGTGCTTAAAATACAGAACTAATTTAACTGAGTTCAAGTTAGCTGTGAACAAATGGATTAACAAGAATCTTATTAAAAATTTAATTTACATTTTATTCATCACATTTAATAGAATAAACTGTTTTTTTCAGGTTGGAAAAATTATTAATTTCCTAGGATAACTCTGAGTACCATATGTGTTGTTTTTCATAGTTAGTGCAGTTATGTACTTTTTGCAGCATGGAAATTTAAGATAGACAACATAAATTTTTCTGTTCAAGAACATTTAATTATCTAACGTATTAAAAATATTTATGCTGGCATGGCTTGTATATTTTCCTTCCATAACAAAAATATTTCATTAACAGAATTTAAGGCCTTTATCTCTTTCTGATTATTATTTGATGATTAAACATCTTCATGTTGGGGAAACTAGTCTGGATCTCTGTTCAAAGTATTTTGAATTTTTATTATTCATATTGCTTTTTGTCTTTACTTCTTAAGTATTTTGATGTTTGCATGACAGTATTTTTTCATAAATTTCTAACTTTTTTTACTATTTATGTGTCTATGAGTGTGTATGCACATGCATGTGTGTGTGTGTGTGTGTGCTTGTATGGTATATACATGGATATGTGCCTTTATGGGAGTATTTTTCTTGCAGTGGCCTTGCTCTTTTTCTCATTCTTTTGAAACATTTTTAATTTATTTACATGAGAGAAAAAGAGAGAGGAAAGACAGAGGGAGAGTGGGTACACCAGTGTCTCCTGCCACTGCAAATAAACTCTATATGCATGCTCCATTTTGTGCATCTGGCTTTTTTACTTGGGTACAGAGGAATCACAAGCAAGTGCCTTTAACTGATGAGCCATCTTTCCAGTGCCCTGCCTATTCTTATTTGAGTCAAAGTCTTTTACTGACACCTGAGCTTATGGATGGGTCTCTGATCTCTGCTCCTCTTTGCAGGACTAAGGTTACAGGAGCACATGCCCAGGCCAAGTTAGGCCTATGTAGGATATGGAGATTCAAACTTGGCTGGATTCAGGCTCCCTCAAGCCCTCATCCTTGCAAAGAAAGTACACTTAATCCCTGAGCCATCTCTTGAGTCCAAATTTTTTAAACATTTTTAGTTGCTTTTGAGACATGATTTCATGCTGCTTAGGTGGGTCTTAAATATACTACGTAGCTAAGAATATATTTTAACTCCTAATCCTTCAGCCTTTGCCTCTCAAGTATTGGGATTGTAGGTGTCTGCTACCATGCCTAGATTTATGATCATAGTATTTAAAGATTTATAAATTTTGGTATGTGTGTATATAGTATGTGTTTTGTCTGATATGTTGAGTATAGTGTATGGATATGTCTCTCTCTCTCTCTCTCTCTCTCTGTGTGTGTGTGTGTGTGTGTGTGTTTGTGTACAGATGTGCGTGCCCTGTGCAGATGCCAGAAAAGAACACTGGGTATCCTCCTCTTTTGGCTCATCCATCTATTTCCTGGAAACTGCATCTCTAACTGAACCCACAGCTGTCATTTTGCCAGTTTTTTTCAGCCATTAAGTGCCATCAATTCTCCAGTCAGTCTCTGCCATACAATAGTTCTGGGTTTATGTGTGGCCATGTCCAGCTGTTTATAGACATTCTGGAGATTCTAACTCAGGTGGCTTCAGGCTTTCTTATGTCCCCATACTTGTGCAGCAAGCACTCTTAACACTTGAGCTATTTTCTTAGCCCCAAGAGTTGTACTTTCATTGGTGAAGTCCATTGGCACAAAATTTAAAATGTTACCAATAAAAATTACTTTTTATTTTTTTTGGTTTTTCAGGGTAGGGTTTCAAAGTAGCCCAGCTGACCTGGAATTCACTATGTAGTCTCAGGGTGGCCTCGAACTCAAGATGATCCTCCTACCTCTGCCTCCCAAATGCTGGAATTAAAGGTGCATGCCAGCATGCCTGGCTTAAAAATTATTCTTCCTGGATATGGTGACACATGCTTTTTAATCCCAGCACTAGGTAAACTGAGGTAGGAGGATCTCTGTGAGTTCAAGGCCAGCCTAAAACTCCGTAGTAAATTCCAGGTCAGCCTGGGGCTATCATGAAACATTCCCTCAATAAACAAAACAAACAAAACAAAGCAAAAAATCAAAATTATTCATTATCTATAGCTCTGATATAATACCCCAAAACAAGGGACAAATGCAGATGATGCTGGAAACACACATATTAAGGAGAGTTGATAGAAAACATGTGCAAATATTAAAACCCTTTTATTCACAGTCTTGCCCCAAAAGTATATGATTTGATTACTTGAGTGAATGCTAAAGACTGACTTCAAATATGGTGTTTGAACTCTGATGGTGCTTATGAAATAACCTTGATCCATTTTCACAATGCCAATCTAAAGACTTAATGACAGAACTAAAGTTCTTAGTCGTCTTATAGATTTCTGCACAAGAACAAAATATGTATATATTTAAGGGTCTATATCCCATTTTTAGAATTAGTATCCTGTCAAGATATTTTTTCAGATTATGTCACTAAAATAGCAAAAAGTAACATTTTCTTAAAATGAGACAAGTGATCTAATTTTAATGACAGCTACTGTTAATGTCAGGCGCCCAGATATAGTTTATAATGCTAAGTAATTACAGCAATCTTTCTGCTCTTTTACTAATTATTTCAAGAGAAAGAAGTAAAAGCCTTAAGAATGGGCACAAAAAGCAGCTATGTTGGATCTTTTTTGTAAAGCAAATAGCTTTCAAATCATTCCATTAGCTGTCATCAGAGTACAAAAAGAATTAATCAAAAATGACATCAATTTCAAGGGCCTGCCAAAACCTCATGAGACAAACAATCCTATCATAAAAAGACAGGAATTAAAGGCACTGTCCTTGATTCCATAAAGGGATTGTACTCATTCCTCTGCATATCCATAAACTATAAGAGGTTATATATATAATATATATGCTTATATTATCACACACATTAGAAGAAATAATGCCTTATGCACTGGGTGATTCCTATACTCATTCATATTTTGTGTTTACCTGGATTATTCTTTGTTTTGAAGGAATGCTTTCACTGAAATATTTTCTTGGTTTAGTTATTCTCTGTAACATTGTGTAGAATTGTGAAACATCACTTCACACAAGTAAAGCATATATTACTTGAAAACTGAAAGGAAGATGAGTTGGAAAGGACACAAAGATATATTTCTATTGAGTCTCAATGTGAATGTCTCAGAAATTCTAAGTTGATATAATTGATTGTAAGTATATAAGAAGGAGTGTTTTTAATGAAGACAGAGGATATTAATGATGGCACATTTCTTAAGTTTATCATAGTGATATCTCTTAAGTGCTTTAGAGAGAATTAATTGGTACTTAACACACACACACACACATATATATGCATTTATGTAGATTTTTCTGAATAAGAAATACATCATATATAAATATGTGGATATAAAAATCTCTAGAAAATTTATCATAATCTACTCTGAGCAATGGTCATTAATTGCAACATAGAAGTTGACCTTGATTCTTATACAATGAAAGTATGTAAAAGAGTACAGACTGATTAATCCTAAAACTGGGTTCAAATCTTTGTAAGTGTAATTTTCATTAATTAATAGTATTTTCATGATGATAACTACTATTTTTAAGTACCAATTCTGTCAAGTTGTGTCTAAGTATATCTAATATATGTGTTCTATCAATCTCACAGGAATCATGAAGGGAAAGCAGGCATGCTTTCTACTTTCAGAGGATAGAAACATCAGATGTAGGGGAACATGTAGCTGGTCTACAGGCACACAGCTTGAAGTGGTGGAATAAATGGATATTGAAAGGCCTGATTTTCCTTGTATGCTGTGTTCCTATAGCTTCCATTAAACATGATAGAGTAGCAAGACACCTTTTCAAATTGGTTCTTGAATCAAAGAAATCTATTGTCATTCTAGAGAAATAACCTTCCTATCAGTTTTACAGTATATTCTCCCATAATCAGAATGGTATGAGTCAGCACACTGTGCTTGTCTCTTGAATATGATCAACTCACTTTTTTAGAAAATGACACTCCATACAGTTATCATGTGACAAGGTTTTCCCTAAATAAAATGAAATTAAAAAATATAGTTTTTCTTGATAATTTGACTCAACAAAACCTATGAAAAGTTTTTTAGATTTTATTCTAATTTTATTTTATTTTATTTTTATTTAATTTAATTTATTTAATTTTATTCTAATTGGAAATTAACAACTGAGTCTGTTGTAGTTCTATATAGGCTGGTGGAAGACATAGGCACCCAACTCTGGCACAAAGAACTTTGTTTCTCATGGCACAGCACTAGAATGGACATATTACATGTTTTCCTTGTCTCCAATTTACTTGGCGGGGGTAATGTAAATGGCCTCAGAGAGAGTTGAGGGAGCACAGAATTCACCTCTATAGAGTAATGATATCTGCCTTCTTTTAAATTTGGCCATATTGAGAAAGAAGGACTCATTCTTATTTTCTATGTCTTATAAACTTGAAAACTTGTCTTGCTTTAGAGGGATATATTGCCTACTTTTAAAGCTTTTGGCTATAGTGGCTAATTTGGGCACTAGCATGAAATTATAGAAACTGACTTTTGGTTTCATTTTTCCAAAAAATGGGATAGCTACTTCTTGGAGCAGAGCCTAAAAGAAGGAGATCTAACCTTTAGAACTGTATAAACCGAGGGTGAACCCACTACTTTTTCTATCACCCCTGTTCTAATGTTTCCATGGCTACAGCTTCTTCACACAGGCACTCATTTTTTTTTTTTATTGAACCTTAAAAAACAGAGAAGAATTAGTGTTACATGGGCAAAGGACATAGCACATGTGAGGGGTAAGGAACTTTTGACTCCAAACAATTCTTTCAACATTTGTCAAAGGAAGGAATTTAGGAATATGACCTCTTGCACTCTGCTGATCCAGAACCTACATACACGTTCTGTTTACAAATGCAATCACACTAAGCATGACTGCCTGTAACAGTTCTGGGAAGCTCTGTGGGCAATTCACTATGTGTAGCATGTGTTGTCTCCAATGCTGTCAGCATATTTCATTCATATACACATTGGTGTGAGTCAGGAGTACAACAAGGTCTCTGAGGAAGTATGGCAAGGAGCACAACCTATGATCACTCAGTATCTGTTAACATTTCCCTATCAATACTGGTCATCTGTGCTGTTCAAGCCAAAGTTCCACCAAGCATTACTTTTAGCCAGGCTGATTATATGGTTGTAAGATTAACTTCAGGGCAAATTGCAAGTGAGGAACTTTGCCAAAAAAGCATCTCACAGCAATATTCTCAGAAAAGTTATTTGTAAGGTCCATTAGAAATATTCCTACAGCTTGCCCCATAGTTTATCCCCACATTTCATATAGCTCATTCCCACATTTTGTTTTTATAGTTAATTCTCACACTATACAAATATCCTTGCAAAAATAACTGTATAAAAATAGAAAGTAATCCCTTGAGAAAAAAGGACAATCAATGTCCTACCTTAAAAGACATGCAAAAATGGGAGAAACCTATGGAGAATTATCTCTAAGCATAGTTGTAAAATTTATCTTTCTTTGTAGTTGAACATTTTGCTGGGACTTTTTCAATTTTACTTCGTATACTATGCCATTTACTCAGCATCCTCATTTAGAAATATACATTGTGATCTCACATTGCTGTGAGTATGGTGATTCTATGAATCATAAATGATGGTATGAGATGCTCACAACATTAAATAGGAGCAACTATTATTTCTATTCAGTTACATGTAATTACCTTGAAATTGTATTGAAAGACTAACTTTACATTGATGTGTCACTTAGTTACATACCAAGTGACATGAAACATTTAAAATATTCTGTAAGTTTTCTTCAAAAAGAGAAAGAAAAATACCAAGACATTTATCAGTCCAGTATTACCAAAATTAAGATTTGTGGATCATCCATTTTTCTAAATATAAATCCAGACTGCTGTCTCTCAAATTAAATGCATGAGCTCTAGTAAAACTTTCTGCTTCTCTCTTGGGATGTTGTAGAAGTTTGTAGGGTTTATTATTCACTCTGCTCCTGGCCAGATTATTAGGCTCACTTGAGGTTCCTAAGACCTTTTTTTGTCTTCCTTGAAGTATGTTCTAGGACCTTGGGATGCTTTCTTCCTACTCAGTACCTGGGCCCTCAGTCATTCCATCATCTTCTCCTCATCTTTCTATAGTCAAGCCAGATAGCTAGATGCCAGGCATCTCCCTAAATATGGTCTTGCTAGAAACTCTGGAGAACATACGGAGAAGCATTGGTGTGGAGGATTTTATTCACAATAATAATGGGGAAAACAACTGGTCTTAACTAAGTAGTTCAGTTAAAGAAACCACCAAATTGTACTTCCATACCTGACAATGCTTCCAATGTGTTTAATTCTTCCAATGACCCCCACTTTAGGTGGACAGAAAACATCAAGCTGTAGTGCTCAGCCTGTCAACTTGTCTCCAGTTCTCCTTCTATCTCCTTATCACTTGTCACCTGTGATTCCACTTTTTAAAAAAAATGCTTTTTCTTCATGATTATACCCCTGAGTTTATGAATCTCTCTCTCAATGGGAGACATTTCCCTGTGCTCTTCTCTGCTTGCTTGTCCATTTTATTTTCCTTTAGAAGGGTATTGAGAAGGTTTTTGAAGTCATGTCTGACTACAAAGAGTACCTCGTAATATTTCATGCATATCTCTATATTGTAATTATACAATTTAAAAATATTATATTTTAATTGCAGGTATATATCTTGGCTCTTAAACCACAAGCTATTAAGGTTAAGTCTTCCTCAGGCATGTTTAGCATAGGTATGAACACACAGTAGGCATTCAGTGAATTTGGTGAGTGAATGTGAGGAAGCAAAACATAAAGAACAGATTAGTAACTGTGTACTCTGAGTGAACACTTAAGGAAAATATTCTACTTATCATCTCATTATTTTGCATAATATGGCATGCATATGGTTAAAATTAGGTGCATCATGGGAAGGGAAATGAATAGAGGAGAAAAATATATGTATATATAATTCCAGCCTGTCAATTAAACCAGAGAACCATCAAAAGTACATCACCTAGGAACCATCTTCTTCCTTCTCCTAGACCCCATAAAAAGGAGCCCTAAAGCTGCTCTTGGGCAATCTTGCTCAAGAAGCCTGTTACTCACTTAAAACATAATTCTTTAGTCCCACAAACTCTCTCACTGCTTCCCCGTTCTCTCTCTCTCTCTCTCTCTCTCTCCGTGTGTGTGTGTGTTCTAATCTTTTGAAGAAGATGCCAAGAACCAGGTAACACCCAGATAGAATTGACCAGCAACATATTTTCTCTAGTGGTGTCAGACATAACTTTCTATCTTCTAATCCAAGCATTTCATCTGTTGCTTCTGCGCTCCTTCCTAGCTCACTCTTCCTATGTCACAATGACAGTCTCTATTTCAGGTTTCTCTTTCATTGTTAAGCTTAGTTTGCCCCATTTCCATGTCCACCATGGAGAGAATGAAAGGATACTTCCAATTTTGTGTTGATACTTTTTTATTGGCACATTTATATGCATTTTGACATGTATATTCATCACTCATTTACTATTAAAATTTAAGCCTTGGAGAATAAGATAGTTTTTATTTATTTATTTATTTTGCTTTCCCAGAAACCTTAGCATAATGAATGCTTCACACTTGATGATTTGCTGAATGACTGAACTTATTGCTTAACAAATGATGACTCTTGACATACAGCATCTGATTCCCCAGATGATTCAGTAATAGGAAGCTTACAGCTTCTGCAACTCACTTTGTAATGCTAAATCTGGCATTCATCAGGAGCAACCCTTGATTTTGACTTTTTTCCTGCTGGTCACACCTTTAATAAAAGCAGGATAGATATGTCTTTGATCTCAAATGGGAAATTGGGACTTCTGGGGAAGTTGACTATATAACCCTAACTAGCCAGGATTTTCTCAGGTTAGAAAATTTGTGTGTCTTGATAGCTATTTATTAAAATAAAATATTTATATATAAATGATTTGGAGTAAATACTTATTGACACAAATATTTGAGATAGATTTTCTAAAAATTTGGCAAGAAAAGGTCATTTAGTTACTCAAACACTGAATTTGTGCTCTTTGCCTACAATATTTCCCAAATAGAAATCAAATAGACCAGATTAGACTTAGGTAAAGCCAAGATTTCCCAAGTAGAAATCAAATAGATCAGATTGGACTTAAATAAAGCATAGTGTGAATTATGTAGAATGATTTCACATAATATTCCTGGTTTGTTTTTATTGTTTATTTATTTATTTATTTTATTAGTTATGGACATACTCAGTGTGTAAACAGCACATGTTGATACCATCCATTCCCTCATTTCTGCCCTGCCCCAAAGGGGCACTCCTTGTTGACGATGCTGTTCATCCCTGTGGAGATTGTGGGTTGTGCATTGTGAGGGTAGCCATCAGTTATGGGGAAGAGGCAATGTCTTTGTGCATAATGTCCCATGTGCTCTAATAATCTTCAATCACCTATTCTGTGAAATTCCCTGAGCCATGTTGAGTTTGTTTTAAGTCTGCTTCAGTGATGGGCTCTTAGGAGCCTCTGGATCTCTGGTTTGTAGATGTTGAGTGTCCTCAGTGTGTATTTCCTTCACCCTTGTGCTGATATCAGGTTCATGGAGAAAGCATTGCTCTTTCTCATTTCCACAATTCCTTGATGGTTTCAGCTGGGGCCCTGGTGAAGTGTAATGGGTCATTTCTCTCCTCAGGTTCTGCTTCCATCTGAAAAAGAGAAGTATATTCTCCAATAGAGAGTGAAGTCAGCACAGGTTAAATGGGATAACCATTATTAGTTTAGAGAGAATTTAATGGGTGTAGACCCTCATGTAGCCCAAGATTACTGGGAGCTTGATATTGGAAATCAAACTCATTATCTGCATATGATTCTAACTTGTTTCCCGGTTCCATATATGGGTTCCTTTCCACTGAGCAGATCTGCTATCCAATCAAAGAGCAGCTGCTTACAGTGTGGCACTATTGCACTTGTGTGAGCATCATGTCAGGTTGTTTGCTTCTTAGCAGCTTAGACCTTGAGTTGCATGGACAGATGTTGGCCACTGTCCCTCAGTAGCTCATGTAGTGCCTTTTAGCACTAGAAGGGCTAATTATCTGGTGACTGGCTCTCTTCCAGATTCCAGCCAGGTCTCTCCATGTTCCATACTGACAGCATATGGTGTCTTCAGCAGTAGGGCCTTGCCATTAACCTCTGGTAGGCAATCTAGTGCTCTGACAGAAGTCTGTCTTGTTTTGGGAAACCTTGTAAGTCTCTAATCAACAGCTCATTGTGGGTGTTAACTGCATTCTGGTACTGGGAGTTACAGGCCAGCTCCAAGGGAAAAGAAAGAAGAAAAAGAAATAAAATAGAAAAAAAAATGTTTGCTACCATCATAAATGATCATAAATGCTGGTGGGGATGTGGAAAAAGAGGAACCCTTCTACACTATTGGTGGGAATGAAATCTGGTCCAGCCATTGTGGAAATCAGTGTGGAGATTCCTAAAACTGCTAAAGATTGATCTACCATATGACCCAGCTATAGCACTCCTAGGCATATATCCTAAGGACTCATCTCATTTCCTTAGAAGTACGTACTCAACCATGTTTATTGCTGCTCAATTCATAATAGCTGGGAAATGGAACCAGCCTAGATGTCCCCCAACTGACGAGTGGATAATGAAGATATGGCACATATATACAATGGAGTTCTACTCAGAGGTAAAGAAAAATGAAGTTGTGAAATTTGCAGGAAAATGGATGGATCTGGAAAGGATTATATAAGTGAGGTAACCCAGGCCCAGAAAGCCAAGCGCCGCATGTTCCCTCCCATGTGTGGATCCTACCTATAGATGATTGGGCCTCTGTGTGAGAAGGAAAAAACTGAGTAGCAGAGGACAGTAAGCTAAAAAAGAGATACAAAGGGAAGAGAAGGGAAGGGAGGAGGGTACTTAATAGGTTGGTAATGTATATATGTAAGTAGAAGAATACAATTATGGGGGTGAAAAGACCTAAAGTGAGGTCAGGGGAAGAGATTGAGTAAAGGAAAGGTGGAGGGATGGCTAATCAAAATCTAAGAGGATATAAATAAATCATATGGAATCCTCCGGTTTGGGACAATGGAACACTCAGGAGCTGTAAATAGCTGCTAGAAATTTTTCAGTGTCAGGGATGGCATACCTTCCAGTGAGTTGTTGGTCAGGGAGGTCCCTGATGCCCCCAAAACATTGTAGGCCATTGCTGAGGCCCTACGTTTCCCACCAGGAATAGATGGTAAGACCCTATTGCTGAAGACTCCACATACTTGGGCTGCAAGGCCCCTGAGAAATATTGCTGGAACTGGGCTGATAACCTCCTCCATGTAGACCAGCTGACAGAAAGCTGGAAGAAGCCATTCTACATGTAGTTCAATGGGAGAAAGAGATACCACCAGTGAGGATACTCAACAGTGGACACTGCAAGCCTTATAATTGGCCAGCCAGGCCAAATGAGACAGCAGGTGCAATAGTGGCACATCTATCATGATGGAAACCAACTGCCCTCCAATTGGACTGGAGGACTGCTCAATGGGAGGAAATACATCCCTGATAATGAAAACTTAAAACAGGGGTAGTCATGAGCCCTAGGGGTGTAAAATCTGCTGATGTCTGGATAAGTGTGTATACTATGCTTATCAAACTGCCCAGTAAGCACGTCTCTTAATATTCATGCCCTTATATTAATGCTACTCTCACTTTGGGTAGAGAATCTTCTCTTTTCAGTTGGCAGTGACCTTGGGATGACTCAGAGAGTATCATGGTGCTGTAAAGAAGTGACTAGAGTACCAAGTAACATCTCGATCACACCTTCCAAGGCTCAGGGTCTAATGCGGAAGAGGTGGCGGAAAGAATGTAAGAGCCAAAGGAAGGGTAGGACTCCTTACAACGTGCTCCCTCCAGACATAAATGGCCTGGATATCCATGACCTCGTATTGCCTGACACTACCTACACAAGACCATCATAACAGGAGGAAAAGATGATGACATCAAAATAAAAGAGAGACTGATTGAGATGGGAGGGGATATGATGGAGAATGGAATTTCAAAGGGGAAAATTGGGGGAGGGAGGGTATTACCATGGGATATTTTTTATAATCAAGAAAATGTTAATAAAAAGTGAGAAAAAAATTAAATAAAATAGAAGGGTAAAAACAGAAAAAAAAAAGAGAAAGAAAATAGAAAAAAAAAGGAAGAAAGGAAGGAAGGAAAAATAAACTGGAGTAATTTAAGATTAGGCTTCATCTCACCCTCTCAAAAAGCCTTCAACTCAGGTGCTCCCTTTAAGGTCCTGTTGAGGTTCCAACCTTTTAGTCTGTCTTCCAGGATATAGGATTCTATGGTACTAGTTCCACCTGCTTTCAGTTTTGTGGCCCCCCACGTCCTTACCCTATACTCAAACCCTACCCTCCCTACTGTTCAAGCCTCAAGATGCCTATTAGGTATGTCAGCATTTTGGGCTGATCCAGGTTAGGAGCTTCAAATGAGTTAGACCATGCAGTGATTGTCTTTCTGTGATTGTGTGAGTACACAGAGTATGATCTGCTACATGCTTGATCATTTTTCTACAAATTTCATTGTGTCACTTTTTCTAACTGCTGAGTAGAATACCATCACGAAGATATGCCACATCTTTTTGAGTTCTTTGTAAATTCTACAAATTAGGCCAATGTCAGTTTTATAGCTGGCAAAAATTTTCTCCCATTCTGTGGGTAATCTATTGGCTCTGCTTATGGTATGTTTGTCTGGGAAAAAAGTTTTCAACTTCATGAGATTCCAATGTTTGTGTGATTGTTTAAGTTAGTGAGCTATTGGGCTTTTGTTAAGGAAATCTTTCCTCACTCATATATCATGGAAAGTTCCTCCTTTTTATTTCCTTTTCCAGTAGTAGCTGAGTTTCCGGTCTTATATTGAGGTGTTTGATCCATTTCGACTAGATTTTTGTGCATGGTGAGATGTGTGGGTCTAGGTTGCTTTTTCTGCATATGGCTATCCAATTTGTCTAGCACCATTGGTTGAAGATGCTGTCTTTTCTACAGTCTACATTATTAGGGCTTTTGTCAAAGATCAAGTAGCTATAGTTACTTGACCTAAAGTCTGGATCCTTAATTCTGTTCCATTGGTCCATATTCCTGATTTTATGCCAACACAATGCTGTTTTTTTTTTTTTTAACTCTGGCTTTGTAATATAATTTCAGATCAGATATGGTGATGTCTGCAGAGGTGTTTCTTTTGCTGAGGATATGCTTAGATATCTGAGGCCTGCTGCAATTCCATATGAATTTTGAGATCTTTTTTTTTTTCAATCTTTGTGAAGAAATGATGCTGGCATTTTTATTGGTATTGCATTAAATATTTATATTGCCTTTGGTAATATTGCCATTTTCACAATGTTAATTATGCCTATCCGAGAGCATGGGAGGTCTTTCCATGTTCTGACATCCTCTTCAATTTCTTTATTGAGTGTTTTTATATCTCATTATATATGTCTTTCACATCCTTGGCTAGGGTTATTCCAAGGTTTTTTTTTTTTTCCTTGCTCTTGAGAATGGGACAGTGTTCCTAATTTCTTTCTCTGTATATTTGTCCTTTGCATATAGAAAGGCTACTGATTTTTGTGGGTTGATTTTGTATCCTGCTCCTTTGCTGAAGGAATTAATCACCTTTTTGAGATGGAGGCTCTCAAGTCACTTATGTAGAGGATCATGTTGTCTGCATATAGGGATAACTTGACTTCTTCCTTTCCAATTTGTATCCCTTTTATTTCTTTCTGTCTAATTGCTTGGGCTAGTACTTCTAGTACCATGTTGAAGAGCAGAAGTGAGAGCAGGCAGTCCTGTCTTGTTCCTAATTTCAATGGGAATTTTTGAGTCTTTCCCAATTAAGTATTATTTGGGCTTTAGGTGCTGCATATATAGCCTTTATTATGTTGAGATATAAACCATCCATGCCTACTCTCTCTCATGTTTGGATCATGAAGTGATGTATTTTGTCAAAGTCATTTTCTGCATCTATTGAAATGATCATGTGGTTTTTGTGTATAAGCTTATTTATGTGGTGTATTACATTGACAGATTTCTGTATGTTGAACCAACCCTACATATTTGTGAATAATGCCAACTTTATCAAGATGGACAATGCTTTTGGTGTATTGTTGAATTCAATTTTGGAGGATTTTGTTCAGGACCTTTGCATCTAAGTTCAGCAGGGATATGGGCCTATACATTTCTTTTCTTGTTGTATCTCTCTGTCTGCTTTTGGTTTTTAGGTGATACTAGCTTCATAAAAGAAGTTGTGGATTCTCTGATTGTGTGGAACAGTTTGACAAAAATTAGCATCACTTCTTCCATGAAGGTTTGATAGAAGTTAGCTGAGAAGCCATCTGGTCCTTGTCTCTTCTTTAGGGGGAGGTTTTTGATTACATTTTCAATCTCAATGTGTGTGATAGGTTTGTTTAGGAGACTAATCTGCTCTGAGTTTATTTTTGGTAGTTGGTATATGTCCAGGAATGTGTCTCTTTCTTCCATTATTATCAAGTTTTGTGATGTAAGTCCCGATGATTCTTCCAGTTTCCCTTATGTCTGTTGTGATGTCTCCTGTTTCATGTCTAATTTTGTTCATATGAAGCATCTCTCTGCCTCTCTCTCTCTGTTTTTTTTTTTTTTTCTTTTTTGCTTGATCAAATTGGCCTGGGATTTATCAATATTGTTTATTTTTTCAAAGAAACAGCTTTTGTTTCAATTTTTAAGTTATTTATTTATTTGTGAGAGAGGAAGAGGCAGAGGGAGAGACAGTGAAAGAGAAAGAGAATGGGCACACCAGGGCCTCCAGCCACTGCAAACAAATTCCAGGTGCATACGCCCCCTTGTGCATCTGGCTTACATGGGTCCTGGAGAATCATACCGGGATCCTTTGGCTTTGCAGGCAAATGCCTTAACAACTAAGCAATCTCTCCATCCCTGTGTCTTCTATTTTCTTAGTTTCCAAGTCATTAACTTCTGCTATGATGTTGACTATTTCATTCTATCTGGAGCTTTTTGGGTTGTATTCTTCTTGTTATGAAGGCATTTCAAGGTATGAAGGCAGTTCTAAGTGGAAAATTCATACCTGGAAGTGCCTTCATTGAAATGCCTTCATAATAAAGAGAGAGAAATCCAAAAAACAATAACCTAACCATGTATATAAAAGTATTGGAAAAGCAAGAAGAATACAACCAAAAAAGGCCTCAAACCACCTCAAATGAACTCCAGATGCATGTGCCACTTTTTGCTCTCATTGTCACTCAATTCTAGAAATTTTACAATTTCTCTTTTTTTAAAACTTCATCCACTTCCCATTTATTATTTAGGAGTGTGTTGTTCAGTCTCCAGGAGCAGATATAGTTTCTGGCAAATCTCTTGTTACTTTTTAGCTTACTGCATAGTGGTTTGATATTATGCAGGAAATTATGTCTATTTTCCTAAATATATGGAGGCAGGCTTTATGGCATAGTATGTGGTCTATTTTGGAGAAGGTTCCATGGGCTTCTGAGAAAAAAGTGTATTATGTAGATTTTGGGTAGAATTTTCTGTAAGTGTAAGTCCTCTTTTTGGGGGAGCTTGCCTTCAGATCACTTAACTCTTTTGTAAGTCTCTCTCTCTCTTTTTCTATTAGGTCCAACCTATTGAGTATAGTATTCACACAATTGTTGGTCTTTTGTTGACTTTCTTTAAGTTTTGCCATTTGCTTGGCTATGGTCACATATCTTTTGCCTTCATTTTGGAGTTCTGATCCCAATGTCCCTTCTATGTTTTGATTAGAGACTTCCATAGTGGGACTAGATATCCTTATTGGGGTTTCTTCCATTTGATGTTTCTTGCTTCTTTTGTGCTTTGGTCTGCCCATCAAGTCTGTGAATCTTATTTAATTCTGAAAGGAGCTGTATTTTACTCTTGAAGTGTCTTTAGTGATTGTTCTCTTTTATGTTTGACTAAATTTTGATGACAAAGGGGCCTATCTGCTCAGTTGAGAGGAGTCCTCCTGGCCCAGGTGGGGATCTGGAGACCTGGTGGTGGTACCTGGAGACTGTGTGGTGTTCTCTGAGGCAGATGGTGGGGTGATGGTTGTGGAAGATAGTATGGTGCCTACCCATTGTACAGTGGCGGGGTGGGGTGATGGGATGGTATGGAACCAGTGGCATGGACTCAGTGGTGCAGACTCAGTGGCATGGTGGGGTGGGGGGATGGGATGGCCTGGTGGTGCAGAGTTGGTGGCATGGATTCAGTTGTGGGAACCCAGTGATAGGGAACAGGAGGCTGAAGGGAGAAAAGCAGCAGGAGGGAGAGAGGAATGATAGCCACTTGGCACAGAGAAAGGCGAGAGGTGCCTGTCCTGGATCCATGGAGCCCCCAGCCTGCTTGAAGGGTCTGGAGTCCTAGTGGGCTACCGTAAAGCATAGAAATCAGCAGATTCCCTACTGTGCTTCTCTGCACCCTCACACTGGAGGTCTGCTAGGATGTGCTGATCCTGGCACCACAGACTGCTATTGCCCTGAAAGGTGAAGCATGGTTAGGCAGACACCTTCTTGATCAGGAGTAGCCCCTTGTTTTATTGTTTAAGAATGTGATTGAATAATCCAATGCATTGTGTGTTTATTTAAAAGTCATATAGTATTTGGCCATGTTTGTAGAAACATATAAAAACAATGCCAAAGTAATCACTAACTGCATAAAATATTTGGAAATACAAAGGTTGGAAGGGTATGTAATATGCAGTAATCATAACTTAGAATTATGTCTAGTGGCTGGATGTGAAAAATATGATCATATCTTTATAGACATAATTTTAGGAAATATGTGTATACAACTACAGAAACTACACTCAGGAACCAATAATTTCTATGTTAACATGTTCTTCATGTTTTCAGGGTACCGATTTATGGCTAAGGTAAGATGTCTTTTGTCCTACATTGAAAGGAATCACACATGAGTTAAGAAAACACAATGATAGGTTAATGAAACAAGTAGTCAGTTGCTTTGGGTTCTCTGGTCACCAGTGGTCTTATTTGAATTGAATGGCTTTCCACACAGTAGTGAGGAAGGATGGACTTAGGCAACGGCATTCTTTGGGTTGTCAGACAAATGAGTCTTATAAAGTAAGCATTCACTCTTTCTTCATAGGAAGTGCTGAAAATGCTGAAAGCCAGCATCCTCAGGGGAGATGGGGAGGAACCCCAACTGTAGCAGGGTTCAGCACTGCATCTTCTTCAGCACATCGAGTCAGCTTGGCCTTGATTATACCTCCCAGTACAGAAAACAAGTCCTGCCCATGAGGATCTGTGTGATCATGCTTTTTTACTTAGACACATTCCTTAGTTTGGGGTGGGTTCATTGAACATCATTTCTATTTATAGGAACTTAGCAAAATATTACCTCACAACCACATTGTATGCTTCTGAAGAAATTTATATGTAACTACTTTTCTTCTTCCTGATGTATTCATGCTATATTTGATCATAAATCTTGATCATTGCACCTGCTTACTGATAAAACATGTATTGGTAAAACAAGTATATGCAAACCCATGGAATGTAGGGCTACTCAGTGTTTTTTATTCCTATAAATCAAGGGGACTGAAGAATGTTGAGAAGAAGGGACATAAGCTTAAAGGGTCTGCATTCAAAAGCAAGTGTGATAGACAGATTTCCCACTGAGACAAATCATGGGGAGATGGCAATTTAGCCCAGGGTATACAACTTGCTTGGCTGTATGCCTGCTGTTGCGTACCTGCATTAGAGGGTATAGCTATTTAAAAGAAAATGTTTTAATAAAGAGTCTAATTTTGAATATTAAAAGTGGCTGAAGCTCAAAGCTATGTGGTATTTATAGCACTGACATGGAACAGTCAGATCTTACTTTGTTAGCCATATACACTCATTAATTTTGCCAGAAAGTATGATTCCAGAACTAATTGAGGTTTTTTGTTGAGTATTACATCCAGAAATAATTGAGGCTTCTTGTTGAGTATTACATCCTTTAATTTAAACAGAGTCAGGTCATAACTGTCATAAAAGCATAACAAATATTTCTATCAATATGATTATATATGGCTATATTCATTTTCACATTGAGTTACCCCATGGCCTTGGATAAGTTTTTAAATGTGACATTCTATCATGTCATCTACCATCTATCTGTCTACCATCTGTAATCAATCCATTTATAATCTATTAACTATTATTACCAACCATTTATCAATCATTTATCTATCCATTTATCTTATTTATAAGTAGCATCTGTGTTTTGCAGTAATTAAATTGAATTGAAAAATACAAAGTTATATTTAGTGAGTACAGAGTCAAAATTAAACCAAAAATCTTTTTAGCTCAAACCATAATTTTCTCATTCCACATACATCCAGGTAAGTGCACAAAAGCGCAACTAGTAAAATGATATGAATTCCAAAAAGACATGTTTGAAGGCATATCTCAATGATGCATTATAAAATTTGAAGGAATATGGTATTCTTTTAAAACAATCTGGATATCATTTTCTCTTTTTATCAATCTTGAAATTACCATCAGCTGAGGTTTTAAATGACAACTGATGTTTGGTAGAGAAGACTAGAGGCCAATTGTTTTCAAACAGTGCATATGTAAAACCAGGAGAAAGCAGTGAGGCACAGAGGAGAATCCTTTCTTACTTATAAAGTACACATGGCCGGCTGCATACATTTTACAAGTTAGGTGATGTAATTGTCACTCCAAAAAATGTACATTTGACAGTCATATGAGCAGGTAGGCAGGATTGCAGTGTTTTAAGATATAGGTAAGAAAATCAGAGCAAGAAGCCAGGATTCTCTCTCTTGGAGTGTCTACAGGTGTTGAGCACTAACCTTTAAAAGCAAAAGAGTCTTAAACTAAAGTATGGGTCTGTTCATAGTTTATAAAGTGAACTGAGGGTGGAAACAGACATCTGAGCCAAGGTTACATCACTTTTAAATATTGAACTGGCAGTAAACCAGTAAAAAGGCATTTGAGCAAAAGTGGGAAACCAGATTGAAATAACAAGTCACCAGGATGTGAAGAAACTAAAAAGATATAAGCAATGGCATAAATGTCAGATTGTGCTCAGTGACAACAATTAGAATATTTTTCCAAAAGGCAAGTGGAACCAATCAGGCTAATTATTTCATCAGACTTCTTAATCTTTTCATTTGATTTAAAATAGAAATCCAGATGTCAGACTCTACTTTCTTTGTGTCCAAATATCAGACCACCAACACAATACCACAGACTACGTGCTAAACCCAGGCATTTTATTTTGCATATTTCTGTAGGCTAGAAAGTCCAAGATCAAGATGATAAAAATGTGATTCTTAGAGATTTCTTTATTCCTGACCTGTAAATAGACATCTTCTTGTGTGTGTGTGTGTGTGTGTGTGTGTGTGTGTGTGTGTGTGTAGAGAGAGAGAGAGAAAGATAGAGAGAGAGAGAGAGAGAGAGAGAGAGAGAGAGAGGGAGAGAGGGAGAGAGAGAGAGAAATGATGACAGGGGGATGGGAAAGAGGAGATGGGAGATAAAATGGCAAGCTTTCTGCTTTTTACCAAAAGCTTTAAACCCATCATGGGGACCCTGATTTCATGACCCATCTCAATCTAATTGCATTATGAAGGCAGCATCTCAAAATAGCATCATATTGTAAAGTAATATATCAACTTGTGAATTATGGAGGGACAAATTTTGTTTTCCATACATTGTATTCCTTGGTTTCCCAAAATCCATTTCCTTCCCACATAGAAAACCCATTCACTCCATGCCAGTCGCTCTCAGTAGCATCAATATTAAAGTTTCAACTCTTCAAAGTATCATGTAAACCAAACATGAATAAGAACTGACTCATGTCTAAAGTAGAATTTCTGTCTGCTGTGAACCTGTGCAATAGTACAATTTCTAAATTCCAAAATACATGGACCAGGACTGGCAGGATTGCCTTCCCATTCATAAAGGGCAATAGTCATAGGCTATGTGTTTCTCGCTATTAAGAGACATTGTAGCACTGTAATAGAGAAATAGGAAAAGAGAAAAAGGTATCATAACAAATGCTTAGTGAGTACAAAGTGTAGTTACTGATTTTTATCCAGTTGTAGGGATCAAGGCTAGACTTCTTTGGATCCATGTACTACTTCTGAACCCTCTGAAATGGTGGTCAATAGTAAGAAGTAAGATTAATTTAGTCATTAATTCTGCTTGACTGCTATGTCCTGTGTCAGAGTAAAGTCCTTGCCAGGATATTTGTGAATTTCCCTAGTCTTCCATTCTCAGATTTCTTTCCCTGGAGAATCCTTGGTCTGCATGTGCCAGATCCATGCGTACCACACAGTGGCAAAACTCTTCTCTTCTCAAGGTGACCTAAGCAAAAGTCAGTGACATAGAATGACATGGGCATGCTGGAATTTATTGAAAGGTTTTGGAAGTGCTGTAAGGAACACATGCAATAAATATGAAACAAAAGCCACAAAATTATGGAGTTGAATGCGGATCATTTTGTTCCTTCATTGCCTGCAGCCATTCTACTTCAGAAAGCTTCCACTGTCTGTATGTACACTGTCCTCACTTCCATGCATCACACTTTATCCTTCTGGTTACAATTCATCATTATAGCTTCTCCCCAAGGTGAATAGAATCACCTTCTTACAGTCTACCTCTACCTTCCTTTCCTTTTTATTTAATTTATTATTATTATTATTATTATTATTATTGCTTTTTTTGTTTTCTTGAGGCAGGGTCTCACTGTAGTTCAGGCTGACTTGGAATTCACTATGTATTCTCATAGCTATCCTCCTACCTCTGCCTCCCAAGTACTGAGATTAAAGGCATGTGCAACCATGCCTGGCTCCCTTTCTTTTCATAACTCCTGTTGACATCACTTGCTCTGCTGCCAGAATTCATGTTGAGTTACAATTGACTCACCTAATTATTTCCTTAAAAACAGTATGCTTGCTGGGCATAGTGGCACACATATGTAATGCAAACACTTGGATATAGAGGCAGGAGGATTGTGAGTTACAGGCCAGCTCATTCTACATGGTGAGTTCAAGGCACCCATTATATAGTGAGGACTTGTCTCAAAACAAACAAACAAACAAACAACAATAATAACAATAACAATAACAATCACACACACACACATACCCCAAGAGACTGGGCTAAGGGACTGAGGTATAGCTGAGGTTAAGTACTTGACAACATGTACAAGGCTATAACTTTGAGCAACAGCATTCCAAAAGCTAAGTTTCTTCACTAGGACTAGTTATACAGCCAAATGTGACGACATATAATATTGTTATAGACAATATTCTTCCTCAATAGAACACAAAATATGAAAAGTAGAGGACAAAAAGGAGAAACATTTCTGAGTTTACCATCCCTAGGGAGATTCTCGTATTTCACCCTGCCTACAATATGTTTCATTTTTTTTTTCTGGTCTTTCATTTTTCATGCATTTTATATGCAGATAGCATAATGAATGGGAAGTACTTAGAATATGTGCTGGTCATTTGTTTTATCCATGTAAATTTAGTCAATGCTTTCCAATATCTTGAGATATATTTCCCTCTCATTATTTAGAATGACCACTTAATATCTAAGTACAAGCACATAACATAATACATTGGTGCTTTAGTGTGGAGCAAAATGACTGTTTCCAAATTTTTGCTAATGTAAACAATGCTTTGAAAGACATTCTCCAGCACATATCATGTTTCCATACTTATGTGTCATAATTCTTAAAGATAAATCTCAGAAACTGAGATGGCTACATCAAAGAACATTTTTTTTCCTCATTTGAATCATGTTGTAAAGACTTTTCAGGCATCATAGTAAGAGATAACTAATCTAATGTTTAATAGGGCCATGTCCTTTAAGCAGATTGGGGACTCCACAGGGCCTCTGGCAAAGTGAATCGTATTTATTGTGGTCAAAAACAGGTTGGAACCTCAAAGTGCATTCTGTTATTTCATGACCTAAGGACAGGGTTAAGTCATTTTTTTTTTCATGCAAGCTTACTACTCACAGTGTACATAATATCTCAAACACAAATATATACTGTCATTCCTATTCCGTTAAATACATAGACAAATTCATATGTTCTGGAGAGTGTATTTCAAAATGTTCTTTATATTAGCAAATGTGCATGTGTGCATGCACACACACACACACACACACACACAAAGGTGTTTCACAATGAGCACTACCATGAATATAGCAGGTGTGCTTGATTCTTCAAGTTGTTTTAAGAGCTCCTTTGGCATAAAATTTAATGTCAGTTTCAAACACCTTTTACTTTCTGAAAAAAAAATTGTGAAGTGTGCAAAAAAACACCCTCTCTTCCACTGAAAAATTTAGAAGTAAATTAATACATAGAAATGTGGAGAGGTGTTTGTGTGAAGTGGCACTAGAAGTCATCATTGCAGCATCTGTAAGTACTGTCTAGATGAGTAAAATATTCCCCATGGTGTCAAGTGCCTTGTAGTAGCATTGCATCCTCCTTCCCATTAAAGGACCACTTAGTACAATAGGGTGCAATTAAGCCAGCCTAGCCTCCGTAGTCTGAAAGGTAGCTCTTTTCCAAAGTGCTTCATTTACTCCTCTATCCTAATAATGGGTGGTTTTCCCATATGATGCTATCATGGGTTACTCACTAGTAATGACATATTCAGTTATAGATGAGATGGAACTGAGGGAATATTTCATCATCATATTCTCAACTCATTTACAAACATAACGTTATTTTTTCATGCTCTCTCCTAGGTATTCATATAATAATTTATGTAGTATGTATTAGTCAGGGTTCTCTAGAGGAACAGAACTGCTAGAATGAATTATTTTAAAGGGGGATTTATTGGATCAGCTTACAGTAGTCCAATAGCAGTTGCAGGCCCGAGAATCACCGAACCTGGTAGTTGCTCAGTCCTCGTGGCCAGATGCCTCAGCAGTCCCGACCCGGCACTGCAGATGGTGCAGGAAAGCCTGGAGGCTTCCTGAGGAGCCGCTGGGCTTCAATCCACGGGGGTCTTCAGTTGATGCTGGTCTTTCGTCCGCACTGGTCTTCAATCCACGCTGGAAGGTAGCAAGCAGCTCCGGCAGCCAAAATGGACGGGGGGCAGGAAGGAAGGAAGGGACTCTTTTTTCCCAGAGCTCCCTTGTATCAAGTCCCCCTCTGGGCGGGACCGCCCATTCTGGGGGAAGGGCTCAACCTTGGGGAAAGACTTCCTCCTCTAATTGATCCTTCCTAGAAACAACCTATGGATTACTAAACAGATCAAGTTGACAACACCTTAACTATCACAAGTCCACCCCTTGTCAACTTGGCATCAAATCATGTCTCCTTACATCATACTTAATTTTCAAATGAAAACAGTAACAAGCTCATAATTCCGCCTAACATGGCATAACTATCCCACGTACAACCGGAACCGCAAAATCTTCCCCCAACACAAAACTTAGTCTCTAGTATAATGGGTCTAATATAAATTCAACAGTTAGCTAATGATATAATCGTAATATTGGTGTAGATACATACAAACACTCTGTTATCAAGGCAGGACAGAAACATTGCAATCACAGTCCTCGTTTCTGTAACTGGTCACGTGGCCTTAGCTGGTATTTGTAACTGCCTTCTTCTACTACCCATTCTGTATTTCCTCCACCTTCAGCAAGCACCTCACCAGGTCTTGGTTCTTTACCTGGAGGGGTAACCCATACCTTCATTCCTGAAGGATCTGGGCCATTTATCACACTACTTCTATTGGGTTGTTGCAGTCGTCCATTGACTTTGACAACAGGACATGGTAACACTAGCAGACGCCCTAAAGGATCTCCTGCACTCCAGGCATACTCTTCCTTACCTCCATTGTGGAGAAGCAGTCCAATTTCCCCCTGGTAATCTGGATCAATCACCCCTGCTATCACTGTAACTCCTTTCTCAGCCTGTTCACTCAAGGGCATTAGGAGCCCAAAGTGACCAGGGGGAAGTCTTAGCTTCCAGTTCAATGGAATGTTCTTTGTGTCTCCTGGCAAAAGCACTCCTCCCTCTGGGACCAAGACTTGTAGTCCAGCAGAGCATAAGGTTGCGGGAACAGGAAGCAAAAATCTAGCTAATGGGTCACTTGGAGTGATGGTAAGTGGGACCATTCCCATTTCCACCCCTTGATTCCTGGACCCGTGAATCCGGGCTATAGGAGAAACAGTACCATATATAGGACGCTGATTCAGAGCATACACAGCCTGCTGGAGGACACTCCCCCAGCCCTCCAAGCTATTGCCACCTAGTTGGCGCTGTAGCTGTTTCTTCAAAAGGCCATTCCACCGTTCTATCAAGCCAGCTGCTTCAGGATGGTGGGGCACATGGTAAGACCAGTGAATTCCATGATCATGAGCCCACTGCCGTACTTCCTTGGCGGTGAAGTGAGTTCCTTGGTCAGAAGCAATGCTGTGTGGAATGCCATGACGGTGAATAAGGCATTCTGTAAGCCCACGGATGGTAGTCTTGGCAGAAGCACTACGTGCAGGAAAGGCAAATGCATACCCAGAATAAGTGTCTATTCCAGTAAGGACAAAACGCTGCCCTTTCCATGATGGAAGTGGTCCAATGTAGTCAACCTGCCACCAGGTTGCTGGCTGGTCACCCCGAGGAATACTACCATATCGGGGGCTCAGAGTTGGTCTCTGCTGTTGGCAAATTTGGCACTCAGCAGTAGCCGTAGCCAGGTCAGCCTTAGTTAGTGGAAGTCCATGTTGTTGGGCCCATGCATAGCCTGCATCTCTGCCACCATGGCCACTGTGTTCATGGGCCCATTGGGCAATGACAGGGGTGGCTGAGGAAAAAGGTTGACCACTATCCACAGTACGGGTCAGCTTATCTACTTGATTATTAAAGTCATCCTCCAACGAGGTCACCTTCTGATGAGCATTAACATGGGACACAAGTATCTTTATATCCTTTGCCCATTCAGAGAGTTCTATCCACATACACCTTCCCCAAATGTCCTTTTCACCGATTTTCCAATTGTGCTCCTTCCAAGTCCCAGACCATCCAGCCAAACCATTGGCCACAGCCCATGAATCAGTGTATAAGCGCACATCTGGCCATTTTTCTTTCCAAGCAAATTGCACAACCATATGCACTGCCCGAAGTTCTGCCCATTGTGAAGACTTCCCTTCACCACAGTCCTTCAGAGTTGTCCCAGAAAGGGGCTGTAATGCTGCAGCTGTCCACTTTTGGGCGGTGCCTGCATAACGTGCTGAACCATCTGTAAACCATGCCCTAGACCTCTCCTCCTCAGTCAAGTGATCATAGGGCACACCCCATGATGCCATAGGTGCATGCTTGGGGACAGAAGGCATTGCAACAGGAGTAGCAACCATAGGCATTTGGGCAATTTCCTCATGTAACTTACTCGTACCTTCAGGGCCTGCTCTAGCCCGATCACGTATATACCACTTCCACTTAATGATGGACTGTTGCTGTGCACGTCCAACTTTATGGCCTGGTGGGTCAGATAACACCCAGCTCATGATGGGCAGCTCAGGTCGCATAGTAACTTGATGGCCCATTGTCAAACGTTCAGTTTCCACTAAGGCCCAATAGCAGGCCAAAAGCTGTCTCTCAAATGGAGAATAATTGTCTGCAGACGATGGCAGGGCCTTGCTCCAAAATCCCAATGGCCTCCGCTGTGATTCACCTATGGGGGCCTGCCAAAGGCTCCAAACAGCATCCCTGTCTGCCACTGAAACCTCAAGTACCATCGGATCTGCTGGATCATATGGCCCAAGGGGCAGAGCAGCCTGCACAGCAGCCTGGACCTGTTGAAGGGCCTTCTCTTGTTCTGGGCCCCACTGAAAACTAGTAGCTTTCCGAGTCACTTGGTATATGGGACGGAGTAAGACACCCAAGTGAGGAATGTGCTGTCTCCAAAATCCAAATAGGCCCACTAGACGTTGTGCTTCTTTCTTAGTGGTAGGAGGGGCCAAATGCAACAACTTGTCCTTCACCTTAGAAGGAATATCCCTACATGCCCCACACCACTGAACTCCTAGAAATTTCACTGAGGTGGAAGGTCCTTGAATTTTGGATGGATTTATTTCCCATCCCCTGATGCGCATATGCTGTACCAGCAACTCCAGAGTGGATGCCACCTCCTGCTCATTTGATCCAATTAGCATTATGTCATCAATATAATGGACCAAAGTGACACCCTGTGGAAGGGACAAGCGATCAATGTCCCTGCGAACTAAGCTATGACACAGGGCTGGAGAGTTAATATAACCTTGAGGTAAAACAGTAAATGTGTACTGCTGACCTTGCCAGCTGAAGGCAAATTGCTTCTGGTGGTCCTTATGGACAGGTATGGAGAAGAAAGCATTTGCAAGATCAATAGCCGCATACCAGGTACCAGGAGATGTGTTAATCTGCTCAAGTAAAGAAACCACATCTGGTACAGCAGCTGCAATTGGAGTCACCACCTGATTAAGTTTCCGATAATCCACTGTCATTCTCCAGGATCCATCTGTCTTCTGAACAGGCCAAATAGGAGAGTTAAAGGGAGATGTGGTGGGAACCACCACCCCTGCATCCTTCAAGTCTTTTATAGTGGCATTAATTTCTGAAATCCCTCCAGGGATGCGATACTGTTTCTGATTCACTATTTTCCCTGGTGGTGGGAGCCTCAGTGGCTTCCATTTTGCCTTTCCAACCATAATAGTCCTCACTCCACAAGTCAGGGAACCAATGTGAGGGTTCTGCCAACTCCTAAGTATATCTATCCCAATTATGCATTCTGGCACTGGGGAAATAACCACAGGGTGAGTTCGGGGACCCACTGGACCCACTGTCAGTCTAACATTTGCCAAAACTCCATTGATCACCTGACCTCCATAAGCACCTACTTTAACTGGAGGGCCATGGTGCTTTTTGGGGTCTCCTGGAATCAATGTCAATTCAGAGCCAGTGTCCAGTAGGCCCCGAAAGGTCTGATTATTTCCTTTCCCCCAGTGTACAGTTACCCTAGCAAAAGGCCGCAGGTCCCTCTGAGGAAGGATAGGTGTAAGTTTAATATTGAAACTTTTGGCAGTTGCAGCAGGGTCCTTCCTCAAGGGGACCTGGCCACCCCTTCAATCAAGGGGCTCAGGGTCTGTAAACTGGCTCAAATCTGGAAACTGATTAAGAGGTCTTGATTCTCTGTCGCTATAATTCAAAGTGGCTTTATGTTCCCTTGCTCTGGAATTTTTCTGCTTATACAGATCAAGAAGAAATTCAGTAGGCTTCTTATCTATTTGACTTCTGGGAACACCATGATTAATCAGCCAATTCCAAAGGTCCATACGAGTCATACCTTTATGTGCATAATTTTGCCTACGCTGTCTATTATGAAAAACACGTTCACCCTGCCTTTGGCGATTCAGTGCTGCCACCTGGCCCTTGTTACCCCGAGATCCAGTTATGCCCATTGCATCTAAATCACCTAATGCAGCAACTGCAGCTCCCACTGTGAGGTCTTCTTTACATAAAAGAGCAATGATGGAAGACTTTAAGTATGCTGGTGCTCCCCTCACAAATCTATTTCTTATAGTCTTAGTGAAGGGCACATCTTCTGGACGCTCCCATTGTGGGGGCAAAGATGAGTTTACATGGCAAATCCACTCCAGCATTCCAAGTTCTCTGAGCTTTTTAATCCCTTCATCGACATTAAGCCAAGGGATATCAGGCAGCTCGAGCTCACTCACAGTAGGCCATCTTTGGATCCATACTTCAGCCAACCAATCAAATAAACTCTTGGCACCCTTTCCAACTGCACGAGCTGCATTGTTAAATCTAAAATCTCTGCTCAATGGGCCTATTTCAGTAAATTCAGCCTGATCTAATCTTATGTTCCTTCCTCCATCATCCCACACCCTTAAGATCCATTCCCACACATATTCCCCATGCTTCTGCCTGTACAAGTTAGAAAACTCCTGAAGTTCTTTAGGGGTGTACCTCACTTCCTCCTGTGTCACACTTTCTATCTCACCTTTAGGGGCCTGCCTAGCCTTCCGTCTGGTTATAGGCCTAGAGGCAAAAACGGGTGGGAACTGAGAAGCACCAGCACTTCCTGCTGATTCCCCAGACAAAGAGGGATGAATTCCCTCAGGCAAGGGTGGGGAGGATAATACCTCAGGATGTGGGGGTGGGGATACAACTGCTGCTAAGGGAGGGCAGGCCATATTTTCATCCAAAACATCTTCTTCAGAATCTAACACTTCGATGTCCCCAGGTTCTTCAGGGTCTTCCCACACATCACCATCCCAAGTCACAGGATCCCACTCTTTTCCAATCAGTGCCCTCACTTTAACTTCTGATAGTTGGTGAGGCTGGGATTTGAATTTACGTTGCAAATTAGCCAATCTCACAATGAGAGCTTGGGTTTGGTTTTCTGCAATCCGAGCCCTGTTCTGGCTAGAGAGGAGACTCTCCTCCAGGGCACCCTTAGAAACCTTGAGATCATGTATGTGGGTCTTAAGCTTAGAATTTTCCTTTTTGAGCTTCTGCTGTTCCCTCACTAGTTTGTCCAGAGATGCCAAAAGCAACCAACCAGCCTCATCATTGGTCTTACTTTTCCACAAATACTCAAATGTTTTAAATACAGAGTTACTAAATTCCTCGCTCTTCACAAGACATGACTCAGGGTCATCAAATACATCTATCTCACGTAGTTCTTGAAATAGTGCACACCATGGATTATCAGTGCCCCCCTTATTTCCAGGAAAAGCGCTCTCCTTATCATCAGTGGGGCCTTTAGCAGCATCAAAATTGGAGAGCCAACCCCAGATAGCACTAAGCCCACTAGAGAAACCCATTCTTACAATTCTGTTTCTCTAGAACCACTTCTGGTACCAAATTCTGTATTAGTCAGGGTTCTCTAGAGGAACAGAACTGCTAGAATGAATTATTTTAAAGGGGGATTTATTGGATCAGCTTACAGTAGTCCAATAGCAGTTGCAGGCCCGAGAATCACCGAACCTGGTAGTTGCTCAGTCCTCGTGGCCAGATGCCTCAGCAGTCCCGACCCGGCACTGCAGATGGTGCAGGAAAGCCTGGAGGCTTCCTGAGGAGCCGCTGGGCTTCAATCCACGGGGGTCTTCAGTTGATGCTGGTCTTTCGTCCGCACTGGTCTTCAATCCACGCTGGAAGGTAGCAAGCAGCTCCGGCAGCCAAAATGGACGGGGGGCAGGAAGGAAGGAAGGGACTCTTTTTTCCCAGAGCTCCCTTGTATCAAGTCCCCCTCTGGGCGGGACCGCCCATTCTGGGGGAAGGGCTCAACCTTGGGGAAAGACTTCCTCCTCTAATTGATCCTTCCTAGAAACAACCTATGGATTACTAAACAGATCAAGTTGACAACACCTTAACTATCACATAGTATATTCTGAATTTTATTGGAAAAATGATTTGGGGCTCATGCCCTTAGTGTATTTTATTCTTGCCTGTGTTCTGTCTTTCATTTTAAATCATGAGTTCATACAGAAGCTATTATTTCTACCTTAAGCACAGTCCTAATAGACTGTTGATGGTACAGATGTATTAGTGATTATTATGAAAAAAATTGTTCTGTCCCATGGGAACATTATTAAATTTTTCTCGACTTTAGATGATATGTCATCCTGGCAATATATATAGTCATTGAATGATTTATATTTACTCAAATAAAAATATTTCTCTGACTTTATATGAGGGGTACTTTTTTTCTGTAGAGATTCAGTTTCCTCAATATTTTCTATATAAAGACTATTAGGAAATATTTTTCAATATCTTGGCCATTTTCTAGTTACAATAACTTGTATGACCCTGTTGGTTTCCTCAACTTGTTTTTCCTAAATCTTTTCTTGTCATTCTGGAACCTTTACAAACTGTCATTGTCTCATTCCATCCTCACGGGTAGTACCTCCCTTGCCTTGCCTTGTCTTATTCCCCTTAAAGTTGAAACATTGCTATTTATTTTCACTTAAAATTTTGGTTAACTTTTCTTAAATTGTCCTTATTTCTTTTCACTTTGTAACAGAAATTGTATGTAAGCCTTCTAAAAATTGAACCTAAGATTCAGTCATTGGACCTTTTTTTCAGTTTGTCTTTAACATAAGCTGTCTGTGCCATGCTCCACTGTTTTATGCTTCTCTTCTATATTTACATAGAACATTCTTAAGCTATGAAAGTGGTAACTCGATTCTCTCATTTCACTCTTGCCAAGCTCAAAAACAGTGCACAGTTCCTCCAAGTGGATGATATTAGTTCACAGAAATCTGGGTGCAGGTGGTCCAGGAGCCCACCTCCGTGTGGAGATGATGCTTGTGGCTAAAAACTGGCTCCTGCCAGCATGGTTCCACACCTGCAGCCTTGGTCTCACCTGGAAACTTGCTGGCAAGGCAGGGCCTCCTTTTCCTCCTCAGACAGGACTCTGTCTGCACAAGATTCATGGGTGGTTCCTGCATGTCTTCATGAGAAGCCCCTCACTGATTGTCCTAGGGTCATCACTGTCAGTTAGACAGGTCCTTTTTTCATGTAGGTTCTGAATGCAGGCCAAAAGTTGAATGGCTGGATATTGAAATCAATATTTGATGAAACTTAGAGTTGTGGCTTGTGTAATTACACAAGATCTGGGATACAAAAGTAACTCAGAATGTTTTCCAGTTATAAAGGATTAATATTATAACTTAGATATATGATTCCCATTTTTAAAATTTGAATTTGTAATTAAGGAAGTCATTTTTCATCACTCTGAGCTTCTTGGTTGGTTCTGCAGGCATCTTACCATATTTGTGTGATAGATGCTCCCTTTCTGACTGTGCCATTGTGGAAACAACAAATGAATCTTGGAAAATCTATGGAATATGCAAAATTAAAAATCTCAAAATAGTAAATTCATTTAAAACTATTTGCTTTAATGTTCTGAATTCTAGAATATAAAAGATTCTTGAAAAATTAGAACTGTACCAAATAATACTTAATGGAGAGAGACTGGAGGAATTCCCATTGAGATCAGGAACAAGACAGGGTTGTCCACTCTCACCTCTGCTCTTCAATATAGTACTGGAAGTCCTAGCTCAAGCAATAAGACAGGAGAAAGAAATAAAAGGGATACAGTTTGGAAAGGAAGAAGTTACATTAGCTCTATTTGCTAATGACATGGTTGTATATGTAAGAGACCCAAGAGACTCCATCCCAAAACTCCTGAAGGTGATAAACTCCTATAGCAAAGAAGCAGGATACACAATCAATGCAAAAAAAAAAAAATCAGTAGGCTTTCTATATGCAAATGACAAAGATATAGAGAAAGAAATAAATGACATGGTCCCATTTCCAATAGCAACAACAACAAAAATACCTTGGAATAATGTTAACCAAGAAAGTGAAAGATCTATACAACAAAAACATAAAAACACTCAAAAAAGAAAATAAGGAGGACTTGAGAAAATGGAAAGACCTCCCATGCTCCTGGATAGGCAGAATTAACATCGTGAAGATGGCAATCCTACCAAAGGCAATGTACAGATTTAATGCAATTCCACTTAAAATCCCAACAGTGTTCTTCACAGAGATAGACAAAATGATCTCAAATTTCATAGGGAAAGGCAGAAGGCCTCACATATCCAAACATATCCTGAGCAAAAGAAATACCTCTGGAGGCATCACCATACCTGATCTAAAGCTATATTACAAAGCCATAGTAATAAAAACAGCAAGGTACTGGCATAAAAACAGGAGTACAGACCAATGGAATAGACTCGAGTACCCATTATTTGGGTCAAGCAACTATGGCTACTTGATATTTGACAAACGCCCTAACAATATAGGCTGGGAAAATGACAGCATCTTCAAAAAATGGTGCTGGAAAAACTGGATAACCATATGCAGGAAATTGAAACTTGCTCCACACATCTGGCCATGCACAACACTCAAGTTCAAATGGATCAAAGACCTCAGTATAAGACCAGAAACTCGTCTACTACTGGAAGAAAACATAGAAGGAACTTTCCATGATATCGGAATGGAAAAAGACTTCCTGAACAAAACCCCAGTAGCACAGGGTCTTAAACAGTCACTCAACCAATGGGATTACATGAAGCTGAAGAGTTTCTTCACAGAAAAGCATACAATAAGCAAAGCCAATAGTTTACCCACAGAATGGGAGAAAATGTTTGCTGAATATCCAACTGACAGAGGCCTAATCTATAGAATCTACAAGAGCTCAAAAACCTAAATAATAAAAAGTCAAATAACCCAATCACAAAATGGAGCAAAGAGCTGAACAGACAGTTCAAAGAGGAAGAAATACAAATGGCAAACACACACTTAAGAAAATGTTCATCATCCCTAATCGTCAGGGAAATGCAATTTCAAACAACTATGAGATTCCACCTTACCCCAGGAAGGATATCAAACATCAAAAAATCAAATAAAAATAAATGCTAATAAGGATGTGGAGAAGTAGGAACCCTTTTCCACCATTGATGGGAATGTGAGATGATACAGCCACTTTGGAAAGCAATATAGAGACTACAAAAAAGCTGACTATAGAGTTACAAACAGACCCAGTTATTTCCTTATTGGGCATGTACCCTAAAACCTTCAAGCCTCAGTCCAGAGAGATTTGTTCAACCCTGTTTATAGCAGCTCAATTTGTAATAGCTAAGAGCTGGAATCAACCCAGATGTCCATCACTAGAAGAACTGATAACTAAGAAGTGGTATATCTACACAATGGAATTTTACACAGCAGTAAAAAAAAAAAAAAAAAAAAAGGGACACAATGAAATTTGAAGAAAAATGGTTGAACGTGGAATAGATCATTCTCAGTGAACTTACCCATTCACAAAAAGATAACTGCCACATAGTCTCACTCATCTATAGCACCTAACCTCAATCTACCCAAGCTGCCAACATACCCAGCAAGCATCTCAAGCACTAGACAATAGGGTGCATGGAGAGGGAGGCGAGGGTAAGGAATGGGGTGTGGGACACAAATCTGGATCCAAATGGCAATGGTACCATAAAATTCTACATCCTAAAAGGCAAACCAAAGGATTGAACCTTCACCAGGCCCTTAGAGGGAACACCTGAGCCACAAGGCACTGGAGAGGGTATGATGAAGACTGACCTTAATCTTCTACAGCTTCTCTCTCTCTCTCTCTTCTCTCTAACTCTTTTATATTAGTTATCTTTTTTGCCTTCTCTTAGTGGGCACTGACCTGTAACTCCTAGTACCAGCATGTGGCTATCATCCACAGTAAGCTTTTGATCAGAAAGACATACAAGGTTTCCTAAAAGAAAGACAGATTTCTTTTTTTTTTATAAAATATTTTATTTTTATTTATTTATTTGAGGGAGGGAGAGAGAGAGAGAGCATGAGCACACCAGGGCTTTTAGCCACTGCAAACGAGTTCCAGATGCATGTGCCACCTTGTGCTTATGTGGGTCTTGGGGAATTGAATTGAGATCCTTTGGCTTTGTAGGCAAGTGCTTTAACCACTAAGTCATGTCTCCAGCCCTTAAAGACAGATTTCTGTCAGCGTACTTGATGACCCACCAAAGGTTAGTGGTAAGACCCTACTGCTGAAGACATCATATGCAGTTGACACGTAAAATGGAATGACATGGCTGGAAGCTGGAAGAGAGTCAGTCCCCAGACAGTGCATCTAGTGCCAGAAGGTGCTACATGGGCGACTGGGGGAAAATGACCAATATCTCTCCAAGCATCTCATGCTAACCTACTTAGCAGCAAATAACCTGTCATGATGGTCACACAAGTACAACAGTGTCACACAGCCATGGTAGGAAACCAACTGCTCTTGGTTTGGCTAACTGTTCCTCTCCGTGGAACAGGACCCATAGCTGGAGCTGGGAAACAAGTCAGAACCATACATATCCAAACATGAGCCCACTCTCCATTATCAAGCTACCACCAATCGTGGGCTACAAAAGGGCCTACACCTATTAAATTCTCTATAAAAAAAAATAAGCATTATCCCATTTGTCTGGTGCTAACTTTACTCTCCGTTGGACAATCTGCTTCTCTTTTTTCAGATAGATGCAGATCCTAAGGAGAGAACCACCCCATCATACCTCAAAAGGGCCCTTGCTGAAACTAAGAACAATTGGTGAAACAAGCAAGGGTGCTGTTTTCTTGGTGAACCAGGTACCAGCACAAGGGTGAAGGAGATAAACACAGAGAACAATCAACTCCTACCAAATCAGATATCCAGAGACACAGAGGCTCCCAACAACTCATTATGAAGCAGACCAAAAATGAACCGAACATGGCTCAGGGAAATTTTGTGGAAGAGGGGGCAGAAAGAATGTCAGTACCACACCTTGGGTCATGATATGCAGAGACATTTCTCCTACCCATAACTGTGGGCTAACTCCACAATGCATGACCCATATACCTCAACAAGGAGGGGCCACAGGGAGGGGCTAGGACATAGATGACGCTAACAATGGTACCAATTTGATTATTCACTGAGCACAAAACTAATTAATAAAACAACTGTCAAAAAAGAAAAAAGAAAACTCAGAATTGCATTTTCTTATTTGCCATTATATTTACATTTTTTAAAAATTTTTTTGGTTTTCCAAGCCAAGGGCTTACTCTAGCTCAGATGCTCAGACTGACCTGGAATAAAATATGTAGTCTCAGGGTAGCCTTGATCTCACGGTGATCCTCCTACCTCTGCCTCATGAGTGCTGGGATTAAAGGCATGTGCCACCATGTCCGGCTAAGTTACATCATTTTTTAAACCCCTGATACTTCCCAGCTACAAATTAAAATTTGAGATTAAAAAATGATTTCATAAAATTAAAAGCTTAAAAGGGTGCACTAACATTTTTTTTTACTTTGACAACACTATCTAATATCCACTCATTGATAACATCTCAACATATAAGAGAAGTTATTCACCCCAAGCAACTTAAATGTTTTCCTATGTATAAAAGCAAATATTCAGATAGTAATAGTAATCTGAAGAACATGCTTGCTTTATATTCTTAATATCTTATTTACTGCTCTGTAGGCTGGTACCTTGCTATAATCAATATCATCAGTCAGGTACAATACCTGGATTTCCAGAAATCTCTCTCTTCACAATCAAATCACAATGTCAACTTAGACTAAATAATAATCTAAACTCAAACTTTTCCCCCTTTATTTTAGAAGCACTTATTTGATACTGTGCCTACAAGAGGACATTTTTTAGCTTCAGCTATTGTTGTTAATTTTATGGCAGATTTCTTTTTGCCATGTAAAATATCACTTTGTTTCTTTAATATGTAACAGTTTACTCTTTTGGTATTAAAATATTTCCTCAATAAAACTATATATAAAAATTTAAGAAGAAATGTTTTCCTTTTCTATTTTGATTGATTAACAAGTTTGAGGTCTTATCAAACACTTTGCTTAAATGAGTTTCTTGGTTAGATTTGAGACATTTTCAGATGACATACAAACATAAAACACTTACTTTTGCCAGCATACTTGGCCATTTGACATTGGATTCTTTGAATTTCATTATTTCTTTTACACTTGCATATTGACATTTTTTAATAACCAAAGCAGAATTTCAGTAAGTTTTCAAGTTACATTCAATTTTACATATTTATCTTATTCTGTACTGGCAAGGAGAGAAGGGGGAGGAGAGAGAGAAAGAAGAGAGAGGTATGCACCCAAGTCTTGCAAATGAACTCCAGATGCATGGACCACTTTGCCCATCTGACTCTTCCTTGGTACTGGAGAAATTAGCCTGGGTTGTTAGGCATTGCAGGCATGTGCCATAACTGCTAAACCATCTCTCCATCCCTTTTTTAAAAAATATTTTATTCACATTATCTTCTTGATCCTTAAATTTATGACTTGATTTTTTTAAAAAACTAAATTTATTGGATTTTTCTCAGGTTTCCATGTATAGACTATAAGTCCTATTTCTGCATAGTAGAAGCTAAACATTTTTTAAACTATGGTATTCTAAAAATAATTAACTGTAACTTTGAGAACAGTCCATTTTTTGACATTTCTGTCATGGTCTTAACTTTGATGATTAGTTGATCTAACAGTAGAGAAGCAGCAACAATAGAGTTCAAATTCAATATTTAATAATCTGTTTTACACAAAGTAATTACGTAAATTTTTAGAAAAAGTTTCATGGATTTCCATGACAAATAAATAAATAGAGATTTGGTTACTAAGCATTTATTTGACAGACATCCAAAACAAATTCCTCTGTCTAAGCAAATTAAAAAGTATCTAAAGGAATATTTATGAATATGTAACTATCAGATGGCTATCAACTACAATTCCAGTGAAAACAAAAAATACAAAGGAAACAAATATTGCATTCATGTTTTTACGTAGGAGTCATTGCAGTGGAGGTATGAAACTGCTTGAAAAATTGAGGAGTTAGGAAAGTGAAATACAAAGGAAAAATCAGTGAATGTTAAGCAACTGTCACAGAAAGTATTCAGTGATAACCTTGGCACTGGTAACAGTTTAGCTTTTTGCATAACTGAAAAGATAGAGACAAATAATATGTGTTATATTCCATATTTATGGTGTGTTAGTATGCATTTAGAGGCTAAAATAGTGAATGAGCCTGTCCTAAATTATTCCATATGCTTTTATAATATAGAGACGATTATCATAAAAATTATTTGGTATTTATGTATAGAATTGTAGTTGTAATTTGTACAAAAAGCAACAGTCAGAATAGACGAAATACTAGAGCTAAAATTTAATCAAGAAGAGTCCATATAGCTAAAGATGTAATTAGAAGTTGTTGCCAAGTTATCTAGTATGATGTATTTTAACATACTAATTATTTTACCACACTGTCATGAGCTGTTTTCTAGTTTGTAATGCTGTAATTTGTTTACTCAGAAATTTTTTTTACAAATTTAAAAAATTGTATTTCCTAATATATTATAATTTCTGTACAGTATACCCTTCTGCTTTGGAACTTACTATTTCCATGGTATCATTATCAATAGATATTTATTTTTACTGAGTCCAATTTACCAACACTGCTTCTGGTGGTTTCATTCTCATTATTCATGAATATGTAATTCTATTGATGCTCCTTTCAAAGGCAAGGGAAAGCAGGACGTAAAAAAAGAGGTCCATATATGGCCTAGGTGTCCTCACAAATCATTGTATAAGAAAGGCCTATGACTCTTACCTTTATAAGCAATGGGACTGTATCACTTACTTCATGGTAGGATGACTATAAAATTTATTGTCCAAACTGAGATACTTTTGAAAGTGAAAGGAAGTACTATTAATAATTACACTTGGGCAACAGACATAAACCATAGCTGTCCTGAGCAGCCAGAATGTATGGCCATCCTATTACATGGTGACAGTATAGTGATGTATGGGTGGGATCTTTCAAGCCTATACTGTAACTTGGTTTGGAATTCTTTTCTAGGCTAAGGTTATCTTGCTTTGTCTGTATGTAAGTTCTGCTTCTTTATACCTAGGCTGTTAGACAACTTCACGCAAAAATTGACTTTCATTTCTCATTTTAGAAGAAATTAACTTTCATCTCACTTAGAGTTTATTCAGATGCAGGAATACTTTGGAGATGAGATGTGTAGTAATGTATAGTATTATTAACCCTAGAATTAATGTAGATAATTTATTATTTTTAAATATTATTTATTTATTTGAGAGAGACAGAAAAATAGAGAGGGGAGAGAGAGAGAAAAAGAGGGAGAGAATGGCACACCAGGGCCTCTAGCCACTGCAAACAAACCCCAGATGTGTGTGCCACCTTCTGCCTCTGACTTTATGTGGGTACTGGGGAATCAACTTGGATCCTTTGGCTTTGCTGGTAGGTGCCTTATCTGCTAAGCCATCTCTTCAACCCTAGACAAATTCTTAATATTACTTAAATTAAGGTTTTAATAACTAATTGTATTGAATTATAACAAAGGAAGATAACTTTTAAAATACCTGCTCAGTCTTGAGATGTGTCTATGTTAAAAATTAAAATAAGACTTTTCTGTTCAAGAGATACATCTATTTAATTGTCTCTTAGTTCAGTTATGTTTGACTTGGCTTATACTTTGTGTATTAGAGCTATCAAACTTTGAGATATCTTGCATTTCAAACTGCAATCTACATTTTTCAACAGTTCATTGCATTTTAATAGTTTTGTTTTATCTTTAAAGTATCATATCATTGATATATAACATTGTTAATGCTGTGTGTGAATTTAATGTGAGCATTTATGCCTTTTTTTATTCATTGTGACTTTTTCTGATATATTAATGTAACTGTTAATTTTGAAGCTTTTTACATTACTATCTCTCTTATATATCCATACGTATCTGCTTGCTCTCTCATTTTGTTCAGTGTTTTATTACCAGTCTTTCAAAAATTGCTGTTTTAATTGTGTGTAACAATCTAGGTATAAAAAGCAATATTTTGTATTAACCAATCAACCTTGATATTTTAAAGCTTTAAAAAAATCTGATTTTATTTTTGACTCTTACTAAGTCCAATTATGACTTTAACTTTCAAACTCAGTTGCACCCACTTTTACAACACTCCAGGTTGTTTCAATCTCACAGTCATGCCATTTCAGGAAGAGGTGACTGGTTTCACTGGCAGCGAAGGGGAAATGCTAGTACACATGAGCTTCAGTGATTCCTTGGGGTATGCCCTCCCACACCCTGCATGTGGACTGGGGTTATAGGTGTGCATGGATTTTCACATAGGTGAAGGGAATGAAACTCAGTGTGAATCAGGCCCTCTCTGGCTCTCATGCTTGTGCAGCCAACATTTTTACTCACTGAGCTTATTCCCTAGCCCCTCTTTTCCTGTAGATGATATTGCTTGTTGATCAAGTCAGTACATATGTGTTTTATTTTCTTTCTGTTATGTTAGTATTTACTTTGTCCTTTCTGAGTTGAGTTATAGATCCATGAATTTGCTAATTTTTACATTATTTTTGTTTATTTTTATTTATTTGAGAGTGACAGACAGAGAGAGAAAGAGAGAGAAACAGAGAAAGGGAGAGAGAGAATGGGTGCGCCAGGGCCTCCAGCCAATGAAAACCAACTCCAGAAGCTTGCGCCCCCTTGTGCATCTGGCTAACGTGGGTCCTGGGGAATCAAGCCTCGAACCAGGGTCCTTAGGCTTCAAAGGCAAGCGCTAAACCACTAAACCATCTCTCCAGCCCGAATTTGCTAATTTTTGAGGAAAAGATACCAACCTGTCTCCAAATACACCAATGTGGTATGTCTTTTAGAAAACTTTGAATTTCCCTTCCTCCTGTACCTTTTCTTGATCAATATATTGATATATATCACTCACATTGAAGAGTGATTATTTAGGATTAATATTATACATTTTTGTAGACTGTTATCTATTTTTATTTAATGCTTGATATAAAATATGTACAGGCATAATCATGCACATATTATGGATATAATGATAAATCTCAAAATTTTTTGCTGTAACCTTATGCTTCACTGTTCTTTGCGGTGATGTTTCCAACTGGGTTCATTTGAAATTTGGTTAGATGCTTTTTGTTTTTTCTCCCTGCATGATTTTGGATAGTTTAGTTGATATGTGTGTAGCTATATATATATATATATATATATATATATATATGTGTGTGTGTGTGTGTGTGTGTGTGTGTGTGTGTGTGTATACATAAATATATACATGTGTATGCATGTATTATTGCTGTTTTTTTTTTTTGAGGTATTTGAGGTAGGGTTTCACTCTAGCCCAGGCTGACCTGGAATTCATTATGTAGTCTCAGGGTACCCTTTAACTCACAGAAATCCTCCTACATCTGCCTCCTGAATTCTGGGATTAAAGGCATGCTGCACCCCGCCTGGATTGATATATATTTTTGATGCACAATTTTGGATTTCTGGGAGGGTTTATGAACCCCAACTTTTGAGCTCTTGTCTATTTTCACAGAGAAATGTAAGAGAAGGATGGAAAGGATAAATTATTGAATTTATTTATATAGACATTATGAATTATGAGGTTTGCTTAGGGAAAATTGTTGTCTAGAAAGGCTAGAGCAGTTATACACACACATGGAAGATAATACCTGGAAGCCCATGTGGGAGATTTGGAAGAAACACTCACACATTCACATGAGAGCAAAACATAAAAACCCCAGCTGTGCACCTCCACATAGAAGAGAGTCAAGGGATTAGGGAGTGAAGGACTTAGCTCCTAAGGAAGGATAACAGAGGGAAAGCACCAAAGCAAGGACCAAGAAATTCAGACACCTGGAAAATGAAAGCCAAGAGAATTATTACACACATGGTAGACCCAGAGGTTAGAGGAAAATCAGACATATAACAAAGAGAAAAGGGCATCTAGAGACAGAATACAAGTAAAGAATGAACAGAAAATTACGCAGGCAAGTAACAAGACCCCTGCCCTTTCCGAGCCAGACTTGTGGCACTGGTGTCCAGGTGAAAGAACCACAAGTCAGTCAGGTCGCCAAAATGGAAGAGAGAGAATTTAGCATGACACAACCCTCATAGGTAATTAGGAAGGATTTAGCTATGCAAGGCAGAGACTTGATTTGGTTCATGGACTCTGGGGGCTGAGCCAAAGAGAGCAGTCTACCCAGGTACCCTAGAATGGGGAAGTTACAGGGGCCTCTGTAGCTGTGGTTGATGAAACTGGATTAGATGCTGAAATTCAGCTCTGCCATGACAGGATGGGTGACATCTCTTTGTTCTCCTTGTGCTTCTAGTTGTATCACCAAAAAGCTATGTTTCTCCATTCTGAATTCTCAAATACTCTCAAATACTTTACTTTCCTCTCAAAAGGTAAATGATACCTTAATTATAATGTTCATCTTTTGGAAATTTCTAGAATTACAGTGTATAATGATATCCTTAAAAAATGAATGAGAGTGTCTAGGGAGATGGCATAGTAGTTAAACAGGTTTCCTTGCTACGTGATATCCCAAGTAAAACTCCCAAGCAGCAACATAAAGCTGGACACAAAGTGGCACATGTGTCAATTCTAACACACCTTTGTCAATGGGACTTTGACCTAAGAGAATATGGAAGCCCACAGCTACCTAGGCTGGTACATACACACGCACAGTTGGGGGAAAACAATAAGGGAGACCCTGTCTTAAGAAAGCTCTTAAAAAGATAAACACCCAGATACTAATATTTCTACATGCACACAATGGCGTGTGAATGCCCATTCTCATAGGCACACACACCATACATATCCATACATACATACACACAACGTACACAATACACAAACATAATTTTTTTAAAAAAGGAAAGGAAAAGATGTAGGATTCTGTCCAGGTGTATATTTTTAATTGTATACATTTTTTTTCTTCTCCCCTCCTCTCTATTCTCCTCTTTCTCTTATCCCATCCCCCTGTGTATATAACTATACAGACCAAGTCTGGGACTCACTTTACAGCTCAGACTAGCCTCATGATAATTTTGCCTCTCCTTCCCAAGTTCCAGGACTGTGGGTATGCCCCGTGACACCATACCTGGTTGTATACCTTTTGGTAACATACAAGATTCTCCTTTAGCTTTAGAATTTGTGAAGGTTGTTAATGCATGCCTAGAAGATTCTCTGTGCTCCTTGAGGTACCTTTGAGGCAGACAATGACTGAGCTAACGAATCTAAAAACACAGGACAATCTTTATTTCAGGTAAGTTTTTTTTTTTCAAAAACTATTTTAGTCTACTGCCTTGTTTCTTCCAAATTTTGTCTTTCTGCATGTTTTTAAAAATATATTTTTACCCATTTATTTTCAAGCAGAGAGAAAGAGAGAGAGAATAGGCATGCTAGAGCCTCTAGCAAACAAGCTCCAAATGCATGCACTGCTTTTTGGGTACTGGGAAATTGAACCCGGCTCATTAGGCTTTGCTGGCAAGCACCTTACTTACCTGCTGAACCATCTCTCCAGCTCTCTTTCTGAAATTTTATTAATCAAATGCATGGGATCATTGCCCTGTTCTCCAAGGCTTATACTTTCTACTCATAATTTTGCCCCATTATTATATTATTTTCTGAGCACTGGGAACATTCTCACATATGGGAGCTTTCATATGTGTTTGTTTCCTTAATGTTATGCATCGAATTGTTTAACTTAATTGATTTTGATTTGTATTTACATTTTCATCAAATTAGTTTTGTTTAACTTAGTGTGAATCCTGTTTCCTTTTTTTTAACTTTAGTTGCTAGGGATCTTGAGGTGAATTTCTATTTTTATTCCTGGGCTGTCCAATAGTTGTGGTAACTGTGTTTCTTGTTTTTATAAACTCATTCCTTTAACATTTGCCTTGCAGGCATATGCCAGACATCCCTCATTTTACCAACACAATCGTATGCTTTGGACTCCTACCTCTCTTGCACACCCCCTACCCTAAAGACTCTACTATTTACTACAGAGATGCTTGTTCAGTTATGATTTTAGCTGCTCTACTCACAACAGCTAGGAACTGGGATCAACCCAGATGCCCATCAACAAATGAACAGTTAATGAAGATGTGGCACATAAACACAATGGACTTCTTTCTACTCAATGGTAAAAAAAAATGAAATAATGAAATTTGGAGGAAAATGAATGGCCTTGGAAAAAAAATCATACAAAGGACACAGAAAGACAAATACTGCATGTTCTTTTTCATATGCGGTTCCTAACTTGGAACAGCTTGTGTTGATTGTATATGCCCCAAAGAGGTATAGCTGGATCTAACAGTAGGTCTATTTTCAGCTTTTGGAGGAGTCACCACACTGATTTACAAAGTGGCTGTAAAAGTTTGCTCTCCCACCAATCAGTGTATGAAGGTTCCTGCTTCCCATACCCCCACGAGGATTTGTTGTCATTTGATTGTTTGATGACTGCTATTCTCACTGGAGTGAGATGGAATCTGGACATCATTTTAATTTGCATTTCCCTGATGGCTAAAGGTTTAGAATAACTCTAGGTGTTTATGGACCAATTATATTTCTTCCTTTGAGAACTTTGTTCAATTCTTTTCCCCATGTTTTTGAGTAGGTTGCTTGATTTTTTATTGTTTAGTTTCTTTTAGTTCTTTATAAATTCCACATAATGAACTTCTGTCAGGTGTATGTCTGACAAAGATTTTCTCCCATTCTGTAGGTTGTCTATCGATTTGTTGATGGTTTGCTTATCTGTAAAATAGCCTTTTAGTTTCATGAGGTCCCAGTGGTTGAGAGCTTGTCTAATTCCCTAGGCTACTTTCCTTATGCCTCTAACTTGGAGTGTTCTCCATATATTTTCTTCTTTTGGAGGACATCCCTGATCATGGGCTTGAGGGGCTGGCAGAACACATAGTCAGGTGGGAAGTTCACCTGGGCTTAGATGCCAAGTACTACTTACTACATGGTCATTTGAGTTGGGATCAACTCCAGGACTCTCCTGCTGACTGCTATAAATTTGAGGCTACCCTGAGACTACATAGTGAATTCAAGGTCTATCAAGGGATAGAGTGAGACCCTACCTAGAAAATCAAAAAACATAGTTATTTAAATATAATAACTAATATAACAACTTGTAAATTATAAATGTTGTCACTGTCCATTAATTATATGTTAAAATGAGCAGCGGTCACCATGTAGCTCAGTTGTAGAACGTTTGTCTTGCATGTACAATGCCCTAGATTTAATCTGAAGTAGCAAAAACATTCCACAAAATATAATCTATTCTCCAAAGTCTCAAAAATCAATACAGAAACTGAAGTAGGAAACACTCAAAGTGATATGACTAACCCTTGTGTAGTGAGCAACACAGCTAGGATTTGAACCTGACCAGGTGGCTCCAGATTCTAAGCTCTTAATTTCTATGCCCTATGGTCTGTGATAATAGGTTTGATTAAACAAAAATTCTCATGGCAGTATATTCCTATAATCCCAGCACTTAGGAAGTGGAAGTTCAGTAGTCCTTAGTTACACAGTGAGTTTATAGCCCATTTGGTCTACATAAGTGTTTGGTCACAAAACCAAACACTGTAAGGCAAAATACCTAATGACTCATAAAGACTTACTTTTCTTAAGAATAAATTAAGAGGACATATTTGCTTTTTATTTTTATTTTTTTGAGGCATGCCCAATAGACTGGCCTGTTTTATAAGAGAGAGTAAGAATGAGAGAGAGAGAAAGAAAGAGAGGGGGAGAAAGAATTGGTACTCTAGGGCCTCCAGCCACTGCAATCAAACTCCAGATGCACATGCTCCCTTGTATGCATTTACAACCTTGCACATGTGTCACCTTGTTCATCTGGCTTATGTGGGATCTGGGAAGTCAAACATGGGTCCTTATGATTCACAGGCAAGTTCCTTATTCACTAAGCCATGTCTCCAGCCCAAGATTATATATTTTTATGGCAGTTTTGAATATTTCAGTGAAGTAAAGTGTGTTAGTTACTTGGTCTGTTATTTATAGTGCATCTTATCTTTAAGCAACTTTCTGTTATACCTCAAAATTTCCATCCACTGTACTTTAAAAAGAATTCTAGGGCTGAGAACTGGTTCAGCAGTTGCTTGAGGTTAGATGTTTCTTATCCTCAGTACCCATTTGAAGCCAGTTCACAGGGAAGGGCATGTGTCTGGAGTTCTTCTGCAGTGGTGGGAGACCCTAGTGTGCCCATGCTCTCTCTCTCTCTCTCTCTCTTTATCTTGTAAATTAATTTAAAATTTGTCTGTTAATTGGATACTTGTGGGTCATCACCCTCTTGTGTCCTGCAACTTTACACATTCTTCATCATAAGCTCTACTGTTCTTTAGATTCTGTTTCTCTCTAAAGACTATTTTTTTCTTTTTCAATGTCTCCTTTTTCCATATAAACCTCAAAACTCAAGGTGCTCCTTGGTATGTGACCATTTCTTGTAGACTTGTCCTGTATGTTCTCATATATCATCACCAAGTTCATTCATATGGGATACCTAGAAGTATGGAACTACAGATCAACTCTTCTGTGTATGCCCCTAATATGTATTACTCTCCATTTTCTCCCACATCTTCCTGTGTATTTTAAACTCAGCATGCTGCAAACTAGGCCCATTACAGTTTTTAGCCTTCTTCAGCTCTTTCTCTGATCAATAGTGACACCACAAAGTCATCTGAATGCAAAAACGTAGCTTTATTTATGCGCTTTTCAGTTCCTCCATCCATATTCTGCTAGACCCTAATTATACTCTGCTTTCATAATGCACCTCAATCTCTACCTCAAAGCTATGGTGGCATGAATCCTAGTTGTTTTGTCTCACTTCTCATAGACACAAGAAACTCCCTAAGTGATACCTGTGATGGGGGATTTTGTTTTCTATTCTACCCACATTGTTTTTAGAGTGGTTTTATCTGAAATGCGCTACATTTTTTTCTTTTCATTTCTTTACTTCAAAAATGTCCATAGGTTTTCTCCTGGGTAATATGTGGTGCTATGAGCTCATGATGCAGAATTTCCCGTCCACTTTGCCTGCTCTATTCCCTCTTCTCAATTTCACGTAGTGGGTATCCAATGCAACAGGATAAGGCTGGGTTTTCTTTAACCTTCCCAAATCACTTTGGACACAGTCTTGCTCTCTATGCTCTATCCTCATTATTTCTCATGAGAATGTGTTTAGTACCATGAATAAGTGAAGGGGAAAGATAAAGAATGGATGTTGTATTGCAAAAGGACTAAATCCATTTGAACAATAAGATAAAACTCCAAGCTACAAAGAACATATTAATTTATTTTTGCTTATTTTTATTTCTTTGTTTGCTTGTTTGATAGAATTGTGCTTATTTTTCCTTTGTGAGAATTTTTTATTAAAAATACATTAAAGTACACTGGGGAGGTGGCTCAGTGGTAATATACTTTCCACATAAGCCTGTGGACCTAAGTTTGGATTCCCTATAACTACATAAGATAACCAGTCAGTTGATATGTGCCTGCTGGAAACTTCAAAAGAAAAACATGAAGAAAATATATCAACACACTGTGATTATTATATATTTTAAGGATAGTTTTCAATCAACATTTTAAATAATTTTGCATGCATTTAAGTACTCAGTAAAGGGAATTTCATGAAAACCTTTCAAATGGTTAGCTAGGTAAGACATTGTTTTGAATGATATGTGCTATTTATTTGCTAAAAGTTTTTTTTTAACCTACAAACTTTTTTGAAATAAATGTTACAGATTTTTGTTGAAAAAAAAAAAAAGTTCCACTGTCCTCTGTATAGTCTGCAATGGTTTCATTGGCATAATCTGAAAGAACTGATGACAGGTTAATTGCATTCTAAAAATAGTTTCTATGACTGAGAATCTTGATTCCAAAGATCAAACAACATCCTTAAGAATGTTGGGCTTTTTTTCAAATGCTGTTTAAATTATTCTTTTATTTTTCTCAATTAGCCTCACTTTATTCTTGTTGGCTTTTTGTCAGGAAGATAATTTTTCTGGTCCTTTTAATTTTTACTACACAGCAGACACTACCTTCATGACCCTCACTCTCCCACACTGCATAAAAGTTCAACAAATGCAAAATCAAAAATTACAGGCAGCTGATAATTATTTGCAGTTATAGAAGTTTGTTAATTATAAATCTATTTCTAGGCTGTCACCATGCTAAATAATGAGAATTTGAGATTAAATGAACTTATTTGAGAATCAACTCTGACATGAACCAGTGTTCATTTTACTTTTCTGGTCCTTGATTTCTTTGTCTGCCAAATAGACATTTCACAGAATTAGTGTGACACATGCATCATCATTTCACCACTCATCAAGTCTTGGTGCTCAGAATTCCTCTACCTAGATTTGTGCCTGGTCCTTAATTACATTTGTTGAGTGAATGAATGAACGAATGAGGAGGGATGGTTTTAAAACTAACTGAAATGTTTTTATATTAATTCACAGACCCTGAATTCAAAAAAGAAGGCAGCTGCAGGCTTTTCTGCACATTTAAGGTAAAAAAAAAAACAGAAATTTCAAGTAGACATTGACTAAGCCACAACATTCAAAAAATTGTTTGATGTGTTTTAAAAGGTAACTAGAAATAACAACTACACAGTGGTAATTTAAATGATTTTTCTCTTTTTCTGAGTTTATTATGACATGAATTAATAGTTTTAAAGTTCTCTAAGGTCTTTTAAAATAAATATTTAATTAATTAATTAATTTGTTTGTTTGTTTGTAAGGAGGGGGGCAGGTAAATAAAGAGAGAGAATGGGCACACCATGGCAATCACTGAAAACAAACTACAGACACATGGACCACCAGGCGCATCTGGCTTTATGTGGGTTCTAGGGAATCAAACGTGGATCCTTAGTCTTCACAGGCAAGCACCTTAACTACTAAGCCATCTCTCCAGCCTTAAAATAAATATTATTTAGACTCTTGGAAAATAAATTTCTTCTGGATGATAAATACATTCACTCCTTATTAGCCAATAGAGATTGGGTCCAGGAACACTGTGGATACTAAATCTATAGAAGCTCTAGGATCATGTATAAAAGGGAATGGTATTTGCATATAACATGCACACACTTTAAAGCCCCTCAGTGTTCTCTCTCTCTCTCTGTCTATATATATATGTATATTCCCTTTAACTTATATAAATATGAGTTATTAAGAGCTTAATAGTATTATGTTGAATTAAGGTAATGGACATACTTTGTGTACACTGGAATACATGCATACATGCAAATACATATACAGTCATGTATGAATCAATTTCACAAATCCCCATGCTTAAGGAATTAAGACATATACACAGATTCACTAAACAACTCAGTAAAAAAGTGCTGCTTTTGAGGCAATTTCATATGGCACAGATAGCAGCAAAAGTTTGAGCTCATTGTCAGGGATACTGGGATTACTATAGCACAGTAGTTGAGAGTTGGAGCTCTATTGCTTCAGTTCAAATCCAACCCCAGTAATCTCATGTTGCATATAGGAGTTACCCTCCCCCTATTACTCAATTACTTATTGTTGAAATATATATTAGCACTCCCTTGCAGTGTAGTAGGGAGGAGTAAATGATGTGTAACTGGGAAGGGCCTATAGTAATGTCTAACATCTATTGTTTATTCCATGAAGTTACTTACAAAATCTAACTTCCATCATTACACTGTGAATTTACAAAATTAACTTCATCTACAAGCTACACCCAGTCAAATTAGAATGATAATATCTCAATGGCATATGGTGAGTCACAAATTAAAACATATTAAATATGTTTAATAAAGACTTGAACACTGGTAGTTGATATAATTAATAGAGAGAAATGGACTACATACAATTCAAGGAATAGTCTCCGATTTCCTTTTCATACTTTTTAAATGTCTTCCCCCAATTCACAGAGATATAACAATGTAAGCTATAAGGGGGGCAACCTTATATTAGATGTTAATACTTCATTCTATCCTTACTTTTGGTTTTAATTCATTTATTCGACAAACTTAATTGGTAAAAGGTAAATATTACAATCTTTTGAAGCAACTTACATTACTCGTCAAAGCCCCAAAGAAGCAAATGTGGTCCTGAGGTGCCTTTTGACTTGCCTCATGGATGAGTTGAATAAATAAATGAATGAAGGTTAAAAAAAGACAGAAAATGGGGCTGGAGAGATGGCTTAGCGGTTAAGCGCTTGCCTGTGAAGCCTAAGGACCCTGGTTCGAGGCTCGATTCCCCAGGACCCACGTTAGCCAGATGCACAAGGGGGCGCACGAGTCTGGAGTTCGTTTGCAGTGGCTGGAAGCCCTGGCGCGCCCATTCTCTCTCTGTCTCTATCTGCCTCTTCCTCTCTCTGTCTGTCACTTTCAAATAAATAAATAAAAACAAAAAAAATTAAAAAAAAATTTAAAAAAGACAGAAAATAATGAAAATAATGCAATATTTTGAGAAGACACTAACAAATTCAGGTTAAGTTAGCTTAGAGTTTGAAGGGACAAATTTAACTGATCAATGTAAGTCAGGCCAGATATAATCTAAGTCAAAATTTTAACCTGAATTCTATATGCCCTGCAAAGCTGTGGATGGTGATACTACTGTGGCTGCAGAACAAAGCTATAACCTGAGCAGGCTGTATGAGAAACATCATATCTTCAGCCTATTGATCTGGTGATGCAATGGCCCCAATCCTCTGGGGTTGTATTAAAAAGTGGGAGGAAGTGCTGTGAACATAACCAATGACCAAAGCAAGCATTCCAGCACTCTAATTTGCCCAATAATCCTAAATTGTTGTGAGGCCTGAAGCCATAGGAGTGAGGGTCTTGGGTCACAGGTGAGCATTTGGGGTTGAATATATGCTTCATTTGCAGAGCCATGGTGGTATACAGTGTGGCCCAGGATTAAAGGAGGCTACCTTGATGTTTCATACTCCTTTCTGGCCAAAAAAAGAGCTTAACCAATTCATTTTTAGACATTTAATGTTAAAGAGACCACTCTATCAAATTTTAATTCTCAATATATTGATTCAGTGGTTCAGATGTTTACATGGCTTTACAATATTTAGCAGAATTAGGTATTGAGTTGCTACAAAAGTCTATTTTATTGCAATAGTTCTACACTCATGCTCAAACACTTGAAAAACTTATTCTCATTAACTACTATTATCTTCTTCAAACATATAACCTTGGCAGCTCTGTCTCCCAAGGCAAGCCCATCATCAGCCCCCATACTTCAAGCAGGAGAGTAAGCACCAGCTGTCAACAGTGCTTTCAATCCAGCTGTCAAGCCAGGTGTGGTGGGCATACTGTGCTGTACTCTGATGCTAATGATGGATTAATTAAGGCAGTGTGTGTGCAAGCAATGGAATCTCTGGGGTCTTGCTATACTCATTTGGCTGGGGTTCCACTGTAGGCCTTTTGTATTCCCTGGGGGCCTCCTCTCAACTTGCCAACAGGTCTGTGTACACCAGTTCAAAAGCAAACAATCTGCTTATCTAAATTAAAACCATGGAAACCCATGACTAACACCAAAGCCTGTGATTTTGACAGAGAGACAAAGCACTTCCCTTGATTGGCAGACCAGAATAGGAGGCAGAGGTGGTCTCTGTGTCTTCACTTCAGCTAGTAGCCTAACAAGTTTGCAGGTACTTCAGAGAACAGTGGCATGTTATGTCCCACAATGGGATTTTGCCATATTTAAATGTTCCCTAAGTACAAAAAGTATTTGCAAATGCAAATGATCTTAAAGTTGTCAGCTGTTGTAGTTGCTCTTCCTTCTTCAAGAGTTGCCTTTTTATTAATGCTTAAATTTTCTCTCAAGGTTGCCTGCCTATCTTTTGGATACAGAGTTCTTAATGACTGTCTCTGGGTCATTCACTGGTAGTGTCCCATCAGGTAACACATTTTTTAAGGAGTTGAGGACTGATTACCTGCAGATTCAAATGTATATTTCTGTGAATCTTAGCTGAAAATGGACACTTGGATTTTGTTGGAACAATAATACTGGTAAGTATAATTAGCATAAGTATCATGCTTTGGAGTATACTTGTGCTGAATGCTGAGCACACTATGTACACCATCGCACATACAGGTGACTGGTAATTGCAATGCTGATCATTTCATAGAAGCCAAAGTTCAAAGAGATTGAGTACTCTGCCTGAAGATGTCCAACTGGAAAGTGAGGTGCATTTGGAAAAGATGAATTTAGCAGGAAGCAGGAGTGAGAAGCTATCAGGAGAAAATCTTGGGTGTGAAGCACAAAGAACATATGGGTTCAATATTTATTAGCAAGCAACTAGAACCTGGTGTGGCTGCAATGCACTTATCCTTAATAATGAAGTGAAATGCTATACGACTGAGAAATGTCATAACAAGGAGCGTGATTTGTGTTTTGTTTCTTCTCACAAGGAAAAGAAAATTAAATTTAGTTTTTGGAAGATAATGGCAAGGAGGAGATGCTTGGGTTGAGAATGTCTCCTAACAGAATACCTGGATGAAACTGTACCATTGATGTATAAATTGCCATTGGTGCAGTAAGGAAAACCCAAGGGCGAGCAGTATGTATACTCCTTGCAATACAGGCAGCCCTGGGAAGCCAGTGGAATGGGAAAGTCTCAGACAACTGAATATAAGAGTCCTGGCCTCTTGACATGTATAATAGATATCATGTGAAGGACGAGGACACACCACATTGTGATTTAAGTTTTTTTAATACGTATCAACTATTTGATTCATACAACATGTCAATGAGGTACACTCAACTGAATAGATGAATCCAATGAGAAATTCACAGTGTGCTTTCTATTCTTGCTATTTCGACAACAAAATAAGCTGGTCTTTTAGGAAAGTATTTTATTATGTTTTTAGCCTTAGGAATTCACTACTCAGTTACACTTATAATACACCTTTAGATTTTATATGCATCATTATCTACAACAAGTTGCTATGTTATGTTTAGGAATTCTTTAAAGAGGCTTGGCAGAATTTCTGAGATTGTATTTGTGTGTGGAATTTTAACATTTAGGAAATAACAATTAGATCATACTATATCTAGAAATGAAGGAAATATTTTATGCACTACCCCACAAGTTCTCAACAGAAAAATAAATTCTGCATGGCTTGAATCTGCACTACTGTCAAATGGATTTAGAACAGAGTGAAGGGACCCAAGCAAAGGGTAATGATAGCAATAATAATGATGAATGGCAAAGCTTTGAGTTAGAGCCGCATGTGCAGTTGGCTGCTTTTATTTAAGATGTCTAAGTAATGTGAAAGCTGCAAGATGCATTAGTGAGTGACCATGGAAAATCATAATCTAAAATCTTTTTGCAGATATCTTGCTCCTTCCTTATTGCAATTATATGTTTCTATTATTACTCAATTAAAGATAAAAATAACCACATCAGTTAGCCTGCAGGATATCTCAGTATCACACTATCTCAAGGATCCTCATTTTTTTCTTTCTTATTGTTATACAAACCAGGACCACTAACTGTCCATGTGAACACATTCTTTGTTTCTAAGCTGAAGACAGATATCTAAATAGACGAACTTTTCAGTCAAGAGGTTTCTTTTTCCTATAATCTTACTACCTTAGGGAATTACAAATATTACAACGTATGTTAACCAGTTTGTGCATAGATTTACATAGAATTAACAGACCTCTGATAATGAATTTAAAAATGACATATTCATTTTTAGAGATTGATTATAAAATAAGATTAATGTATATGTGCAAGTTGTCTTTGTGATGACTTCATAATTTGTAATGGTATTCAGCTTGACAATGTTTACACTTGTTAATGACTTCTGCTATGAGTGATAATTGATCTACTTCATTATCATATTAAATCCTTGATCGTGTGCCATTAGTTTGATGTAATAAATGATCTGTGTGATTTTTGGTGTAATGAACTAATTAGACTAATTAAAATCAATATGTGTGCCAATAATATATTTTGAATCCAAATGCTTCTTATGGTGCTGGCTTAAAATCAGCAACTCAGTTAAAAGGATTTAATGCAGATTTATGAGCACTGGAGGAACACGAGGCAGAATAAATTGCTTGTTGTAGTGAGACAGCATTAGTGAAGTACAAGATACCAAGTGCATTGTAAGGTCAGCAGTAAGAGTGCACTTACACATGTAGTTATGTGGCACCTTAAACCTCCTCCTAATATATCAGAACACTGAGCAAAATTATTTGGTTTAAATGCCAGCCGGAGTCCTCTGCACTTGTTCCATGAATAACGTTGGAAACATATAACCATCCCATTTAGGTGATAGGTCTGCCACTGTAATAAAATATGTATACTTAGTTTGATATGTGCCTTTCAAGAACTGATATATTTTCTGTAATGATGGAAACACATTCTAAAATGAAGTTTGAATAAAAAGTTTTCTACAACTATATGTTTTGGCAACTTTAATCCATCCATTTTTCCTTTTGCATTCTATAGAAATTATGAATTACAAATTTAAATAAACTAATAATTAATTGCTTCAAAATTAAACTTTTTTTTGCACTTCTTGAAGGAATCTGGTCTGATTGCTAAAAGCATAACAGATTTCTCACTTAATTAATCCTTAGATATTTTTCCTTAACTTAGCAAAAATTTGAACTACATGATAGATTGATTAATTGTGATTATTGGTGTTCAAATTTCTGGAGGGTAAACTACACAAGAACAGAGCTTCACATGTGATTCCTCTCTGTGTATAGTTAATGTATTGCCTTGTACACAGAAAGCTGAGTAGTACCTCTATTAATTTTTATGCTGTAAGTAATTATACAAAATAAAGATTGATTATGACAGCTCAATACATATATTTAATGTGCTTTAAATTTTCTTTTAAATATATATTCTTTGGAGCAGACAGTACTAGCTTAATAAAAGAACACTTGCCTGACATAGATAACAAAGTTTTTCTTGTTGTCGTTTGTTTTGTTTTTCAAGGTAGGGTCTCACTCTGGCCCAGGCTGACATAGAATTCACTATGGAGTCTCAGGGTGCCCTCGAACTCACGGCGACCCTCCTACCTCTGCCTCCCAAGTGCTGGGATTAAAGGCGTGCATCACCATGCTTGGCTAGACAACCAAGTTTTGATCCACAGCACTAAAATAAGGGGAGGGGGACAAAGATCTGCCTATTCTGATAGAGCAGATCTGCTGAAATATTAGAGATATTGGTTGGTTCTCTTGTTGTTGCTAATGTCTGTAATGATTGTGAATGTTATGAACAAAGTGAACCCTAATAGAGATTCTAAATATTTTTTAAAAAGCAAGTATAAGTTTAAGAAATATTATAGGTTGTTAAGAACTTCTAACAAGTAATGAGAAGCTTAGCTTCTACTGATACTTAATCACATGAGAAACCTGTAATTGATGATATTTTCTTCGCACCAGAAAGCAGGGATAAATAATATCAATAGAGACATTAAAAAAAAAAAGGTTATAAGAAATACTCTCAAGTCTTGGGAGAAATAAGCATGTAAAATACCTAAGTATGGTCCTATTTCCCCATTTTGTGCAATTGAGCACAAAGGCTCCATCCCTGTACGTAGCAATGGGTGATGGAACCTGCTCAGGGGGCAGCATTCAGTGCTGGAATGTGTGAACTTGTCTCAGAGCTCTGGCTGCTTTAGCATGAACTCTTAAAGAATTGCCCATGATGTTTGTTGTTATTCTAAAAAATGGACATGGGGAACTGGAGTCTCTAGTTTTTTTTTTAAGTAGATATTTCTTGTTTTATTATTATTAGTTATGTACACAGTGTGTATACAGCAATGTTGGTACCATCGTTCGTCTCCTCCCTGTCCTCCCCCCTCCGCAGGGACCCTCTTCCTTGGGGAATGTGGGTCGTGCATTGTGGGATTAGCCATCAGTTATGGGAAAGACGCGATGTCTCTGTGCTTAATGTCCCAACATGTGGCTCTAACAATCTTCCTGCCCACTCTTCAATGAATTTCCCTGAGCCATGTTGGGTTGGTTTTAGATATGCCTTAGTGATGAGGTCTTGGGACCCTCTGTGTCTCTGGATATTTGGTTTGGTGGAGTTGATTGTTCTCTGTGTCTATCTCCTTCACCCTTATGCTGGTAGCAGGTTCACCAAGAAAGCAGCACTCTTGCTCATTTCCCAAATTACTCTATGGTTTCAGCTGGGGCTCTGGTGAGATGCATTGGGCTGATTTCTGTGTCCATCTGAAAAAGAGAAGCAAATTCTCCAAAGGAGAGTGAAGTCAGCACCATATAAATGGGTTAACCATTATTATTTTAGCGGGAATTTAATAGGTGTAGGCCCTCTTGTAGCCCACAATTGGTGGGAGCTTGTTAATGGAGAGGGGGCTCGTTCTTTGGACATGGTTCTGACTTGTTTCCCAGTGTCAGCTATGGGTTCCATTCCACTGAGTGAATCCGTTAGCTGAATCAAGAGTGCAGTTGGTTACCCACTATGGCTTTGTGCCACTATTGTACTTGTGTGAGCACCACTTCAGGCTGGTTTCTGCTGAGTAGCTTAGACCACGAGTAGCTTGGACAGATGTTAGTCATTTCTCCCCAGTACAGGTCATGTACTACCTTCTGGCACTAGATAAGCTAACTGTCTGGGGACTGTGGAATCTCCAGTTTTAATGTTGTTGTGTTATTTGACCTTCAACAAGTAACTTGAACTTTCACATTACACAATTATGGTGTTTTAAAATACAAAGTTTCTCCCTAAGTAATAAAAGTCTTTCTAGTGAGGATGCATAATTATAATGATTTATTCTTCTCAAATACATTTAAATATTGAAAGCATAATTTTATTGCTCATGAATAACTCTTCAGTGCAATAAGATAAAGTGACAATATTCAAGTATTTTGGAGGGATAGTGCCCTCCAGGGGACCACCAAGCTCATTCTGGAACATGTCTTAGACTAGACACTAAGTTGTTCTTGGTCATTTATTGTACTTATCTTCACTCATTCCCTAAAATGTTTCCTTCCTATATCTGCCTGTTCTATTTCTCTTTCTCTTGTCTTCTAGCTCTATCTCTTGATCCATGATACTTAGGTTACAAAGGACAGAGAAGCAAAATATACACTTTGTGTGGTAATATACATTGAAGTTTTCTAAATAAGCACATATTCCTATCTTGATATATTCATTATTGTACTAAGTTTGTAATATATTTACATTAATCAGTCTGCAGGGAATAGGAGCTACATTATTTCTGCCTAAATATTTAACTGTTCACAAACAAATTTGACTTGTTTTTAAAGATATATGGAAATCTTTGGCATTTACTGTGGTTTTTGAGAAAAATAGATAACTTGTCCCTTTGAGACAAGTCTTTGTCATTTGACTCTAGCACTCAGGAGGCAGAGGTAGGAGGACTGCCGTGAGCTCGAGGCTACCCTGAGACTCCATAGTGAATTCCAGGTCAGTCTGGGCTAGAGTGAGACCCTACTTTGAAAAAACAAAAAAACAAAAAACAAAAAAAAAAGTTAATCAATTACATCACACTGACCAACTTCCACATAGATCCCTTGGGCAGATGGACTTCATATAGAAAGAATTTTGAAATGTGTTGCAACCTAGGATGGACTCTAGTATCATGACTTTTTAATTGCATGATCCAGAGCAACTCACTGCAAAGTGGTTAAAGCATGATGAAGACTATGAAATATGGTATGTGCATACCATAATGAAGTCCTTGTTATTAATTCTTAAAGTAACATAACTAATAAATTCTACTTGCCTATTTAAATGTGTTTGTCCCAAAGAACTTTCATAAGTACAGAACATAGACAGTGAAAACTAAAATTCGAAATTTGTGTAGCAGTCAGTGTAGAGGATCACAATTATTTCTTTTCCTTAAGAGAGGTGGGTGATAAAACAGTGACCAAAGCAGGAACCTTAAGAAAAATATATTTGATATTATTTTGGATTTAGATTGAACGACATGAGTCAAGTGTACCACGTATTTATTAATTTAAACCTTTCACCTCTCTCTAATATGTAATGGTGTTTATGCCAAAAATAATCTTTAATTAAATGATAGATTCATACATGTAAATTATACCATTATAAGTACTTCAGTGTTAAATGGTCTGGTGCTACTTTTAGCTTTTGTTTAACAAAACTATTCAAGCAAAGTTTGGTTATGCACATAATTTTAATTTAATATTATCCCGTTTTTCATTATCACAAACTTATGTGGAAGTAAAGGGGCATTTCTGTAAATTTTTAATATGCCTCTCTATATTCATAATGTAACTGCAATAAAAACATAATTGTACACACACTTTGAATTTAGAAGTATCTGAATGTTACTATGCTGCTTCAAAACAAGTTTTCAAATCAGGAAAAGTTTGTTTGGTGCTCTGTATTATTTGGGTACTTTAGAGCTGATTTGGTTTTGAAAGATTTGTTTTATCTTAATATTCTTCTTTTTCTGCAAACTATTGTTTTGCAAACCTTTTAAAAAGACATTTCAAGTATATTAGTTTTCATGTGACTCTAAAGAGTGTTTTTTGATGCCTTCCTAGTTAAACTTTTTTGTTCACATGATTCTTCATCTCATCTCTGTCTCAACAACCATGATCTATTTTTATACTTGTTAAGTTGTTTGTCTTTTCATATTATATTCCAAGTATCTTGAGGACAGGCATCTTGCTCCTTTCCTTCACTACTGCTCTTGTCTAGATTTGTGCCTGCCACTTGCCATGTGGTTGTTCAAATAGTATTTTTGGAATAAAATAATGGAACACAAAATTATGTTTAAAATGTTTCACTTATTGTTTTTGTAAAAAAAATCATTAACAGCTGAAAATGAATACTAACTTTCCAACTTGAACTTCTGGCTAACAAATTCCTTTTCTTTTTTTTTCATTTTTGCATGTCAGTAACAGAATCATTTTATATGTTGAATTAATACTATTGTATAAATACATAGTATATGTAATATGCCACCTGATTTGTCGTTTGTAAGATGTCATTAAATGTGTGCCACATGTCTTTTCCATGGTGATTATATGAATTAGAGAAGTATCTCCCTAAGCCCTTTATAAACTGTAAAATGCTACAGAAATACATAAATTAGTAGAAGTTGTAGCAATCATTATTAATGGCATTAGGTTTTTGAGAAGGATTTTGAATGCTCATGGCAACATCTGATTTAGTCTCAATTCTACATCTACCACATATACTCATATTATGTACCTACACTGTTGTAAATAAGCTTGGATCCAGTCACTCATAGGACCCTTCAACAGTTACTTCACAGTTTCTTGGTTACTTCTCAATGTATTTTTTGTTTAATAGCACACATTTTCCCTGCTTCTGATAGCAACCTAAATATTTGGTTAACTTTTACTGGAATCATTAGGCTGAAATGCTGACATAGAGCTTGGGCACAGCAACCCAAACTAACACAACCGACCCTAGTACAAAGAAAACATGATGCACTGATACACTTTCATACCTTACTTTGCACATTGTTTCCTAAGCTGCCTCAGCCTCTCCAAGCCTTTCCTTCAGCTTTTAAAAATTTTACTGCAGGGCTGGAGAGATGGCTTAGTGGTTAAGCGCTTGCCTGTGAAGCCTAAGGACCCTGGTTCGAGGCTCGATTCCCCAGGACCCATGTTAGCCAGATGCACAAGGGGGCGCACGCGTCTGGAGTTCGTTTGCAGTGGTTGAAAGCCCTGGTGTGCCCATTCTCTCTCTATCTGCCTCTTTCTCTGTGTCTGTCACTCTTAAATAAATAAATAAATAAATAAATAAATAAATAAATGAAGTAAAAATTTTACTGCAAACCATTCCATAGATTTCTAATAAGATCTTCTTTTAGTATAAGCTCATTGTGGTTATATATGATATAAAATCAGTGGTTTTATGGTCCATATATCTAATAGTTGTGTGTTTCTTTTTGCCTAGTGAATGTTTAGTATATGTACAATTTTAATTCACTTCAAATACTCAAAATATTTTCAGATTGCTCTTGTATGTGTGCATATGTATGCAATACTGAATGAATAATTTATCAATAAATGATGTCTGACTGAAGTAGAAATAGCAAAAGCATGAACTTTTAATTTTATGGCATACTTCCTGTGGCATTTAGGCTATAATATCCACCTGCAGTCATGCTGTTAAAGAGAATGATTCAAAATGGCATAATTGAAATGAGATTACTTTCACACTTCTCCACTTCCTATGTTTAATAACAATCAGACACAAAATTGTTTTCAAAAGTAAAGACTAGGTAATAGAGGTTTATGGCCCAGTCCTCTCATGTTTAGAAATAGCTTGAATTTCCAACTAATTTAAAATAAGTTCATTCATTTTTTTGTTTAGCTATAAGATTAGCAGAAGATTCAGGCCAGAACTCTGAATATGGTTTCTAACCAAAATGATATTCAATTGTGACTCTTTTTCTAATCAGATTTTAGTTTTTGGTGTTTTTCATGAATAATGCTCTGTTATCTCTTCTTTAATGTGTATGTGTACAAAGATAGAAACAGAAATTATTATCTCATAAATTATATAAAATGAAAGAGAAAAATAATAATTTCATCTCTAAGTAGGTATGATTTCTGAAAACAAAGTGAATATTTGTCTAACAATTATATAGTGTTTTCTGGCTTTTTAATGACTTGGGTTGGGACTGTTAAGAGATTCCTCTTTGAAAGCACAATTTAAAATATGCTGCTCAACTTGTGGAGAATATAGTGAAAAAGTTGAGTGATTTTGTTTGCCGCCAGCACTGTTTTTCTGCTTGTATGGAATTATAGCCATATTGTGTTTATTTATGTTATGATTATTAGCTTCATTATTTTAAATTTGTGACTCTATGCTTACTGCCTACCTCTTGATTGGTACAGTGTGACAACAGGTAATAGATACCAAAGCACTAAAACAGTCATCATCACTACTGGGAAGCAAACCCCTCCTCTTTGCTTTTTTTAATCTCCCTCAGCTGGACAGTTTTGACATCTGCTGGTTTGGGACATGGCTGAGCAGCTGTCAGCAGTAGGGTAGCTGCGTTCAGCAGCAGTTGGAGGGATGGCAGGGTGCCAGCTTGTACCATCTGTGCGCCTGACATTTCATTCTAATTAACAGTAGGGTTAATTGTTCTGGCAGGCTCAAATGTAGTGTCTAACATTACCCAAGGGAAACATGTACAAGTGCAGGAGTGGCAAGGAGCTGGGACAGCATTGCTAACAAACCCATCCAGGGAGAGTGGTTAACAGCTACCGATGATTTTACTAGCTGGCCACTTGCAATAAGGCGGAGGTATTTTTTATTCTGATGAATTATGCCAACCCTGTAATGATGTAGAAGGAATCAAGCTTAGATAGGCTGAGACTGCTGCCTTAGGGCAATTGTGAGGGAACAATTTGCATGTTATTACTGCATATTCATACCTAATTGTGTTAGGCTTTGCTAATAGAGCAGAATGACAGTATGAAAAATCGAGCAACTGCTTTAGAGGCAACAAAGCTGCTGTTTTTTTCTTCCTACACTATGAGTGCTGAATGATCATTTAGACGTCTAGTTGCTCAATATGACAAGTCTACCATTTGTTAGCTTGACATATTATAATTTATAAAACAGTATTCCAATTTTACTTTTAGTTTATTCTCCTCATTTTATACAATATTCATGATAGCAATTTGAATGGGGATATTCATAGCTATTGTGAGGAGTTGTGAATCAAATAAAACTATATTTTGTATGAAGCATTACCATTGTTTTATGATGAATTAATTTTAATGTTTAAATAGCTTTTTCATATGTTAATATAACATAAACCAGGAGTTGATGAGAATTTCTTATTATAGCAGTGCTCATTCACATTGTTATAGTTAATGTCTCAACATTTCCATTATATAAAGGCCTATTTTTAGTGTGGCTTGGACAAAGAAATTGTCAGGTCATTCAAAGCCAAAAGTGTGCTGTTTTAGAAAAGTGACTATGTACAGATTCACTGAACTTGGTATCAGATTCTCTCTTCTAACTAGATAATAATCTTAAGAAATTTCAAGCACAAAGGTACATTTTTTATGTTATCCCACAGTGCCATTTGAAATCTTTGTATGGAAGTTCAGAGAAGACAAAGAATCAGAAAATGTAGCTTTAAAGTCTACATTTAAAGATGAGGAAGACATATATCCATTGTAATTTTATATCATTTCAATTTGTAAGGCCATAGTTATAACCTCAAATTGCCCTACTTTGATATTTGAATATCCATTCATTTCAAGTTATGAAGCACTCACAGTTTATGGTGTCTGCTCTAAGAATCTAAGCATGTTGTAAAGTTAATCAACAAATGGACAAAAAAAGAATTTTAGGAGTTTTATGGTTAAAATTTAGTTTAATAAAAGTTTTGATTTTTTTTTCTGGTAACTTGATTTTTCAGTGTCTAACCTATTAGCTTACTAATTTTTCAAGCTTTCAGTATATACCTAGTGGGCCAAGTTAAAAAATAATGCCCCATGCAGTCAGCGCATCTAGTGCCAGAAGGTGCTACATGGGCGACTGGGGGAAATTGACCAATATCTATCGAAGCAACGCATGGTCTAGCCTACTTAGCAGCAAATAACTTATTGTGATGCCCACACAAGTGCAGTGGTGGCACACAGCCATGGTGGGGAACCAACTGCTCTCAATTTGGCTAACTGATCCCCTTACTGGTATGGGACCCATAGCTGAAGCTGGGAAACAAGTCAGAACCATATCCAAACATAAGCCCACTCTCCAGTATCAACCTACTATCAATTGTGGGCTACAAGAGGGCCTACACCTATTAAATTCTCTATAAAAAAAAAAAAAGTAAGGGTTATCTCATTTGTCCTGGTGCTAACTTACTCTCCGTTGGAGAATCTGCTTCTCTTTTTCAGATAGATGTAGACCCTAAGGAGAGAGCCACCCCATCATACCTCAAAAGGGCTCCGGCTGAAACTAAGAAAACTTCGAGAAACAAGCAAGGGGGCTGTTTTTCCTGATGAACCGGACACCAGCACAAGGGGGAAGGAGATCAGCATAGAGAAAAATCAACTCCTACCAAATCAGAGAGCCAGAGCCTCAGAGGCCCTCAACACCTCATCACTGAAGCAGACCAAAAATGAACCCAACATGGCTCAGGGAAATTTTGCGGAAGAGGGGGCGGAAAGAATGTCAGAGTCACATGTTGGGTCATGATATGCAGAGACATTTAGCTTACCCATAACTGTGGGCTAACTCCACAATGCATGACCCGTATACCTCAACAAGGAGGGGCCAAGGGGAGGGGGTAGGTCACGGATGAGCCTAATAATGGTACCAAACTGACTATATTTGCTGAATACAGAACTGACTAATAAAAAAAAAATAAAAAAATAAAACTGTATTCATAAACAAACAAACAAACAAAAAAATAATGCCCCATGCTAGTGTGCCTAACATCTCTCTTCCCCCAAAAGCTCAAGTGTTTTCCCAAGTGAAATGAAGTTGGCTAAATAGCAGATAGTATAAAGTATTTTATACTATTTGCTATCAATGTGTTCGGAGCTTACTTATGTAGTAAAATATTAAAGGGTTATAATTTGAACAAAGTATGATTTTACTCAGTTAATTTATAAAACTAAAATGCTGGCTATTGGTTTGTAATTTAATAGTTTGGGGCATAGGCATTTAGTTCCCTATAAAATATTTGTTCTATATTTGTGCATTTCTGTGTTACAGGGCAAACAGAAACCTTTGTTATGTAGATGAGTCATCTGTCTGCCAAGAATATATTTTGTTGCAATCAGCATGCTTCATTAAAAGCTTCTTTTAAAATTTCAAACTTTTTAAGGAAGGGTGGAAAGTTAGTGTATTATTTAGAAAATATGGTCTAATATATCATCTGAATTTAAGCAAGTGTTTTATAGTGCCAAAGACATCATAGTAACCTTGTATTTTTTCATGTTCTTTCTTGCTACTCTCATTAAAGGTTCTTGATGCATATAACCTAATAATGAATCATTCCAGCTTTGAAAATCTTTGTCTGTGAAGAGGAAGAACTATGCTTATAAGAAGGATACAATACAAACAAATGAAGACATTTGAGTCAGAATAGTTTTTCATTCAATAATTCTGAACATAACCCAACAAGATGCTGACATACATAAATAGGCATTCATTTTTAGTGTAGATTATTTGTGAAGGAAAGTTCTTTGTTCTGAGTCTACTGTGTAGTTACTACTGTGTAGTTGAATTTTGCAAATGAAAGCACATGAAGCCACTTCATTAAAGAAAATTACTGCCATAATAATTGCTATCTTTTTTGTATTTTTGAACTAGAGACTTGATCAAATCTTTTAACCTTACATCATCATCCAATCTATCATCATTATCAATTTTCAGAACTATTACTTACTTTCTTTCCCATTTTCTGCTGGTGGTGTCTCTCCAACCTAAGACTCAGTGAATGGTTCATCTTCTTGGATAATTACAATAAAATATAAATATCCACTGATGATTGCATTCCAAAAGTGTTTTTAAATTTTTGTGTATTTCTTCATTTAACAATTCAATTGTATGACAATTCAATTTACTTGAATTGTATGACAATTCAATACAATATGTGTCATTACTTTCTTGATTTTTTCTGATGAGGAAACTGAGATGTAGCTACAATGCCTTACCCCCTAGTTAATGAGCAAAAATTAGATTCAGAGCAAGTTATTTTAATTGCTTCCATATACATAATATCCACAGAAGTGGTGAGTAAAGCACAAAGGAAATGCTGAATACACAGGAAACACTTAAAAAATAACTTTATAAGATATATCTTAAATGCTAAAGGCACAACTATAGACAGAATGACCTTGGAAATGTTTATTCAGAAACTGCTGTAGAGATTAGAAGTGAATGCTTCATTCTTTATATAGCATGCTCAAAATTTGGGATGCATTCTATATAAAGCATGCTTAAAGGAGATTACTAGATGTCCTTTCAGAAGAGGCTTAGGCATTGTCTAATGGAATGTCTGTAATTATTTGATTATAAAGGGGTGTGCACATTTGATTAACTTTCTATTGACTATGCTGTTTTACAACTCAGTAGGGGTAGAAGTTAACCTGTAGAAAACTAATAGCAATGCAAATGATTTTTGTCCAAAGGAAGGCAAACATGTTTTTTCCCAGTAGAGAAACAATTGATTTCCCCTCCATACGAATATAAGCCCGAGCATTGCACATCATTGTCAAATATTTAAAATGCATTTTTTTAAAAAAGTTAATAATCTTTGCATCATGAGTAACTCATGTCAGTGTTCTTGGCATGCCATATTTTACAGTATTTTTGGAACTAGCCTTTTCAATTAAATTTATTTAAATGGCACAGAAAAACAAAAGTACACATATGAATAGTGTCATGTGATATTTTAATATGGGAATATATTGCATGTTTATGTGTACGCATATATATGTTGATACATTTATTTCTTTATGATGAAATTTTTCCAAGTCCTATCTTGTAGCATTTTGAACTGTGCAGTACATTATTTAGGAAATAAAAATTGGGTAGGCAGTTTAGGGTGATAGAACCACAAAGTGAATAGCTCTCTTTTTAACTAAATGTGGGAGTTGTCCTTGAGCCTCTAAAGGAACATCTAGGTAAGTTTACTTTACCATCACAAGGATCTGGATTTCCTTATCTCTACCCCCTTAGGGAGTCCTTTCACTCCCTTCCTACAGAACTATGATTCCTGGGAAGATTGTCCTTTTCCAAAGATCTTGACTCCACACACCTGGCATCAAGATTAACTGGATAAACCAGCCACCCCTCTAACAGGCTCATAAAAAGCCCAACCTGAGTCTCAGGTGGGCTTCTTAAACTCTCTCTTGCCTACCTGGGCAAGAACTGTGCCTTGCTTTCTTTTAAGTTTGGGGCTTCCTTGGGCAAGAGTTATGTCTCAATTCCTTTCCTTAAGCCCTATTTCTCCCTCCTAAACTTTTAAGGTATAGTAAAATCTTTCAGAATCTTATCCTATGGTCTGTGGGTTTCATCCTTCAAATTCATAAGGATCTAGGAACACCTCAAAATTATCAGTGTGTTGTTATATAGTGGCACATTGTCAGGAGAACCCCCAAATTCCTATACCATTATATAGTCACCTATAGTCATCCTGTATTAAGTGAAATCAGCACTTCCACAAAGACAAGTACAATACACTTTTAATGTATTTGTAATCTTACTAGTTTTAATTTCTATTGGAACCATTATTAATGGATGGAACAAATTCTTTGGCACATAGTTGTAACTTGAGTGATGTTTGTTTACACTTAAAACTTTCTGAAAATAATATTTTGGTAAGCACTATGGAGTTAAAATAAATCCTAATTGATGAGGTAAGAAGAAATGTGACTGGATTTTATGATTTCCTCTGAGTGGGTCCAGGGTTGTGTTAAGTCCTTCTCATCCATTGACTATTTTAATCCTCAGCACAAATTTTTGTGATGCTTGTTAATCTCCTAATTTTATAAAATGAGGCTGGATTTGGAATTATTTATAGGTGCAGTGTCCTGGGTTCCATCTTATATGGGTTGTACATAGATCAGACTCTACACCTTTGGATTATTGTCTAGGATCAGTACAGCTGATGCAAGGTAAAATACAATGAATGCTTCAATCAAATGTTCTTCCACAGGGAATGGGGTAGTCAACTAATAAGGTATTGATAAGGAAGATACTGTTTTCTAATGGGAAGCTTTGCAAAACAATCTGTTTTGTTAGATGTGATTCCATTTTTCATGGTCTTGAGGGTCCTTTATTTATATGAAGAGTTTTGTCTTTGTCTTCAAGAATTTTCCAGCTAAGTCTATGTAGGTTTATCTCTGGCAAATACTCTCTAAAAGTTCAAAGGACTAGCCTCTTTCAATGAAAAATGTGGAATTTAAAAATGAGTTTTATTAGGTAATAAAATGTAATGAAGCATGGGTTGGTTTCTGGTAAATCAACATGGTTACTTCAGTTGTGATACTAACAGCTTGAATCAGCATGCCATTTAAACTTTGAACCTTAACTTCCCTATTTGAACTCATGATGAGATACCTGTTTGGAAATGATACACTAGAAAAAAAATGTACCCACTGATATGACAAATATACAGATGAGGTCAATGAATTCTATTTACATGTGTTGATTTGGAATTACATATGGCCTTCAGAAAAAGTTTTGTTATAGAGTTACTTCTCATGTCTTTTTTTCTCAAATTTCAAGTTTAGCAAAAAGTCTTGTGTAAAGAGGTATATAATTTTCTTATTGAAAAAATTATAAAATATTGTGTACTTAACCTAATTTTTGGTTTCTACATATGAAAAGAAAAGCCTATGTAATTAAAAAGGAGTCATTTGTATTTATTTTAAACTATAAATTATACTAAATTCCTTTTAGTTCGTCAATATTTCCTGAATTTTAGCAGTTTTCTTTGTATCAAGCTAACATGATTGATAAGAAGCACATGCCAACTGAATATTTCCTTTATTTTGAGTACTTTCTTTGGGGAAAGAGAAAATGCTACAATGAATTTATACTCACTTCATAGATGAATTATTTTTGTCACACTTTTACTTGGCAAAGAGTGTTCATGTATAAAAGTCTTATATAGTTGCATATTTCATTTAGTTAAAGTTTTTTTTAATTAAATTATTTATTTATTGGAGAAAAAGAGAGAGAATGGGTACATGAAGGCCTCCAGATACTGCAAGCAAATTCCAGCACCTGCACCATCTTGTGCATCTGCTTTACGTGGGTATTGGGGAATCAAACCTGGGTCCTTAGGCTTCATAGGCAAGCACCTTAACCACTAAGCCATCTCTCTAGCCCTGATTTTTTTAAACTGACTACTTACTTCATTTTTTTTTTCAGGTAGGGTCTCACTCAAGCCCAGGCTGACCGAGAATTCACTATGGAGTCTCAGGGTAGCCTCGAACTCACAGCAATCCTCTTACCTCTGCCTCCCGAGTGCTGGATACAATCTATTAATTCATATTTGGTACAAGGAGTGGAAATTTCAACCATAGATAATGTTATGATTGGCAGTTTATTCCTGCAAAACTCATGCTAAAATTTCATTGCCAGTGCACTGGTGTTGGCAGGTGGCAGCTTCGAATGGGTCACCAAGGTTCTACCCTCCTAGAAAGGATTAATAACACAATAAAAGGCTGAGGTCAGCCACCTTTAGCCTCTGTGCCTTTGTGCATATGCCTTGCTATGGTACAGCAAAAACATCCCCAATCTATGCTGATAGCTCCATGGTAGACTTCCTAGCCTCTTGCACTGTGTGAGGTTTTTCTGCTTTAACACAAATTTAGAAGTTAGGCCTCTTATAGCAGGGCCATAATTCCAGCTACTCAGAAGTCCGAGGGAGGAGAATTACAAGGTCAAGGCTCCTTTGGGTATAAAGAGCTCAAGAACAACCTGGGCAACTGAGGAAGACCTTGTCTCAAAATAAAAACTAAAAATGAGCATGGTGGTGGTCCTCAGTGGTAAAATATTTACCTAACCCATTCCAGACTATAGGTTTAATCCATCTTGCTGCAAATGTGGCCTAAGTATAAAATTTCTGAGCTGGTTCATTCAGCATCTGAGATGTGTTAGTTACTCACTAATTTCTAGCATCAAGTGATGACTCAATCTGGTTCCCTTTTACTTTAAGAAGAAAGTTAAAGGCAGATAAAGGGTTTAAGAAATATAAATTTTTATTAGCATACAAAGAATTAGATTTCATTATAGTGCTTTTCGAACAAATTTTGTCTTTTTGTGCCCCTTTCCAGATAAAAGATTTTTAACTGTTTAATTGACACCAATAAATATAAACAATATACCATAATCATAATACCCTCCTACCACCATCTATCCTTCCCCTCCATAAGTCTCCCTCCATTGTATCCCTTCTTCTTTCTACCTAGTATCTCTTCTACTTTGCTGTGATCATTTTTTCTTCCTTCTATTAAGTTCAATAGTTTTAGTAAAAACTGGTTGGTGTTGGTCATTCTAGGTTAATTTGCTCCCTTAAGCACATTTATGTCTTTCACTTGGGGTTGATATTTCATCATATGTTGGGTTCCATTGCTGTTGGTTTTCCATTTGGGGACATTTGTTATATACATCTTCATTATTATTTATCGTATATATCACTGCATTTTGCTTCTTTAATATTTAGTTTTTTATTTATTTAACTTTGAAATAAATTTGCCTTCTGCTTTATTTTTCTAAGACATTTTCTATCGGGCATACTATGTAGTTTTTATAATCTCTGAGGTAATGTTTCATTTTATTTCCATTTTTGCATTAATAAGCATTCTTTGTTTTATCATTTCCTTAGTCCAACCATCTTATTTGTGAGCTTTTATAAATTATAGTTTTATGTTATTTTATACATCACACATTTCTTATTTTATTTAATCCAATTTTAAAATATTAAAATAGAGTTTCAATTTTTTATAGGCAAGTCTTGTATTTATTTACTTTATAGGAATTGTGATTTATTAAATAAAAGTCAGGGTTCTACCTAACTCTTTTCTATTATTTATGTTTGGAAAAAATAGGATTATTCATGTACTTTTGAAATAATATTTGTATTGTGATTTTGAGATTAATATTTATATAATTAACTTTTCATAATATCATGGGAATATTTGGCCTACTTTTTTCTAGGTTTTCATTGTTTGAGTTGGATCAATAATAAGCTAATTATTCTCCCATAGATCTTCTACCTTATCATACATTTATAATTATGTTAGAAACATAAGTAAAGTGCATTTTGTTATTGTTCAGCATTATCATAAGCATTTTGAAAGATGCAAAAAAAAAAAAAAAACCTGCTAGGCCAGGTGTGGTGGCACACACCTTTAATATCAGTACAGGTAGTAAGATCACTGTGTGAGGCCAGCCTGAGACTACTTAGTGAATTTCAGTATAGCCTAGAGTAGAGTGAGATCCTACTTTGAAAAACCAAAAAAAAATTTTTTTTTTGCATATTCCTAGTTACATATGCTTCACCAAATTCATATAGATACCAAAAATTATAACTTGAGTTTTTGAGCCTTTTCTTTGCATGTGTGTATATATTATGTGTGCTGTGGTATGTGTGTGTGTGTGTGTGGCATATGTACATGTATGCAGATGCATTCATCATGTGTGAACTCATGTAGAGGCCATAGATCATTAGTTTCCTCTTCTGTTTTGCTCATCCACATGTTTCCTTCTGATAAAGTCTCTCATTGAACTTGAGCAGTCTGACAATTGAGACCTGCAGTTCTCTGCCCTCTACTTCCCATAAGTCTGGGTTTATAGATCTGTGGCCATACCCAGCTATTTATGTGGATGCTGAACAATCTTATTCAGGGTTCATTTCACTGTGCTTGCATAGTTGGCTGCAGTTACATCGGCTTGACCCATGTCTCCATCCACAAGAGTTTGAGATGTAAACTAAATTGACTGTGTTATTCATAATAAAATGCAAATGACTTGAGGCATGTATAGTTCTTATATATAGATTATGTAGAAGAAAATAAAATCAATTTTGGAAGTAACCTATATTTTATGGGAAATATATATAAATGTATATATGAATATATATATGAACATATTAGCCACCAGCTTCCTTGGAAACATGCAGTTCTCAGGATGGTCTTCTTAAAACAACCTCAAATGGAACAAGATAATAATGTCACTTCAGCAAATTTGCAATTTATGGTTTTCAGGTAGTCAGTGATATCTTAAGAGTTACACATGGAATGACATAGACCACAAATATTTTGGGTAAGCTTCATGTCCTTCATCAACCTGGGACATCAAAAGATAGTCCATAGATAATTCAATGTCAAACACGAAATATACTTTATTTGAACATATTGTTTGCAAAAGTGTCTATTTTCAAACAGAAAATACTTACATCTCTCTATCATGTAGGTACTGACAGTTGGATGATTCTTGTAAACTAAAGCCTGTGACATGGTAAAACTGGCTGGTATACAATTTCACTCTTTTCTCTGTGGTCTACAGGCTGCAAGGAGCCATAGCTTCTTTTGCACACTAACATGTAAGCAAAATAAACTTATAGGTCTTCTGTTAGTGAAGCTACCTGCTAAGGCTCAGATAAAACTAGTCTACACTAAAACACACCCTAACATATTCCACATACTACTAGAAAGCATGATAGGCTCTGCAAGTACAGAAGATATTCTAAACACACTTTTTGTGTGTGTGTGCATATATGTATATGTTTATATGTGTGTAGGTACAGGTTTATATGTGAGTATGTACACACATTTCCATTATTTTAAAGGCTCAAGGACAACTTTGGGTGTCATTATCAGAAACACCACCCACTTCTTTTGAGACAGGCTCTCTCATTGGTATGAAGCTCACTAATTAGGTTAGACTAGCTAGCCAGTGAGCCCAGGGTTCCTTGTCTCTGTCTCCCTATCACTGTAATTAAAGATGCATACCCTCCTGCCAGGCATGTTATGGAGTACTGAAGTACTAGAGATTGAATTCAGGTTCTCATGCTTATGAGGCAAGTACTTTACAAACTGCACTTTCTCCCTATCTCTTCAACACACTTTTGATTTGTTTTGGTTTTTTGAGGTAGAGTCTCAGTCTAGCCCAGGCTGACCTGGAATTCACTCTGTATTCTCAGGGTGGCCTCGAACTCAGGGCGATCCTCCTATCTCTGCCTCCCGAGTGCTTGGATCAAAGGCATGTGCCACCATGCCTGGCTTGATTTTACCTTTTGAAATAACAAAATTTAACCGCTTTGTCTTTGAAATAAAATCAGATGAACCAGCTATGGATTTCCATGGGCATATGCCTACAGTAGAAAAGCAAAGGGAGTGGAGATAGTTAATGTTAAGGATGTCATTCACTGTCAAAAAAAGACAATAGCAGACATGACATGTAAGCCAGAGAGAATACCTGGACAGCAGGTATCAGCTGGTGCATTCATTTCTGGAAAAACTAGTACGTGTGGTGATTCTAACCTCATGTCTGGTTTCTATGGGTACCTGACTCTGCTTCTGGGTTTCTAGACCACTGGGTAATCCCAAGTCACAGTCTGTTCAGAAGGTGCCATGACATACTACCCTTTATAGTTCTTCTGTTTTCATTTTTCACATTTTACCAGCCACTGCTGGTTTTTTTTTTTTTTTGCACATACACTATACATTTAGGTACATTTGTAGTTATCTTGACTAGAATACTCAAAGAGATTTCACAGAGAACATTTCATATTTTCATGTCAAAATGCCAAAGGATAAAATGTCTTTTTATGTTGATATAATTTCAACAAGCAAAATTACTTACCAAGCGGTCAATCATCTCTAATAGACAGACTTCATTAGATATTCTAACATCATATGCTCTTGGTAGGGTACATGGAGTGACCTGGCTGGAATCTGGAAGAGAGTCAGTCCACAGACAGTTAGCTTCTCTAATGCCAGAAGGTGCTACATGAGCTACTGGGGGGAAATGACCAACATCTGTCCAAGCAACTCGTGGTCTAAGATATTAAGCAGCAAACAACTTGATGTGATATTCCCACAAGTACAATAGTGGCACACAGCCATGGTGGGAAACCAACTGCTCTTGATTTGGCTAACTGATCTGCTCAGTGGAACAGAACCCATAGCTGAAGCTGGGAAACAAGTCAGAACCATATCCAAAATACAATCCTGCTCTCCATTATTAAGCTCCCACCAATTGTGGGCTATAAGAGGGCCTACACTTATTAAATTCTTGATAAAATAATAATGGTTATTCCATATATCTGGTGTTGACTTTACTCTCCGTTGGAGAATTTGCTTCTTTTTTTCAGATGGACGCAGATCCTGAGGAGAGATTCAGCCCATCATACCTCATTAGGGCCCCAATTGAAACCATAGAGTAATTGGGGAAATAAGCAAGAGTGCTGCTTTCTTGGTGAACCTGGTACCAGCACAAGGGTGAAGGAGATAGACACAGAGAATATTCAACTCCTACCAAACCAGATATCCAGAGACACAGAGGCTCCCAAGACCTTATCAATGAAGTAGACCTAAAATGAACCCATCATGGCTCAGGGAAATTTGTGGAAGAGGGGGCAGAAATATTGTTCGAGATACATGTTGGGACATTATGCACAGAGACATTGCCTCTTACCCATAACTGATGGCTAACCCCACAATGCACAACCCACATTCCCCAAGGAGGAAGGTCCCTGTAGAGGGGGTAGGACAGGGAGGAGGCTAACAATGGTACTAACATGGCTTTACATACACTATGTACATAACTAACAAAAAATTAATAATAGAATATGATGTATTATTTCTATTTATGTCTTTATCTTTAATTTGAAAAACACTTTTATAATAGCAACAATTTTGTTTTAACAAAATTAAGCTGTAAATTTTTTTTTAGCAGTATGTATGTGAATATTGAAGTTTTACTTTTATCTTCACATCAAGTATGCATTCTGTCTATGCTCAAAGTAAATACATTAAAAGGAACACATGAGCTAATGGTCATAGTGGTCTAAGAGCAGAATAGCAATTGTAATCTAAAAGTTATCCAGTGCTATTTTCAGTTATAGTTTCTTAAAGAATTCTGCTAAGTAAGACTTCACAGATATATGATTATGAATTTTTGTAATTTATCTTAAACAAAGAGGAACATATTAGGTGGTTTTAAAATATTAAAACCTACATTCATACTCTTCTCCTATTAATAATAGAAGCATTAAATATGCAAATAATTTCTCAAGTCATGGAATTATGAAAAGATTGTATGTCTTAATATATCTGTGATATATTATAAGTATAGTTTTTGAAGTACTTGGGAGTAAATAATTTAATTGCAATATATCAATTCTATTGTTCATCCATGTAATTAATAAAAATTGTGATTTTATGATTGGAAAAGAGTTATTGAGACAAAGGCATTGTCTCTGAGGCACACGATATCAAGTGAGGAGATGCTCAGGTTGAGTCCAATGGTTTAGTTTGGAAACCTTATCTAGATGTGATAGCATTAGGAAAACAGGATGGAGATGGTGGACTTTATGGGAGACATTGAAGACTAGACACCTTATCCTCTTAGTCAAAGGGAGAAGGACGTTTTTACATTTTTTAAATTTAAGGGGATATTATAATCAGGGTTATAGTCAATGGAATAAATATACTCATAATGCAATTTGGAAACCATTTCAAAAGCCAATGTTCTTAGAGGTAAGGAAGGCAAGGTATATGAAAGAATGGGGAGAGATAAAATACATAGTGCAGTTAAAATGAAAGGCTGAATGAGAAGGTTTATATAGGACATATTAAGAACAAAGTAATGAAAATTTATTTTGAGCCTTTTGAAAGGAAAAAATGATGCTATCAAGAAGATAAAGCAGTTGTGAACATGTAAGTATAGGGAAAGGATGAAGATGACAGATTTCATGTTGAACAGGTTGAATTGTGGTTTGGAAAGGCATATGGAGATTGCCAATAGGCTGCTGGAGATGTGGCAGCAAATTTCTTTCTTCACATCAACATTTGCAATAGCAATCAAAAACTTTCTTCAAAATTTTAAAGAACATTACCTTATTATCTGTGCTGAAGGAACTAATTAAAATGTAATTCATAAAATATGTATTTGTTCAATATCCATGCATTCTCCTTTAAATTTTAGTGCAAGGGACTTGATATTAAATTAGTATTGGTCATGCTTCATAGACTAGTTGGGATTCAGTATGATACCACCATACATTAAGCTCATTGCCAGTCTTGGTAAGTGTGTACATCTAGGAGCTATACCAATGTCTCACATTCCATATATCTATGGATGAGAAGGAAAGGATAAATGGATTGATGGATGCAGGTGCACATCATTGATGGTTTTGAAATTTTGGAAGTTGTTGATCTTCCCTTTTTGGCATAATGTTAGGAGATAATTTGATGGGATATATATTGAAACCTTGAAAAAAGTTACATTCCACACTTATAATGGTTACCTTTGGCTGTGTAGCTTAAAACACTTAAGGGTTTATGTTTAATGTGAAGATTTACAAACTGCAAACTTGTTTTCATTTCCTCATTTATGTATGGAACAGGAGAACAGTATAAGTTTGTTATATTTTCCCTAGTAAAATGTAAAGGCCACATTTTTAGAACTAGACTTCTCTTCAGGTAATTGCCAAAGTCTTTCATGCCACTGCATATGAGCTAACTGTGTAGTTCCCAGTAACATGTGGATAAAAATGTCCATATGCTCTATGACATTGTATGATATAGGTAACTTTCTAATGTAAAAGAATGTCAGGAGATTATGGACAAGCCTTTTATTCTTTTGGTCATTACTCCACCCTATATTATGGACATTTAGACAGATTTTAAGTTAACAATGTGGCTTCATAAAGGTTATATATCTATTCAAAATTATATTACCTTCTATAAAGCTAGGCAAACACAGAGAAGGAAAGATCAGAAATTCACAAGTTCTGATTCTCTACCAAGTAATAATTCCTAGTGTTGCTGTGAGTATTATGTGTTGGATTTGAACCCTCTTTCCTCCTCCGCTCAGGATATGTTGAAGTTTCAACTTTCAGTATATGAGAATATGGCCTGATCTGAAAATAGAGTTCTGTAGATGTGATTAAGATGGAAGAAGGAAGGGCTACTGATACTCTGTTTCAGAGAAAGCATGGCTCTGCTGACCCTTGACCTCAGTATTTTAGCCTCTATTTAGAATGTAGCATTTTGACTGCTCTGAACAACCTAGTTTTAGTGTTCTTTTCCTGTAGTCTTTAGAATTCGAGAGTAAGACATTCTGTGATGTTACAACATGATTGTTTACAGTCTGTTAACATCTCTATTATGTTTTCATGACAGTGCCCAGAAACTTGTACTTTCAGAATTTTCTGTACCTTGGAAAACTATGACTCAAAAGGCTAGAATCATAATGAAGTACTTTGACATTTCAGGCATTCTTGTCAGCTCCATCTTACATTGGATTTTAGAAAATGCAAATACTACTAAAAAGCTACACACCTCTTTATGTCTTCTGTGAATCTTTTAATGTCTTTGGGCCCAAGAAGATTGTACACCAATCTCACTTTAAGTGTAAGCAAATCACTGATAGTTTTGGAAAGAATGACCAGATACTGTGTTCCAGAATAATGAGAACCCATCATACATTATGAAAACTGACATATTTATTACTCTTTCAACTCATTAATTATTATATGAAGTCTTTTGACATGAAAAATCTGGTCATTAATTCTTTCCCTGCTTGAATTTTGAGATGTATTAATTAATTTTTATTTCCTTAGGCTATGAAAGATCAACCAATTATTTTGGGTGGATTTTTTATTGTCAAATAATCTTATAGAACATCATGATATATATTAACATTTCCTTATCTTCAATTTTCTAAAAATATGTAAGTTTGAATGCTAATTTAATATCTCCCCTCCTAGCATAGTAGTTAAATACTTATTAAACATCAACAACTAGTCTGTATATAATAAAAATAATGTAATTTATTTTTTTAACATCTTTCAGCAATTATTTTGAACTTTTTCTCTATTTACTAGTAGCTTTAGAAACAATATACTTGGATTTCATGATCTTTTGCTAACTAAACTGGTAATCTCTTGCAAACCTGTTTATAAACAAATTAAGATGCCTGTAATTAATCTTAGCCATATGTTTAATGTTATATACAGAGGTGGCATGCTTTGAGATGGTTCCTACATTCTTTGATCTCAGTAATGGGAAAACTTGTAAGAACATGGAATCACACAGTATTTTCATACTGTGATATCATGCAATGTTAAGACTGTTGGTCACTTCTCTCTATCTACTTAAGAAAAACACCCTTTCCATTTTTTGAGTGTATGTTTTTGTTTCCATGCATGATTAACTAATGTGTACAGCTCACTTACACAAAGGTACTGAATGAAATATCCTTGCTTTTAAAAGGAAAGAACCAATAATTTGCTACATTGGAGGGTCAGTAATGCTCAGCATAGAGCAATATATGTAGAACAATAGCACCTTAGAGAGTGAAAACCATGGTACTCTCATTATCCATAATCTCAGCTGGTCACCATAGTAACAGCATTCTATTTTCCAAGATGAAAGCCTTTATAGTTCTGTAGAATTCACTTCCTAGGCCTCTGTACACACCAGCGGCATCTAGTGGCTGAGACCTCAGCTGAAATTTTTGCGCTTTACTATGTATGTGTACATGATGTTGAAGAACTAATGTGGAAGCACATATGAGAGTAGCAATCTGTATATCTTACTATTATGGGTGACTACCATTTAATTTTACCTGAGCCATGTTTGTGGGTTGCAATTAAATAGAATAAAAGTATACATACAAGAAAGGTTGTTTTTTTTTAGACTTTTATAATTTTGGACAATTGGGGATTGGTAGGATCTTACATGTTCTCTAATTTAAGAAGTAAATTGAAAAGATTTGATTTCCAGACATGATAAGGTGGTTTATCTGAGAGTATATGGGAGATCTTTCTGGAACCTATAGGGCACAGATTTGTTAAAAACTGGAATATAACCAGGTATGGTGGCCCATGGCTTTAATCCCAGCACATGGGAGGCACTGGTAAGAGGATGACCATGAGTTTGAGGCTTCTGAGACTAAAGAGTGAATTTCAGGTCATCTTGGGCTAGTGAGATACCCTACCTTGAAAACCAAAACAGAAAAAGAAAAAAAAAAAAAAAACAACCGCCCCCCGAGAATATATCAATCATTAGTGCAGCCTCAGAGCAGTTAAGTCATCTTTATCCCTTCCATTTTATAATTCAAATGATTAGGGTGTTCTTTATGAAGTATTTTTAGACATATGTACATATTAAGGCTTATTGTATGTATCAGAGGATTAGCATGGTCTACTCTAAAGTTGACTATTATAGGGCCACTTAAAAACTATTTGTGCTTTGGGTGGTAAAAGGTTTCAAAAGTCCATGGGAGCTCTATTTTCATCTTTTTCAGGAGTCTCTATATTGATTTCCATAGTGAGTATAAAAATTTGCACTCCTACCATCAGTGAATGAGGTTTCCTCTTTCCCCACATCCTTGCCAACATTTACTGTGAACCAAGTCAAAATCCTATGGAGACCAAAATGTGGACTCATGAGAAGCTTCCTCTAGTCTTTCGCCAAAAATTAAGCTACACCCATGAAAATCTGTCTAAATTAAAAATGCTTGTACTCTTTAACTTATCCTGATCTTACTCTCTGTTGGAGAATCTGATTTTCTTTTTCAGAAAGCAGCAAGACCTGAGGACAACCACAATCTATCAATAGGACAAGCAAAGCTGACTCCATGTCAGTAGGTGAGCCACCCCTACTAAAAATAGCAGCTAGATCTCCAGGTGAAAACACAAAGGCATTTGTGAGATGAGCAAGAGGGCTGCTTCCACAGAAGGCCTGACAACCTGAGTCAGGGTGATGGAGACAGACACTGAGGATACTCAAGACACACCAAAGCTGAAATTCAGAGGTTGCTGAGCTTTCAACACTAAAGTAGGCTTAAAACACACCCACCAAGGCTCAGGGAATTTTGCAGAAGAGGGGGGCCACAGTGTGGGAAGGAATATCCAGAGGCATTGCACCCCACCCCCACAATCACTGACTTCTGCTCTCACGACTCTTAATCATCAACTTTATGGTGAATACCAGCCAGCCCATTGAGGAGAGCCCTCCGTAGTGTAGGGGCAGGGAGGAAAGCAAATGATGGTATTACCAACATAAGATGTGTCATATATATATATATATATATATATATATATATATATATATATATATATTCATGAAAAAACGCTATGTTCCTGTGCGCTTAGATTCCATGGAAGATACTAGGAGGACTATGTAAGCACACTGGGTGCTTTCTTTTATTTTATTTTTTATTTTTTTTTCTTTATTAGTTAGTTTTGTGTTCAGCAAATACAGTCAGTTTCGTACCATTATTAGGCTCATCTGTGACTTACCCCCTCCCCTTGGCCCCTCCTTGTTGAAGTATATGGGTTGTGCATTGTGGAGTTAGCCCACAGTTATGGGTAAGATAAATGTCTCTACATATCATGACCCAACATGTGGCTCTGACATTCTTTCCGTGCCCTCTTCCACAAAATTTCACTTAGCCATGTTGGGTTCATTTTTGGTCTGCTTCAGTGATGAGGTGTTGGGGGCCTCTGAGGCTCTGGTTCTCTGATTTGGTAGGAGTTGATTGTTCTGTGTTGATCTCCTTCCCCCTTGTGCTGGTATCCGGTTCATCAGGAAAACAGCCCCCTTGCTTGTTTCTACAATTTTTCTTAGTTTCAGCCGGGGCCCTTTTGAGGTGTGATGGGGTGGCTCTCTCCTTAGGATCTACATCTATCTGAAAAAGAGAAGCAGATTCTCCAACGGAGAGTAAGTTAGTACCAGGACAAATGAGATAACCCTTACTTTCCTTTATAGAGAATTTAATAGGTGTAGGCCTTCTTGTAGCCCATGATTGATGGTAGCTTGATATTGGAGAGTGGGCTTATGTTTGGATATGGTTGTGACTTGTTTCCCAGCTCCAGCTATGGGTCCCATACAATTGAGGGGATCAGTTAGCAAAATTGAGAGCAGTTGGTTCCCCACCATGGCTGTGTGCCACTACTGCACTTGTGTGGGCATCACAACAAGTTATTTGCTGCTAAGTAGGTTAGACAATGTGTTGCTTGGACAGATATTGGTCATTTTCCCCCAGTCGCCCATGTAGCACCTTCTGGCACTAGATGCGCTGACTGTCTGGGGACTGACTCTCTTCCAGCTTCCAGCCATGCCATTCTATTTTGCATGTCAACCACATAAGGTGTCTTCATCAGTAGGGTCTTACCACTAACCTTTGGTGGGTCATCAAGTACTCTGACAGAAATCTGTCTTTCTTTTAGGAAACCTTGTAGGTCTCTCTGATCAAAAGCTCATTGTGGATGATAGCCCCATGCTGGATCTGGGAGTTACAGGTCAGTGCCCACTAAGAGAATGAGGAAAAAGATAACTAATATACAAGAGTTAGAGTGAAGAGAGAGAGAGAGAGAGAGGGGGACGGAGAGGGAGGGAGGGAAGATATAGAAGATTAAGGTTAGTCTTGGTCCTACCCTCTACACTGGGTGCTTTTTGACATGTAATTTACCACGAAGTTATAGTGATTGACTTATTCATAAAGTCAACAGACATTTATTATTCTCAGTTTGTTACAGGAAGACTGGAAAGAGTCGATATGGGTGATGCCTAGGGCTGACTCATCCTTGACAGTTGCTACTTCTTAGTTTACATTTTCCCAATATTTTTTTAAAATTTTGCTTCTCTTGTATATCAGAGAAATTTTTATATAAAATTTATGTCATTTATTTAGTACAGATGAATTTCAAAGAAATGATTTTGCTAAGTAATAAAGTATGAGTTAAATACTTATCATTCTCAGGCTGGAGAGATGGCTTAATGGTTAAGCGCTTGCCTGTGAAGCCTAAGGACCCCGGTTCGAGGCTCAATTCTCCAGGACCCACGTTAGTCACATGCACAAGGGGGCGCATGCGTCTGGAGTTCATTTACAGTGGCCGGAGGCCCTGGCACGCCCATTCTCTCTCTCTATTTGCCTCTCTCTCTCTTTCTCTCTCTCTGCCCATCACTTTCAAATAAATAAATAAAAATAAACAAAAAAATTTAAATACTTATCATTCTCAAATACATTTTAATCTTAAGTTTTTAAGAAAAGATTGTAGCATGTCCTCCACCTGTAAGAAAAAATACCCATGCATACACACACACACACACACACACACACACACACACACACACATATATATATATATATATTGGGCTTTTAAAGCACAGTAACAGGGTGAAAAATATACTAATAATACCAAAATGAAACTGTATATTGACTTAATTAAAAAATTTTTAACAATTATGTAAATTTTTGAGAAAGATGGTATTCAGTCAGGTTTTTTGAAAATAGTCCGATAAGGAGGTTTGTATGCAGGAAATTGACTGGGGATCTGTCTTGGGCAGAAGCCTGTGACAAGGAGAGAAGCAAGACTGAGCTCACCTCAGTGCCCATGGGCAGTGCCATTAGAATGGCCGGTTGTTCTTCCTTGTCTCCACAGAAGATTAGAAGACCCAAGACCCTGCCATTGTATCCCTCCCTTGACCAGCCATGGGAGACAGGCTGTCTTCAGGAAGAGGACATGAGTTTGGGTGGAGCGAATGTTGTAAGCAAGGCTCAGAGACAGACTCAATGGGAGGCAGCTGTAGCATTGTTCCCAGCAGCTGAGGGGCATACTCTTTGTATTCCTTGGGCAGAATCTGAGTAGTGACTCACTTGTTGCAAAAGTAGCCTTCCATTTATACAATCCTGTCAATCTAATTTTCAAGCTTTTCTACATTTCAATATTTAACATTTGCCATACACTGAACGGAATTGTTTTTCTATGTCTGCCACACTGAATCCTTCTGGGCATGCAGTTCTGTGTCTGATGCTTTTGTTCTTTTCTGACTGCTTGTCTAGAATTCCCTGGCTTCTTAGTGTCCACTTTCTTGTCCTAATCATTTGGTTATGAACTGAGTCATGTATTGTCCTTCCTACAAAGATGTCTTAAACAAAAATTCTCAAACTTGAATATGCATGAAATCACTAGATACGGTAACTTTATGTTACCAGATATGGTAACTTGCAGGTTTTAAGTAGGGTCTATATTAGAGTTTTGGGCCATCAGCTTTAATAGAGATTATCTAATCTGGGATTCTTTGTCTAGATTTCAGTAGCAGAACAGAACTTTTATGCATAACATTAATTATTGCATAGATCTAATTCATGTGCATAGTATCATCTTGTAGCAATCAAAATTTATCCCCCAATTAAATTGCAGGCCCTTTGCAGGCTAGTTGTGTCTGAGATGTTTCTGCATTCCCAACAGTTCTCAGCACAGTGCTAATGTGGTTAGGAAATGTGAAGATGTCTATGCACTGATTTGTAATAAAAGACTGACATGCAATTTGTAAATTTTCAAGCTGAACATGTGAATTTCAGGGTTTTCTGCCTCTACCTGCATAATGAGAACTTCCTATGAGCTCTGCATTTTCCAAGTATCAATAGTGCTCCTTACCATCCCCAGCTAACAAAAGGACTCACATCCCCAAATGTTTCTCTTGTGGAACTAACCACTCATCACATTAGCTTTAGGAGTAGGTGCAGTCACTCTTATGAATGTGCAAAGGCACAGAAAACAAAAAATGTTAGAACTAAAGATTTGGAAAGCTGGGAGTGGTGGATCGTGCCTTTAATCCCAGCTCTTGGGAGGCAGAAGTAGGAGGATCACTGTGAGTTTGAGGCCACCTTGAGACTACATAGTGAATTCCAGGTCAGCCTGGGCTAGAGCAAGACCCTACCTCGAAAAACCAAATAATAATAATAATAATAATAATTTTAGATCAGACTGGTTATCATGGGAGCCTCATTTGCACTGGGTAGATAGGTTTATAGTTTTTTTCTTGTTTGTTTGTTTGTTTTAATGTTTTGGAAAAAATAGGACATATTTGTTTGTAATTCCTATATTAGTGACCTAGATCCACATTTCTTTTAGTTTCAAAATACAGTGAGTGACATGGGACATTCAATAATATTTGTCAATGGGCCTTTTCTGTTCAAGAGGGCTTGAACATGCTCACTTTTGAAGAGTGTCAATTAAAGAACAGTCTCAACCCTATTTCCTGGGGATACCTAACAGGTACATTTGATTGACAGTTTTACCCAAATGGTGATTTCAATTTCAATTTCTATACTCTGATTATTTCCAAAATTTCATGTAAGTTCCTAATTATCAGCAGTCTCCTCTTCCTCTTGCTCTTCCTCCTCTCTCTCTCTTCCTCCTTCTGTTTTGCTTTCCTCTTGGTAAAATGCAGACTAGGAAATGTAACTCTTTCTCTGACTGACCAATCAACCAGAATGTGTGATCTTATGCAGTTGGGATAAACTTCTTATGAGATAATTACAAGTCCTGATTTTGTCAGTGAAATCTATACCTCTACTGATCGCACAGTGTCACAAGAGACAGACTTGGACTATTGACAAGGTAGATGCTTTTTCCTTGGAGATCATTATAATTTTGTATTCTAAAATAAGGTTATTGGTTGCTGTTCCAGCTATGAAATACTTCTTACAATGCATTTCTGTGTGCTTCAAATTCTTTGGAAATCCAGGAGAGTTAATACTAAATATTTGATAAAATACAATTATTTGAAAGAACTCTAATAAACCCCTTTAGTCAAAGAATACAGAATTGGAAAGAGTATTGCTTATTGCTGGTTGACAGCATATGTATAGTCATACTCAAAATACTTGGTTATTTTGTTGGAAACTCAGGCAGCAAGCATAGCTGTGCACATTGATGTTATTATACAAATAAAATATGATTAAAGAGACTGGGTTAGCAGGGCTTCAATAGTAAAAGGCTATAGTTGAGTCTTTCTCTTGGTCCTAATTTCTGTTTCTTTTTATAACTGATTAATGTTTATTGGTATCATAGATATGAATAATTTATAAGTCATATGGCTGCTGGTTTATTAATTGTTTAATTTCAGGAAAAGTAACTGTATATTAAGGAAATTCAAGTTGTCACTCTGTTTAGAAATAGAGTGTATATTAACATCTTCAGTGCAGTGTCTAAACAGAGAAATGCTCTGAAATGTTGGCATTAAAAATTATTTTTATTTTTACTTATTTATTTGAAAGAGAGAGAGAGATAGAGGGAGAGAGAGAGAGAGAGAGAGAGAGAGAGAGAGAGAGAAAGAGGCAGAAAGAGAGAGAGAATGGGCACGCCAGGGCCTCCAGCCACTGCAAACGAACTACAGAGACATGTGATATCTTGTACATCTGGCTTACATGGGTCCTGGGGAATTGAACCAAGGTCCCTTGGCTTTGCAGGCAAGTGCCTAAACCACTAAGCCATCTCTCCAGCCTGATATCATTCTTATAAAGACAAAAAAAATACCAAGGTGAACTTGATGAAAACTGTGTGCTCTGGATTTATTTCCCTCCTTCGCCCACTTTATGTAGTTTCTTCTGCATCAGTGATTCCATGTAATGTGCTAACTATAAGATGAAGTTAATTGAATGAACCATGATTATTCCTCGTAAGGAAATATAATTAACTATGGAAGAATAGTTGTAATCAACATCCACTGTATTACAATTCCTTTGGAAGCTGGACTAATAATTTTAATTCTGAGAATTTAAAAGATCACAGACTATGTGATAAAATTCATTTATTTTACCAATGTATATGGAAACATTTGTTGTCTTAGGAAAATACATACTGTTCTAATCATAAGTTCATAATAATTTTATTCTTACATATATTCTAAATGAAAACCAAAATCTTATTCATATGTATATACACTAAAAATAAATGTTGATTGTCAACATATTTTCAAATACTTAAAAGCTGAAAGTATTATCTTCATGAATCATAACTTTTACCATCATATGTGCAAGGAACAAAATTTGAGAAATGATGGATAACATTGAACATTGTCTTCAAAATATTTTGCCTGTTAGAAAAAAAAGTAAATTACACATTGGAGAATGAAAGTGATGCTTTTCTCTAAGGTAATATTGCAGGAGAAGGGGAATGGTTTTAATTATATATCATTTTTCACACCTAATTCAATTATTTAGTTCAAACCACCCATAGTCTTTTTTAATACAATTATAGACACCACAGTGCTAAACTGTGGAAGGAAGCCTGTCCTACATGGGCATTCCAGTATTTTCGAGGTAGGGTCTCACTCTGGTCCAGGCTGACCTGGCATTAACTATGTAGTCTCAGTACTGTTGTTTTTGTGTGCTCCTTGTTTACAGAGGAGGTAAGTAAAAGAATCAAAGAACATATAATCTTGGAAAATGATAGGAGAAAAAAATCAAATAGTATGTGTATGTTGGAAAAACAGGGGCTGGAGAAATGGTTTAGCGGTTAAAGCATTTGCCTGAAAATCCAAAGGACCCAGTTTAATTCTCCAGGACCCATGTAAGCCATATGCACAAGGGGGCGCTTGCATTTGGAATTCATTTGCAGTGGCTGGAGGCCCTGGGTTGCCCATTCTGTCTCTCTCTCTCTCTTTCTGCCTCTTTCTCTCTCTCAAATAAATAAGTAAATAAATAAATAATTAGTTAAAAAATAATAAAATCTATCTTTAAAAAAGGCAATGGTTACTTGGCATTTTACTTACTGTTCTTGGTAGGCTGTGAGTTCCTTAAAGGCATGATGACACACATTTAATTTATATTACCCAGTGTATATTTTAGTAGTGAATAAAATTGTGTTGCAGATAGCCTTTACTTAGGTCTTTCAATACCTTATCTTACTCATTTCTCCTTCACCTAATTTTAGGCTCCCTACCTCTTACATGGCTAAATATTCTCAAATTCATGCACACTTAATGACCTCCTAAATACCTTCACTTAAAAGCGAACGCATTCTTGTAACTGTTTTGCTCATTCCTTAACTGTACACTGGTGTAATTGATGGCTTTCTCCAGAATGTTACATTGACTCTGTTGTTTCTCTTAGTTTAAAAATAATTGTCTTTCTTTATACGGGTACTCAGCTTTGAGTAGGGATCCAGCTTCAGCTAGTACCAGTTTCTCATCCTGGATTGTCTAAGCCTTTCAAGACAATCCAATACTTTTGTCATTCTGCTCATTCATTTCTCAAGGTTATATATTTATATCATTATATATCAAAGATGATATATATATATATGTATATAGGATTTCTCAAACTGATTTTACCATCATGGGTGCTTTGGAAAATATCACCATTGACTTTTTAATTCCCAAATCAATTTTTTTTTGGTTTGGTTTTTCAAGGGAGGGTCTCAGTTTGGCTCAGGCTGACCTGGAATTCACTATGTCATCTGAGGGTGTCCTCAAACTCATGGAAATCCCCCTACCTCTGCCTCCCAAGTGCTGGGATTAAAGGTGTGCACCACCATGCCTGGCCCTCCCAAATCTATTGAATAGTCTGTCAGCCAGGTAGTCCTGGATCTCATGGCTCAGCTCTTTGGTACTCCTTTCTTTCTTTCTTCCTTCCTTCCTTTCTTTCTTTCTTTCTTTCTTTCTTTCTTTCTTTCTTTCTTTCTTTCTTTCTTTCTTTTTTTTTTGAGGTATAATCTCAATGTAGCCCAGGCTGACCTGGAATTCACTATGTAGTCTTAGGGTGAACGCAAGGTAATTCTCCTACCTCTGCTTTCTGAGTGCTGGGATTAAATGTGTATGCCACAATACCCGGACTTGATCTTCTTTGTAATTACATTGAATAGTAAATTTATAAATGGACCTCAAAAAATTGCTAGGATATTCTTCTTCCTAATCCCTACTTTTAATTTATTGGAAATGTAGTTTGGTTGTTTTAGATTACTCTTTTGTGGATTATCTGTACACGTTTTGCTTATTTTGTTATTGATTTGAGTCAATTTAGAATACAATTCAGAATTTAAGCTCTTATTACTAGTATGAATTGAAATATATCCTTTTAGATATGTAGGTGTGGGGACTTTCTCCAAAGAATTTGGAGTTTGTAGTTTTTCTCCCTACTTCTTTTTTTTTTTTTTTTTTTTTTTTTTGGATTTTTGAGGTAGGGTTTCACTCTCCCAACTTTTTATTAATGGTCATTTTGGTGCTTCTGCTTCCATTTTAAATTGTGTATTTGCAAGATAAAGACAGTTGTAGTGACCCTCTTAAGATGGTATAAGAATTAAAGTTGAAGAGTGTTTGGGAAGACGTCATCAATAGTCTTAACCAGTAGTGGACCATGTAAATTTTAAGACTGCCCAACCAGATCAAATGTGAAAACTGTTGCAAAAGTGGCATGACTGACAGTGTGATAACCAACTTCTCTCCGACTGAATTTGAAGCCCACTCAGGGCATGGAATTTGTGTCTGGTACTGAAAACATAATCAGAAGCCTATGATTGTGGAGATTGTAAGCCCTAGGGGAGAAATACTAGGGGAGACTATACTACTATAGTCTGGCTAAATGTCCACCAAATTGCTCTCTAAATACTAACATTTATGAGCATATATTAATGCTACTATTACTTTTGTTTAGAGAGACTTCTCTTTTCAGATGATAGTGACAACTGGGAAGACTCAAAACTCATCAAAATGATGAGAAGAGTTGACAGTAGTGAGTTCTACACTAAGTGACATATTTATGTCACATCCCGCAAGGCTTAGAGACATTGTGGAAGAGGTGCCTGAAAGAATGTAACAGCCAAAGTAAGGGGGTTTAGAATACTGTCTTCTAGATACAACATACTCTCGGCATTTTTTACCTCACTGTGGCAGAAACTATCTATATAAGACCAGCATATGAGGAGGGGAAAAATGATGACATTAATGTAGAAAGAAGACTAGTAGGAAAGAAGAAGTGATTCAAGAGAGGGAGAATGGGAGGGTGAAAAAGGTGGGTGGTGAGAGGGAATTATGATCATGGCATATTGTCTATATGTATAGAGGTTGTTAATAAAAAGTGAAAAATAAGGCTGGAGAGATGGCTTAACAGTTAAAGCGCTTGCCTGCAAAGCCAAAGGACCCAGGTTATATTCCTCAGGACCCACGTAAGCCAGATGCACAAGGGGCACATATATCTGGAGTTAGTTTGCAGTGGCTGGAGGCCCTGACATGCCTATTTTCTTTCTCTCTCTGTCTCTGTCTCTCTGTCTCTACCTGCCTATTTCTCTCTCTGTGTCTGTCTCTCTCTGTCTCTCAAATAAATAAATAAAAATAAAACTTTTTTAAGTTAAAAATGAAGAATTAAAGTTGGGGAAATTCATGAGAACAAAGTACTCAAAGAGTATTAGCTAATATCATTACCTTAGTCTCAAAATGTAGGCATGAGAAGTGTTTTCCAAGGTTACATTCACTTGCCCATGCTCTTCCATTTGCAGTCACTTTGAAAATAATGTATGAAAGAATAACATCCAATACTTATTGAATATTGATATTTGAGTTCAATTTTTTCTAAGAGGTCTGTGACACTATATTATGATAATATATTCATATGTGATACAAGGTCACAGTATGCTAAATTTATATTTAATTTGAATAATTTGGGAACTAAATTATACTATATTTCCATGTCTGGAGATAACCTTAGATCAGCCTATACTTTCTTAAATTTTAAGTGAAGTGGAAAATATTTAATTTTCTTACTAGTATCAACTCATTATATTGATGATACAATGTGGTCAGGAAAATGCTAAATTAATATTTCTCCCTAAATTTCATGTTTTGTGGAAGCATTACAAGCATAATATGTAACATTGAGCAAAAAATGTTTTTCCATTCCTGAGAAAATCAATGACTTTAATCTTTTAGGAATTTACTAAAAACATGACAATATCAAGAATATTTTTATTTTAATATTTTATTTATATATACATATTTAGAGAAACATACATGTATATCTATCTGTCTATATATCTTTGTCTCTATATCCATATCTATATCCACATCTGTATATATATCTGTATTTTTCATATAGCATATTTTATATCCCCTCATTCCCAGTCCCCATTTACCTGAAGTTCATCCTCTGTAGGGTCCTTGGTGTTCTCTGTTGGGTAATTTGGGCCTCTGTCAATCTGGGTGGGGGCTGTACCTCAAGATATTTCTACTCACCCTGTGGCTCTTACAGTCTTCCTCCCCCTCTTCTGCAATGTCCTCTGAGCATTTGTAGGTGTGTTAGCAGTTTGTTTTATTGTTGAGTTCTCTATATCCTCTGTATTTCAATTCCCCACCTTATTTGTTGCTAATTCCTTGGAGGTCATTTTTGGGCTAATATTGGGAGCAATACTCATCATTGCTGTCTCTACAGTTTCTTTGGGACCCTGGTGAAGGTTGTAGAGGTGTTACATCTCGTGGTGGGAAGTCAGCTATATTTTTATTATTATTTACTGATGTTTTTATTTTAAAACAAGGTTGTGCTTTTAGACTCCCTTTCCCCTCCCCAATTCTGCTGAGGGTCTTCTTCATTGGGGTTATTGGTATTCATTGTGGGAACCAAGAAGCCTCAGTCAGGCTCTGCAAAGTGGTGGTGGAGGAACAGTGCCTCAGGCTATCAGACCCAACCTGAGGCTCTTACAATCTTTCCATCTCCTCTTCTGAAATGTTCCCTGGGCCTTGGTGGGCAAGATAGGGAACTGATTAAATGTTACTTTCACTGTAGCCTCTGGATCTCTGTTTTTATTAGATCTGAATGACCACAGTGTCTGCAATTATCACCTTGGAACTGATTTTTAGGCTAGCCATGAAAACAATATGTGTGTTACCACTGCCTCTGTAATGTCTTCTGGGCCCAGGCAAATGAGGTGGTAGACAATCAGCTCTCTCTTCTTGATGTACTGATGTATCCTGGTTCTCTCCAGTATTTTCCACCATGTGCCCTACACAAGCATTGGTGGATCCCTCTGCTGTCTCTTCTTGAATTGAAGGATCTTGGTTCTCCCCCGTATTCTCTGCCATCTGTTAAGTAAACAGATGCTTTAATGAATTCTGAGACTCATAGGCAGGAAACTCCCAACTGCCAGAGAAGCCCCCATTGTTTCTTTCGACAAGTTGAGTGGGTATCTTAATCAAAATGTCTCTCAAAATTATATACATACCCTTCTTAATCAAAGATTTTTCTCTTCTCATTTATATATAGTTTATACATTGTGATGGATAGGGAAATTTGACATTTTTAAGGTTTTAACATTATGACCTTTGCTAGGTACAAAAGCCAATTTGTGGAAGCTACAAGTATGAACTGATGCACCATCAGTTCTGGGCTAGAAGTTACACAGCAGACAAACAAATCTTGCCCAAGTAAAGGAGGTGCATACAGGCATCTTAGAAGAAGAATTTAAGCAAGTGGTTTCTGGTGAATTGACAAGGATTAAAATGATAGCTAAACACATGGACTTTGGAGTCTTCTCTGTTAGGATAGGACTCTTTTTCTGCCATCTACTGGTTATATAACCTTCAGGAAACAACATTTCTCAACAACATGAGAATAATATAGTGTCCTTGCGTTTCTAATAAGAAATGGTTCTATACTATGACTCCTAACCAAAATTATGACTACAACCAAAATTTTGAGTGCCCAAGTCCCTTATATTAAATAGCATTTTATAATAGTATTTGCATGTAAACTACAAATATATTATTATATTCTTTACATCATTCCTAGAAAGCATGTGAAGTCTAAAATAATGTAAATGCTAAATAAATAATCATCATATAGTATTATTTGATTTGTTTTATTTTTTATTTTATTGTGACCCCACCCCAAACACACTCAAGCACCTTCCATCCATGATTGGTTGAATCCAAGAATGTTGAATCCACAGAGATGGAAGGCTGAATTCCTTCGCATATCTTGCTGGAGTTGTTCTAAAGAGTAAAAGAGCATACATATTCAAAGTAATGAGGCCAGTATTTGGTTAACATGCAGCACAGGGTAGTAAATCACCTTGAAAATGGGAAACCCAAGTCCAACATTGTCCTCTGCCTGGTTCATTTGGTAGCAATGTTTTCATTGGCAGGGGATAGGAAAGACTTGAGACTCAGAATTTAGGGCCCAACACAGTCCTTTCCAAGAGTACTTTCTTGCAACAAAAATAAATAAATAAATAAAATAAGATAGACTTATGGGAACTCTTTAGGGCAGTCTTAATAGATGTTTGGTGAAGATAAGTTGATTTTTAAAATCATATACAGGTGTATTTATTAATAAGACAGCAGTAAAACATACTTAAATATGAAATAAATAACTACAAAATAGTTATAAACAGATACAAGAAATTTGTTTACCAAAAACATAGTATCTGTATATGTTGTTAATGATCATATTCAAAACAAGGCAAGGCAAAAGTACATGTAAGTTTTCCTATGCCCAGCCAAACATCTGGACATTGTATAGACTTCTTTTACTTTTAGTTACTTAATACTGTTTTATCAGTGTGCTTTAACTACACCTTTGATTTTGCATCTGAGTATTATAGTCAATTAGAGTGCATATGCACTCTGATGTAAATTTCCAAAACACATATAATTAGGATGAACTAGCAGTTTTTACAAAAAATATTGCTATTCCCATCAACTGCAGTTATAGTCATTCTTTTCTATATGTTGAGGGGTAGAGAAAGATGAGAATTTGACTGCCATGGATTGAACTATAATACAAGAGGTGTCTAGAAAGAATTAAGGCCATGATATACAGATTTGTGTCATCAATATAGGGTAGTTTGCCTTCACTCTCCTTCCTGAGGCTGTGTCATACAGCCTTCTTATTCCTTTTAGATCAGAATTCTCAGCTTAAGGCTGACCATTGATTGTTATGTGTGTGTCAAGGCCAAGTTAGAATTAAACATTTTTCCTTTTGTTCAACTTAGAGAAAAAAATATGTAAATTGGTTGAGCTAACATTTAAAGACATTTAGTCCCACATTTAGTTATTTGTTTCTCAGGTCATTTCTGTTCTTATACTTTTCTTTCTAGAAACAATACAAATTAATTTTATAATGAGATGGAAAAGTCAATATTTTTTGTAAGGTTTCATTCTGCTTTTTAATGTCTAAAAATAATCCAAAATGATACAGACTATTTGACTATGCTACAAACTTTTAATTTTGTTTAAGAAAAAATAAGCCAGCTCTATGAGAACTATTTTATTATGTCAAATGCATACAACATTTTCTTATTCTCCTTCTTCATTATTGTGTCTATAAGAAAAACATATAACCAACAAGATATTGTTTCATCAAAATCCATGATAATAAGTAAGTAATAAGTAAATAAGTAAGTAAGTAATAAGTAATTAGTAAGATAATCAGTGTGAATATAGCCCAATAGACTTAGGTAGTAGAGGAATTCCAAACTGATCTCGAGAGACACCTGCATCCTCTTTAGAGGCTGCTACTTTTGCTTCCTCATTGCTGGGACAAACGCCTAACCAGAAGCAGCTTATGGAAGTAAAGTGTACTTCAGGCTCAAAATTTGCAGGGGAAGCTTCACCATGGTGGAGGAAGTTGGGTAACTTCATCATGCATCCAAAGCAGACAGACAGCAGCCTGTACCAGCAAGCCTGACCTGGCTTATAACACCTCGGTGCTAGACTCAAGATCTACCCCAGTGACATATCTCCTCCAGCAGTGGTCTGCCTGCTAAAGACTAGCTAAGAAGGGAACTTAATCAAAGATACTTGAGGATATGGGGCCACTTACATTCAAACCACCACAGAGAATTCTTGGAATATCATAGGATAGAGAGTGATCTCTAATCATTCTGAGAGAATCCTAAGGATTTAAAGCTGCAGTTGGAAGACACTGATTTAGAAGAGTTTTAAATAGGAAGATAATTAGAGCATGGTTCATATATGCATTTTTATACACCCAAACAAGAGTGACTTTCTAGAATTAGTAGGCATATTTTTCAATTTTAATAATATTTTACTGCCTTGCTTTATTCCAATGAAATCCTTCACATTCTTTTAAAATTAAAAAATAAGAGTATTCCATAATAACTTTTTATAGTCAAGCAATTGAGTTTTGTAAATCAGAGAACTTCTGTTAATTAACATGTCATTTTCTGAGTTTGAATTTGAATTTTTTCCTTGTAGAGATATTATTTTAAAATCATATTCAGTATTTAACTCCTTATTTGGAGGTATTATTATCTTATTGGGTAATTTTCTTCATAAAATCATGACAAAAGAGTTTCTAAAATTGGTGAATAACATTATCAGAAACAATTTTTATGTGCAATAAAATCTGTAAAAAGCAAATATGATTCTCTAAAACTAAGATCCTTGTTTAATGAGAATTTTCTTATACTACTTAAAACTTTAAAACAATGATAGCATGCATTACCATTTTTCCAGTCTCTGGAAATTTTATCAACAAAGCATAATATCTGTGTATGAAAAATTAAAAGCTTCCCCTGCAACAATTTTTTGTTGCTATGGGCATCTTCTGTCCTTCCTGTCATCAATATTCTCCTACTGTGGGGGCAAGGAGATGAGTGACCCTGAGGGAAAGAGGTGACCTGGTGAGCTCTTCAGTCCTTGAAGTACCTGTTATCCATAGATTTCAAAGAACTTAATCCTGTTTGATAGTCTTGTGAATTAAGAACTGCTTTACTACTTGGCTGTGAACTTGTCATAGGTCTCCAATACATTATTGGAAAATATAACCTCTGGGCTATTTTCCTGACTCTGGGGTCAATGTTCAACTCATGAGACAACACTTAAGCCTTGGCTGACAGGGGGATTGAGTACTGATAGTTAACACTGCTAATAATTGATCTTCTTATTTCTTGTTTATATGTATGTATGAAACCTATGAGATTGAATCTCCTGCATTGTAGGATCTCTGTTGATGGATAATTATGTTTCTCTTCCATGAAAAACTGAATAATTTAAGAAGCATATGATTGTGCCCTGAACAATTGAAGTCAAAGAAAAGAATGGTATGCCATAAAAAGCCTTGTGATAAAGTATAATTTGGAGGAAATACATTAAGACATAAGCCACTTTTGAGATATTTATAGACTTTGACTTTGTGAAGGAACTTAGCTTTGACTGTGTTTATTAGTGAATGAAAATTTATTTCCCTATGTTGAATGAGCATTTCTTGGCGGGCAAACTGTGCACAGGCTACAATGAGCTTCAATGGAGTGCTTTCACGTTTCATTCCCACTGAGTTGAAAGCCTTCTTACAGTCTCTCAAGTGTGTTTTTTTTCCCCCATGGAAGATGGCTTTGTTGAAAATTGCTTTTTCTTCTCTTGATTATTAAATCATATATTATATTCAGTTATTCAATAGTTTGTAGAATATTGGTAAAATGAAATATAATGAGTATGATTCTTCATTACATTTTGAAGGCTATGTAGATTCAACTGTAAAGAACTTAGTGAATATAAACCAGGCTTTAGAGACAATTATTATTTAACTAGATTTTTTTCTTTCTCTATAACTGCTATCCCTATTTTCCAATGTTACAAGTCTTACTGATAGCATTTTCATTATGTCTCAGTAGCCACAGTGACTCCCGTGCCTCCTGTAATTATAGCCCATTGTTTCAGCCAAAGGGAATAATTTAGATCAAAGGTAATGTTCTCTAATTCCCCAAATATCAACATCCTATAGCCTAGATTTGTATTTTCTTCTTTTGTTTATTTATTTACAATTCTATGAAGTCATTCTTTGAATGTACTCTATACAGTAAGAAGAAGTTAAGGTACCTAAGACAAATATAAAATAACACATATACATCTTTCTACACTGAGAGTGGCATAGGATTTAGGGGCTTAGGGGAACCTCCAGATCTGTGAACCCTAAGCATTTGGTTCTCCATTTTAACAAAAAGTTGACGAAATGGACTCTAAGAAAAGTGTGCTATGAATTATTAAGTTTACTTAGGGGGAAATTATTAATTATGACATTTTTAGAAAGAGTTGGTATCCAGAGGAAGGATAGAAAGACACAGGCCAGAAGGAAATTTCTCTCCTTGCCCAGCTGCTAGGAGAGTTCAGGAAGTGCAGAGTAAGGCAATTTTTAAGAAAGAAGCCCATGGCACATATGGCAGTCCAGGCCAAAAGATTCAGAAGAAGCCCAGAAAAACATGTGGGAAATGGGATGTGAGAGTATAAACCCTTCACCTTTACAATCACATAGGGGTATGGACAGTCTAAGAAATAGGATAGTGAAGGACTCAGGACTTAGAGAAAGGTCACATATGAATCAGGACAGTCCAATCAGGAGAGTCCAGTACTAGGAGAATATAGTCACGAGAGCAAAGAGGAGTTGCTATACACATGGCAAACCCAGAGTTTAAAAGAGCATCATGCATGTAACAAAGAAAAAAATCTGAAAATAAAACATGTAAGAAGCAAGGAGAAAAATACCCAGACAAGGAGCAAGAGCCATCCCCTTTCCCAGGCAGGCTGGGGGTGGGAAAAGAGCTTACCAAAACAGGGACCAGGAGATTCAGACACCAGGAGTAGCCAAGAGAGCCATTTTTCATGTGGTAAACCCTTTAATGTCAGACATCTATTTAGGATGGGCCGCATCATCCAACTAAGTATGTAAGGGAAAGAACTGATTTGTTCTTGGACCCAGTCATTTGTTCTTGACTCAGGAAAGGATAGCCCACCTAGGTGTGCTAAATTGGATAAGAAGTACCAAGCCATTATTAGTAGCTATCTTGTACGAGAGTGGATCAAACACTTGTTTTAGTTTATGCCACGGTAAGCAAGGTAGTAACTTCTTGGGCCTTGTTACTGGCTGAGACTGCTTTTCAGAAGCTACCTTGCTTCAAGAGCTACTGTACTTCCAATGTGCTTCAACTTCCCTGTTTCAAAACTATACTATGCGTCATGAAAATATAGAATGTATCTCATCATACTTTCTGCTCACTAATGCTTTCGTGTTGTGGAGTCATCATAATACTTCTGCTCCCTCTCTTCAGAGCAATTGAGTTTAGTTGCTATATCATTAACTCGAAATAACAAAGTGTGTCTATCAACTTCTATATGCTTTCCTGTTCCTGAGATTTCTACAAAATAGAGATAAGAATGCTATCTTCAATAATGTAGTACTAAGCTATATTGTCATATGGTAATTTTGTACTATTATGACGTATAGTTCCTATATGTCTTAATAATGACTTTTTAGTGCAAATCTTGGTGGTAGAGACAGACATGACTCCAACAATTATTTCAATAATATAATTCTCGAGCTGGATATGGTGGTGCACTCTTGTAATCTCAGTACTCAAGAGGAAGAGGTAAGGGGATTGTGAGGTTTTTGTTTTTTCATTTTTAGAGAGATAGAAAGAGAGAGAGAGAGAGAGAGAGAGAGAGAGAGAGAGGGAGGGAGAGAGAGAGAGAGAGAGAGAGAGAAAGGGCCTCAGCCACTGAAATCAAACTCCAGAAGCTTGTGTCAACTAGTGGGCATGTGTGACCTTGCATTTGTCTCACCTTTGTGCATCTTGCTTACATGGGATCTGGAGAGTCAAATATGGGTCTTTTGGCTTTGCAGGCAAGGGCCTTAACCACTAAGCTATCTCTATAGCCCAGTATTGTGAGTTTGAATCAAGCCTGGGATATATAATGAGACCATGTTTCAAAAAATAAGACAAATATGCATATCTATCTATCTATCTATCTATTATCTATCATCTATTTGTATCAGAGTATGTATTTATTTTGATAAAGAGGTATAGAAAAATATAGAGAAAATACAGTTCATGATATTTACTTTGAAAATTATTGTGGGATCTGATTTGTTCTGAAGAATACATGGTAGGACTTCACTAAGGAAGAAACATTTGGAGATGGAAAGGAAGATAAAATTAATCAGTTTAAGAGTAGGGTGACTTTTCTGGTAAAGGGAATTGCTGAAATTAGGAAAAGCATTATTGACATTCAGGAATCTAAGAAAGTTAGGGGGAAATGGATTAACATTTAACATTGGCTGAAGGAAACTTCGTATTTCAAGTAGGAGATGATGAGCTTGGAGCAAATTCTGGTTAAGCTTTTCTGTTGTCGAAGAGTGCATGCATCTCATTGTGTACATTTGTTCCGTGGAATCAGAAGTGAAGCAATGGTTGGGAGTGGCAGGCTGTGAAGTTATGCTGGTTTAAGGGCAGTGCAGAAATCACTGTGAATCACTGTAGTTTGAAATCACTGTGTAGAGAATAGCAAAGGTGCTTGACGAGTGAATCTAGTACAATTTCTAGGAAATATTAAGCTTCTTGTGTATGTATACTGATGAGCAGTTAGATAAAAGAGTCCATATTCACTGTTGTGTTCTTAATCTCTAGTATTGTCCTACTGCCTGAAGTTAGGGTTGATGATAAAATTTAATTTGTGTATTTTTCTTAATAAGCAAAGTATAAATTCATATAGTGAAATGCAATGATCACAATGGTACCTAATAAAAGTTGCACTGATAGAGATGAGAGTGAAGATATGAAGGGATGAAGTATAGTGAAGGGATCAACAAATTGATTTTATAGTTGTGATCATTTTAAGATGTTCTCAATAGTAGTGAAATAATATCAAAATGTTGTAATCAAGAAGCAGATTCAAAAAATCACAAAAGATTGGGTGAAAAAAATGAAAGATGACAAACACTCATGTATGAAAAGTAGATCAGTGGGAATGAGAAGACAAAAGAGTCATGAAACCAGGCTTTAGGATGCACTGCCCATGGCATTCTGAATCTTCTCCTCAAGTGGCTACAGAGGTTGTTCTGAACAGAGAAATTATAATGTAAGTGCCAAGACTTTCAACAAATGCAATAGCTGGGGATCTGGGATCTTAACAAGTATGATTGTGAGAATCAGAGGAGAGAATACCTGGCTAAAGAAAGCAGAGTCTCATAAAAGCATATTGATATTAACAGTTTATAGAGGAAGAAAGAACAATTTTGCAATTCATGCTTTTAAAAGAAAGTATGATGTTCTCATAATTTGTCATTAAAATACATTATTTTGATTTCATGCAATTAAAGGTAGAATGTCAGTTTTGGCTTAAGGCCTAAAATGTCCTTTTAAAACTTGCCTGCTTCTAGAAATTTCAGTATTACTTAAGAGCTTTTTGGTATAAATAACAAATATACATACATTTTCTATATGTAGTTGAAAATATCCTACAACTCAACAAACAATACCAGATACTTGACTGTACATTGAGGTCTGCAAATATTTAAAGGTAGGGAAAACACTTTTTGTGCAACTCATGATGGTACATGTCTATGATTCCAGTTCTTCAAAGGCTGATGCAGGAGGATTTAAGGCCAGCCTTGGCTACATAAAAATATCACTTAAAAAAACATTGAAGTATAATATGATATTCAGAATGGTTTTGAATATACAAAAAGACTATGGTAAACTAAAAGGGTGTTAACATAGTTGCCTACAACCTTGTCTACTTTCATGTATTAGAAAAGAAGTTTGATCATCCATAAAAGTATTAACTTCTGTGTTTGTACAGCCTGACATTTCAATTGCACCACCAATGAAGGAATTACATGAAGTGACTGAAATGATTTGCTTTATGGAAAGCATAGAGAGCAAGGTTTCCATGGTGATCTATCTGTCTGTACAAGCAAGGTCAAGGGAGAAGGACCTGTCAGTGAGTAACCTTTGGTTTTCACCTAGTACAGAAATGTGCTTAAGATTTCTTTGTGGTTTTCTTCTGAAATAATAGTGATGACTACCCAGTACATGTCTTTATTTGCTTTTAAAATGTTTATTTTAAACTTGAATTTGTAATTATAAAACAGATGTCACATTTAAGAAGTTACTAGAAGTACATTGGTGTTTCTTAGAGCCTCATAAATTATGTCTGTGCTATGATCATTTCCTGAAAATATTGGTAGATGGAAAAAATCTATACATTCTTAATGTAACTTAAGAGAAATTCAAGTTCTATTACAGTTTTTAATGTTTAACCAGATTCATCTTCAGCGTAAATCTTATCTGTATTCTATTGGGCTGAAGAAGAAGAAACAGTGTATACATATTATAAATTATTGTTATGTATAATTAATAACTAAACTATGCCTAAAATTCTAGGAGATTCATATATTGCTTTCTTCAGATATATTTTGTTGATGCATAAAAGAGGGCTGTACTAATAAACGTCTCTTGAATTACACATGGTGTAAGGAAATGAAAGCCTTTGGGTTATGAATCTTGGATTTAAAGAGGCAATCATCAAATATTTAACATGAAAATGCAGTAACACATGCTAGCTGTCATGTGTAAGTTTTGTGAATGTTATGACAAGGTTTTTAAAACATTCATAGTTGGAGTATTTTTATGAAAATATTTATTAATTCAAACAGACATTCGTATCTGGCAACCTGCATTTTAATCGTGATATCTAAGTGCATGAAAAAATCAGTAAAGCCATGAAAGAATGGGTGAAATATATAGCAATCATGTGTAAATTATACATTATAAAGCATACATATCTGTATGTTGTCATATTATGCATTAAATTTAATGCATAAATCAGATTTTTATAATCCTAATGTCGCCAAAAGGCACACAATGTGACAAACAGGAATAGGCATATAGATATTATCATATTCAATAATTCAATGAGCATTGTTTTATGGAAATTAACTTTCTATTAATAAAAATTATACTCATTTATTATACTACTTCCATATGATAATTAAAAAGTGCCTTTTTCCTAAAAATCATTACAAAATGTGAATAATGCATTTGTTTAATATCTATCTAAACAAGATCTTACATCAGATTAGTTCAGAAAATGAAAGTATTATTGATTTCTGTAATAATTTTTATAATAGTGCTATACTGCAGTCCTGAAACTGCTAATCTCATTTTTGTAGAGAATATTATGCACTTGAAGGATTTTAAAACTTTCTGAAAATACATAATTTTAGTTTTGGTTGACTAAAAATGTTACAATTTGTAGAAAAATGCATTAGGTATAAACAGAACATTTTGTGAGAATTTTAACAAAATTTATAATTTTAAATTATTCTTCTAGAACTGCATTTAGTTATTATATATCTTTGGAAGTCCATCTCATCAACACTTATATTCTATGCCTAACTGTTTAAAAAATCAGTTGTAGTCACATTGATAAGATTGGGTTGCATAATATCTAACTTACTTAAAACCTTTATGAAATGTAACTCTAAGTAGAATCAAATGATAATATTGCAAAGTACACTCTACAAACTTCTTTTGTAAAAAGTAAGGTAGTATCCTACAAGATCAGGTACATATTTTCTTATTTTTGCGACACTATCATAATTTAATGCTTTATTCAGGTCATACTATTTTATGCATGAAGTTTCATCACTATAAGCATATTTCAGTTTCTGGCTGAGCCTTGTAAATATTCACTTAAAACATGAGCATGTCTGTTAGATGCTGAAAGAGTATCTGTATTGTCACACATAAAAATGTTTATAAATTTTTAAACCTATTTTAAACAAATTAGTGGGTTTTTTTCCTGAAAGAAATTCAACAAAGATGATATACTGAAAAATAAATTAAACTCCAATTTAAACTTTAGACAGCAAACTTAAGAATCAAAGAACATGTATTGTCCATAATTACATGTGCTTGCTCTGTAGTAGTTTTGTGCCATCTAAGACTGTTAGGTTGGGACTGGGGAGATGGTAGAGTAGATGACATTCTGGCTGTGCAAGTGTATGTATCTGAGTTCTACAGGGTAGCACTTATCTGTAATCCCCAAATGCACCTAGGGTGAGATGGGAGATGGAGCCAGGAGAATCCTATGAAACCTCACTGGCAGGCTAGCCTGGTAAACTGAGTGGGGAACAAGATACTTTGACTCAACTAGGATGAGACATAGATATCAATACCCCAGGTTATCCTCTGACTTTCATATGTGGCATGCATACAATGTCAGATGAGAGAGGAAATAAGAGTATGGATAATAGAATGAGAAAATGATTTAGAAATAGACAAAATTGGTACGGAGAGAAGGGTCAACAGTTAAAGGTGCTTGTCTACAATGCCTAACAGCCTGGGTTTGCAATCCCAGTGACCATGTAAAGCCTGATGCTCAAAGTGGCACATGCATCTGAAGGGATCAGTTAGCCAAATCAAGAGCAATTGGTTCCCCACCATGGCTGTGTGCCACTATTGCACTTTTGTGGGCATCACAACAGGTTATTTGCTGCTAAGTAGGTTAGACTATGAGATGCTTGGACAGATATTGGTCATTTTCCCCCAGTCACCCATGTAGCACCTTCTGGCACTAGACACACTGACTGTCTGGGGACTGACACTCTTCCAGCTTCCAGCTATGCCATTCTATTTTATGTGTCGACACTGGAGAGGGTATGATGAAGACTAACCTTAATCTACTACAGCTTCCCTCCCTCCTTCTCCCTCTCACCCCCCCTCTCTTCTCTCTACCTCTTGTATATTAGTTATCTTTTTCTTCCTTTTCTTAGTGGGCACTGACCTGTAACTCCCAGTACCAGCATGTGGCTGTCATCCACAATGAGTTTTTGATCAGAGAGACCTACAAGGTTTCCTAAAAGAAAGACAGATTTCTGTCCGAGTACTTAATGACCCACCAAAGGTTAGTGGTAAGACCCTACTACTGAAGACATCTTACGTGGTCGACAGGTAAAATGGAATGGCATGGCTGGAATCTGGAAGAGAGTCAGTCCCCAAACAGTCAGTGTGTCTGGTACCAGAAGGTGCTACATGGGTGACTGGGGAAAAATGAGAAATATCTGTCCAAGCATCTCATGGTCTAACCTACTTAGCAGCAAATAACCTGTTGTGATGCCCACACAAGTGCAATAGTGGCACATTGCTGGCCTCTAAAGGCCCAGGTGTGAGGCCTAGTGGAACTTCCTGAGCCTAGCTAAAGTTTAGTGATCTGCCTCTGGCCAGACGTGACTCAGCAAGACGCCTAATGGCTTTTTACCTGCTACCTCCACATGGGAGTTAGAATTATCATTTCAATAGTCACAGTTTACTATTGGCCCTTACCTTTCCCCACCATCCTACAATCCCCGCCTTCACCCCCAACATTATATAGGCAACTGTTCATAACAATAAATCGAGTTCCTGCTTCGACAAGACTCCCGACTCAGTGTGGTTTTTCTCCGGTGGCCAGGAGAGGTCTGAGTCGTCGGACGCTCATCTCCTCCTCAGCCCCTCGGGAGGAACCAGCGGGCCTGGTCCTTCCCTCGGCACTACCTGCCCCCGCCGGCGGAGCCCGGCATCTGGCGCCCAACGTGGGGCTCTTGAAATCCGGCAGACTAGTGCCCCCTGAGAGACATTCGTTGAGGAGGTCAATCGGTGTACATATGCGGGTGAACGTACCCCTATAAGTAGTCTTTATATTTAATGTGCTAAACTTTGCTTCTATAACCTGTACTTGTTGATCAACGTCTCTTTGTTCTCTTTCTCTTTCCTTTCACTTTTAGTTTACAGACAAGCTACATCTGCGGCTTTTGTACAACATGTTTACATATCTTTTGGATCCTTGTGGTTGTATTGTACTCATGTGTATGTGGGTTGCTATTGCCCTAATTTTATGGACATTTTTCTCTCAACTTTATAATGTGGGACAGTCTAACTGTAAATCCAATCCTGCCTTAAAATCTCTCAGGGCACTCCTAAAGAGTAGAGGGCTTAATTTGACTGATAATCAGGCTCAACAGACCTAAGATTGCCTTCTCAAACTGGCGCCATGGCTGCCGGAAGAAAATCTCTTTGATTGGGACACGTGGGATAAGGTAAAAGCCCTTGTTTGTCGGACACATGTGGAGAAGGGTCAAATACCCCCCTCAGGGGTCCTCCCTATGATCTCAGCCCTCAAGGCCTGCTTCCCTCCAAGGCCAACCAAACATAAACAAAAGACAGAAAAAAAAGATAATATACAGCCTAATCCAGCTACTCCTCCTGGAGATACAGCTTTAAAAAAACCCCAAAAGGATACATCTTTATGCTCCTCACTCGATCCCTTTGAGAGTGCTCCCTGGCCTTCCGGGGGACCTCCTCCACCTCCTCCATCAACTAACCCTTTCTGGACCCCCTCGGCCCCTCCTTCATATTCGGCCGCCGAGACCCCCTCAGCCCCTCCATATTCGACAGCCAAGCCGTCAAAAAATAAAGCTACTTTTTTATTTCCCGTCAATCTAAATCCTGGGGGCAATCGCCCTGCTGCCTGGTATCCGTGAAAAGCTCAAGACCTTAAGGAGCTTAAAAAGGCGGTCTCAGAGGATGGACCCAACTCTCCTTGGGCTGAGACCCTATTACAGGGCCTTGCCCATCAACCTTGTACAACCCAAGATTAAAAAAATCTAGTCAGGGCTGTCTTGTCAGGTCCCCTATACATTAAGTGGTGTGCCTTTTTTAAAGATGAATGCCATACACAGACAGAACAAAACCAAAATCAACAGCCCCCTGTGCCGATAACTTTTGGGATGCTCTCTGGTACCTCTGATCAATATGCTACAGGCACTCAACAGGCGGCTATACCTGACCCATATAGGGACCAGGTCAGGACACTGGGCTTGGCGGCATGAAAAAAGCTTGATGAGGGACCCTCTAAAACTCCCCTTATGAGTATTACTCAAAAACCATCTGAGGACTTGGCTACATTTATAGATAGGGTGGAAAAAAGTCTCCAAAAAAAATTTCCCCCAGGGGCATTACGGGATCAGTTTACTAAAATGTTGGTCTGGGATGGGATGACGGCCGATCACCGCCTCGCCTGTGCGGGTCTCAAGGACAACTCCATGAGTAGATAGATTGTAGCCACCAAGGACGTTGGCACTATCTCCCATCAGGCTAGGGCCATGGCTGCCGCCCTTCAGGAAAATAAACAAAGAGATTTGGCCAATACGATCTGTACATTACAGTTAAATTCTAAAAACTTGACATGTTTTAGATGCGGGGACGAGGGCCACTTTAAAAAAGAGTGCCCCAACAGAACAAAGCCTCCTCCGCGCTCTGGGGGGACGACCAACGCCCCTCACACCCTTTGCCCTAAATGCAATAAAGGGTTTCATTGGGCTAAAAAATATAAATAAAAGTTTAACATACAGGAAAAGCCTTTAAACTCCTCCAGGGGCTTCCCCCAGCCCCGTTAAATAAGGAAAAAGAGACCATCAAAGCCTATTAGACCGTCCCCCTGGTCCCCGGCCTTAGACCCAAAATTATTTTAAATATTGACAATAAAAAATTCAAACTTCTCATTGACACTGGAACGAACCGAACGGTCCTGAAAAAGGAGAAAGTGCCCCCCTCCTGACAGCTTGTGCCCGGCCCTCCCCTACTGGGAATTGGCGGACAATCCACCTCCTGGGAGACTGCCACGTGGCTCCCTTAAACTGACCCAGGTGGGGACAGGGGAAAAGTCCGCCCTCTCGTGGTGACTGGGCTCACTGCTAACTTACTGGGACAAGACATCCTTAAAGATGCCAAGGCTTTCATCACTACTGACCATAAGGCCTTTTATAATGATTTGTTAGATAAAAAAAAATATCAACAACAGTCTGAAGAAGGGAGGGAATATCATCCCAATTATAAAGATGACCCTTACTTTAAACAACTCAAACAAAAATACTCCAATAAACACCCCCAATTCTAAGGGCCACTGCCCAGCCCCCCCCATTTAAAATCCAGTGGAGACCAGGGGATCCTGTATGGGTTGAACAGTGGCCTCTCCCTTCTTCTAAGTTACACCAACTCCACATACTTATTGATCAACAGTTGGAGGCCGGACATATTCGTCCCTCCACTAGTCCCTGAAACTCTCCTGTCTTTGTCATAAAAAAGCCTAATGGGTCCTGGAGATTTTTACATGATTTAAAAAAGATCAATAAACACATGATCCCCTTCGGAACTCCCCAGAGGGGACTCCCATGGATCCCAGCTATTCCCAATATATACCATATTACTATCATTAACATTAAAGATTACTTCTTCTCTATCCCTCTCCATCCAGGAGACATAAAAAAATTTACATTCTCTGTACCTGCTGTTAATTTTTGTGGCCCAGATAGGAGATTTAAATGGACTGTCTTACCTCAGGACATGACAAATAGCCCACCCATTTGTCAATATTACCTGTCATCCATTTTCTCTTCTCTTATCAATCTCCCTGATACCCTGTTTTATATTTACATGGATGATATTATTCTTGGGTGCCTAAATTCCTCCACACTCCAAGACCTTACCCACCAATGTCTAACTATCCTACATACTCACGGCTTTAAAGTAGCTCCGAAAAAAGTTCAAACTGTGCCTCCCTTTAAGATCTTGGGCTCGATCCTTACCCTAGATACAGTTTCACCTGTTAAACCACAACTTTATATTCAAGATTCTTACACCTTGCTTCAACTCCAAAAACTTTTGGGAGAAATTAATTGGATGAGGCCTTGGATACCCATAACTACTAAAGAGCTGTCCCCTTTATTTAACCTCCTAAAGGACCTTAACTTCTCCTCTCAAGTAATTTTGTCCCCTTGTCATCAACAAATTTTTCATAAGGTACAACAGACTATAAATACTGTGACCCTAAAGAGGTTCAATCCTGATTTGCCCATCTCCCTCTACATTTTCTCTGGGGAAACATTATACACTACACTGTTGGCCCAAAAAGGTGAACCCATCCAATGGGTCCACCTCTCAATCGGTGGGGTCCCCAGAGTTTATTCTATAACCAACCAGGTTGCTGATTACATTATCAAGGGCAAAGACACCTCTGTCCGGTTGTTTGACACAAAACCTCACCTTATTGTCACCCCCTTTAAGATAACAGATTTCACCTGGCTTCAGAGAAATAATAATAAAGTTACTATGGCTCTCGAGGGGTTTCTAGGTAAAATTAATTGCCATTATGGCCCCCACAAATAGATGAGTTCTTTCTCCAGATTAAAATGGAAGCCCCCCAGGCTTTTTCTGTCTCAACCTAACCCTGACTTTCTTACCGTGTTTACTGATGGAGGACACCTGGGGGCTTCCCTAGTCGTTTACCCTCCCTTAAAACAAAAAAAAGAGCCTATGCCCATAAAGTCAGTCTCTCATAAGGTTAAGGGATCAACACAATTCAAAAAACTATTTGCTGTCATTCTAGCTTTGGACACTATTCAAAAGCCATTTAACTTATTTTCTGACAGCCTTTATGTTGTTAATTTATTACCCAACCTGGTTGAGGCCCATATTAGACTAGACTCCAACCCTATATCTCCTCTGATGATTCAAGCTCGTTCCCTACTCAAACAAAAAATTAACCCCATTTTTCTTCAACATCTCAGGGGTCATCAAAACTTACCGGGATTTCTTTCTCGAAAAAACAATTTGACTGATAAAATGGCTTCTATGCCTCAGTGTAATACTATTACAAAAACTACACGCTTCCACTTATTGACCCATGTCAACTGGAAAGGTCTCAAACACAGGTTTCCACAGGTACCAGTCAAGGACCTTAAAAAAATTGTCCAAACTTGTAAGTCCTGTCAGCCCTTCCTCCAAATACCCCCCCTTCAAACTACAGAAAACAATCCTAGAGGGCTACGCCCTAATCATCTGTAACAAATTGATGTCACACACTATTCTCCATTTGGAAAACTTAAATATATTTTTCTTTCAGTTGATACCTTTTCCCGTGCCTACTAGACATCAACACATGCCAAAAAAAAATCTAAACATGCCATTAGTCATATGCTTCAATGTTTTGCCACTCTTGGGCTACCTGATCAAATTAAAACAGATAATGGCCCCTGCTTCGTAAACAAGGCCTTTGTAAATTTTCTCCAAAACTAAAAAATCTCACATTCTACAGACATCCCATACAACCCCCGGGGCCAAGCTATCGTTAAAAAATATAATCAAACTCTCAAGTCTCAATTACAAAAACAAAAGGGGGAATCCTTACCCCCACACGACCAACTAAAAAAGGCATTATTTACCCTAAATATTTTAAACTTTTCTAAAGAAGATAAACAACTCTCCCCTTTTCAAAAACATTGGTCTTCATCCATTACCTACAGTTCTATCTGGGTAAGATGGAGGGACCCATTGACTGGGGCCTGGAGAGGGCCTGATCCGCTCCTCACAGCAGGGAGAGGGTTTGGATGTGTCTTCCCTCAAGATGAAAAAAGACCCATTTGGGTACCAGCGAGAGACCTAAAATATTTGTCCCAACAAGAGGACACTGACAGTCACTTCTCTAGGGAGTGTCCCACCCCTGAGGACTGTTCCTAAAATGGTCCTTCACCCTACTAAACTAAACAATTCCCTCCCTTGTGGAGGATTGCTGGCTTTGCCTCCAATCTGGGCCTCTCTGGCTGCTTGCAGTACAGTTGCCTGTACGACCTTAAAACATTACTCAGCCACCTTCCCCATCCCCGTCCAGCTTTTCCCAATGTTTCCCCTGGAACTTGCATTTGGGCCCCGCCTTCCCCTAATAATTCCAGTATAGATGTGGGATACATTCATCCTTCCTTCTGTACTTTTAACACAGCTGATCCCAATGCTCAATGCTGCCCACCTTCTGGAATGGTTTATGTTTGTGGAGGCGGGATGGCCTATGACTTTCTGCCCACCAATTGGACGGGCCTTTGTGCCCCAGCCACCTTAATCCCAGATGTAAATATCATCCCTGGAAATGAGGCCCTCCCTGTATCAGAGGGAGACCTATCTTCAACAACAGCTAGATTCCCTGGCTGAGGTAGTCCCACAAAACAGGAGAGGACTAAACCTACTAACGGCCGAAAAAGGAGGCGTATGTTTGTTTTTACAGGAAAAATGCTGCTTTTACGCCAATAAATCAGGAATCATCCAGGACAAGATTAAGAGGCTCCAAAAAGACTTGGAGAGGAGGCAACAAGATCTCCAGGACAACCTGCTGTGGACGGGCTTACATGACTTCTTACCCTACCTTCTGCCTCTACTTGGGCCCCTCCCCCTCCTTCTCCTTCTCCTTCTCCTCACTGTCGGGCCTTATGCAATTAATAAGATTACACAATTTATTCACCAACGGCTAGAGCCAGTAAAACCTCATCAGGTCAAAATACAGGCTGACAACTCAAAAATTAAGTTCCGCAGATGACCCACTGCCACCTCCTCTGCCCTCCATGTGACCAATGACGGGTAAGATCCCCAGAGGGGGACAACCTAAGACAGGCCATGGGGTGGGTTCTCACCGAGCTAAACACATGGTACCCAGTGACGGGTAAGATCCCCAGAGGGGGACAACCTAAGACAGGGGCCATGATAAATGCTCTGAGCTAAACACCTGGTACCCAATGACGGTTAAGACCCCCAGAGGGGGACAACCTAAAACAGGGGCCATGGTGACTAATACTCTTACAAAAACAAAAGGGGGAGATGCTGGCCTCTAAAGGCCCAGGTGTGAGGCCTAGTGGAACTTCCTGAGCCTAGCTAAAGTTTAGTGATCTGCCTCTGGCCAGACGTGACTCAGCAAGACGCCTAATGGCTTCTTACCTGCTACCTCCACATGGGAGTTAGAATTATCATTTCAATAGTCACAGTTTACTATTGGCCCTTACCTTTCCCCACCATCCTACAATCCCCGCCTTCACCCCCAACATTATATAGGCAACTGTTCATAACAATAAATCGAGTTCCTGCTTCGACAAGACTCCCGACTCAGTGTGGTTTTTCTCCGGTGGCCAGGAGAGGTCTGAGTCGTCGGACGCTCATCTCCTCCTCAGCCCCTCGGGAGGAACCAGCGGGCCTGGTCCTTCCCTCGGCACTACCTGCCCCCGCCGGCGGAGCCCGGCAGCACATAGCCATGGTGGGGAACCAACTGCTCTTGATTCAGCTAACTGATCCCCTCAGTGGTACAGGACCCACAGCTGCAGCTGGGAAACAAGTCAGAACCATATCCAAACATAAGCCCAATCTCCATTTTCAAGCTACCATCAATCATGAGCTACCAGAGGGCCTACATCTATTAAATTCTCTATTAAAAAAAGTAAGGGTTATCTCATTTGTCCTGGTGCTAACTTACTCTCCGTTGGACAATCTGCTTCTCTTTTTCAGATAGATGTAGATCCTAAGGAGAGAGCCACCCCATCATACCTCAAAAGGGCCCCAGCTGAAACTAAGAACAACTGGGGAAACAAGCAAGTGTGCTGTTTTCCTGGTGAACCGGGTACCAGCACAAGGGGGAAGGAGATCAAAACAGAGAAAAGTCAACTCCTACCAAATCAGAGAACCAGAGACCCAGAGGCCCCCAATACCTCATCACTGAAGAAGACCAAAAATGAACCCAATATGGCTCAGGGAAATTTTGAGGAAAAGGGGGCGGAAAGAATGTCAGAGCCACAAGTTAGGTCATGATATGCAGAGACATTTATCCTACCCATAACTGTGGGCTAACTCCACAATGCATGACCCATATACCTCAAGAAGGAGGGGCCAAGTGGAGAGGGCAGGTCACAGATGAGCCTAATATTGGTACCAAACTGACTATATTTGCTGAATACAAAACTAATTAATAAAAAATTAAAAAGAAAAAAATAAAACTCACAAATAGCATGAAGAAGTTGTGTATTCTGCAAGCCACAAAATCAACCAGCCAGGAAAGATGTATACACTGGTGCAATAGTGGCACATAGGTTATGGGGTAACTAGCTTCTTCCACTGTTCTTTGGCTAAAAGAAGAGGTTATACTCATCAAAATGTCTCCTGAATACCTATGTTTATCTCTTTTGATCCCCTCTTTGTTAGAGAGCCTGCCTTTTCCAGATGGTGGCAAATACCAGGTTGACTCAAGATCCATCATAATGACAAGAAAAGAAAGATGAGTGTGTAGCATGAGTTAAATCATCTCTCTCTCATCTGCTTGGGCCAAAGAAACATTACAGAAGTAACAGATTAAATATGAGTGCTGCTTTCAAGGCCAGCCTGAGATTCTCCTCAAGGGAGATGGTGGCAGACACTAACGGTACTCAAAACTCTTCAAAAGAGAAAATTAGAGGCTGCTGAGAGCACAACTCTCAAAGGAAGACTAAAACACCCCCTCTAAGTCTCAGGAAGTATAGATGGAAAGAATGTAAGGGTCACAAGGTGGGAAGGTATATTCTGAGGCATTGCCTACCAACTGCATAGGGACTGACTGGTGCATTCATGACCCTGCATGACTACCAAAAACCCTATTCAGAAGTGCCTTCAGTAAAATGGTGTGGCGGAAGTGGTGTCATAAGAGCATAACATGATGGAATATGACAAAACCACCATATGTCTGTACATTGAAATGCTCATTAAAAAAACTCGATAGGAACAGAAAAAAAAAGAACTCTATGTAAGCATATGTTGCAGCCACGTTCGCATTGCTGGCAGAAATCACCCAACAAAGAGTAGCTTGTGGCACAAAAAGGTTTATTTTGGCTTACAGGCTTGAGGGGAAGCTCCACGATGGCAGGAGAAAATGATGGCATGAGCAAAGGATGGACATCACCCTCAGGCCCACAAAAGGTGGACAACAGAAACAGGAGAGTGTGCCAAACCCTGACCAGGAGTACACTAGCTATAATACCCGTAAGCCTACCCCCAACAATACACTCCCTCCAGGAGGCATTAATTTCCAAATCTCCATCAGCTGGGAATTTAGCATTCAGAACACCTAAATGTATGGGGGACACCTGAATCAAACCACCACAGCACATAAGAAGTGTGCAAGTGTAGCAGACAGCTTCAAGTTGCTGGATAAACCTCCAGACCAGACACAGTTATGGAGGAGGGGAATTTATTGGAATTTCCATAGTGGCAGAAGACGTTGGCCCCCTTTAATAGGACCAAGCAAAAAGCAAGAAGAGCCACAAGTTTAAAGCCCAAAAGCCACACTGCTCAGCACACTTAGAAATTCCAGGCCAAGCTCAGGCACTTTGCATATCTTTAGGCTGGAATTCCAAATCTACCTCCACACTTCAGGGTTGTTAGGGTTAGAACCTAGGACCTTCTCCAGCTAAGTGGCTTCAGATATCAATTACAAAATTTAATAAACTCCTGACTAAATTGGAGGACATCCATTCAAACTATCACAGCAGGTAATGTAATTAATATGTTAATAAAAGGGAATTATGAGAATGAAGAATGTACTAATATAAGAGCCAATGAAGAAAGATATTATTTTTGTCTACTTAAAAATAAGGGCTAGTGTGAGACCCTATCTTACAAAACAAGCAAAAACAACAACAACAACAAAAATACAAGTAACTTATGTAGTCCCCAACAAATTTATCCAGTTTTATATATTTTCTGCATGTATTTCTTATTCTAATCTTAACCTAGACTGAAATGAAAGGTCCTGGATGCTTTCTCCTTTCTCACTCTATCAGTTACTTTTTGAATTGCTGTATCAAAATACTTGCCAAAAGTAACTTAAGGGAGGAAAGATTAATTTTCATTCACAGTGTCATAAGATATTGTGGTGAGAAGTTATTGTGGCTGGAGTGGTCTGTTCACTTTTGTTTTGAAGGAATGTGTTGGCAGCTTCTTACATGGCAGCCAGACCAGGAAGCAGAGTGAAATATTCCAGAACAAGGGCTGACTATTATCACCAAAAGCCTGCTCTAGTGGTCTATATCTGCCAGATAGGCCCATGTCTCAAAGGTTCCACATCTTCTAAAGCACAGACACTATTTGGGGACAAAATATTCCTACACATGAGTTTGTATCAGACATTTCAGATTCCACCCATAACTGTCACCATATAACTATCCCCCACCTCTCATCAACTAAATAACCTACATGTCTTCCCTGTTATTTCAAGGATATACGATTCATTGCTTTTTTCCCCCTTTCTGTTCCACTGCTGTGGTCTTGGTTAAGCACCTCATTATTCCTTGTTTGTACTATGGCAATCACCATTTAATAAGTTACCACACTCAGCTCTTACTTTTCCTCCAGCTTTTCCTCATCCTCTTTCTTATAAAAAACTATGGTACAGGAATGTGGTCATTTTACTGTTGCTCAAAATTCATTTGTATCCTCTGGCTATATTCTGAAAATATATACATTTATTGCTACACTTATCAAGAACAATATCTAGTAAATCCTCTTGCTCATATGGTGTACGTTTATATCACTAACTTTATTTCTTGCCCCCATTTTTTAAAACTGCACATTGTTCACATCATGACATCCAGGAAACAGAGCACAGAGGGAGGGACCTGAGTCCAGGTATAATGTGGAATGTGATTTGTAAGCAAGAATAGTCCACTACTACTGTGGACCTTCAACTATTACTTTGTGCAATCTGCTGATTTACATCGGAATATCAAATATCTTTCTCTTGCTTCTTTTTATAAATTTATTTTTGACAATTTCATAGGTATAAATAATGAATTTTGATTGTGTTCACTCCCCATCACCCTCACCCAGTTTCCTTCCACTTTGCTGAATTTTCTTCTTCTTAACTAGCCCCATCCTACTTTTGTAACTTTGATTTTTTTAAATGTTTTACTTATTTGATTTGAGAGAGGGAGAGAATCGAAGAGTCAGAGAGAAAGAGAGAGAGAGATAAAGAGAGAATGGGCACTCTAGGACCTCCGGCCACTGCAAACGAACTCCAGACATATGCAACCACCTTGTGTATCTGGCTTACATAGGTCCAGGGGAATTGAACCTGGGTCCTTAGGCTTTGCAGGCAAGTACCTTAATGGCTAATCCATCTCTCCATCCTATGACTTTGTTTTTTGACCCACTGAGTTTAACTAGACTTGTTTGCATGAACATGAGGGAGGGGTTATCTTTTAATTATAATTTTTATTTTATGAACTATAAGCGGCATATTAAATTCAAAAAAACAGTGTGAGGAACAACTTTGAATGATTCATACAGAATTAGCTATTGTTAACATTTCATCATAATTCATTTAAAATATTTTATCTAAAAATATTTAAATAAAAGATATAATACATTAAAAATAAAGACAATGTTTCATTTTCCAGTTTCTTCTAATTTCTATACCCTTCTGTTTCATCTTTCCTTATCAACATGTATGTTCTTTCATTAAATTAGTATACAATCATTTTTCTTTATTCTTCCTTTTTGTTTTATTTTTGCTTTGCTGAGTTAAGGTCTTACACTAGCCTAGGCTGATCTGGACCTCATTTTGTAACCTAGACTGGTTACCTACCAAATTCATGGTAGGTTATCTACCTACCTCAGCATCTTGAGTGTTGGGAAGATAATGAGCCAACATACCTGGATCAGTGCACAAGCTTTTAAATATATTATGTGCATATGTGTATAGCTGTGGATGCAAATGTGATAAATATGACTTTGTGTCCCAAAAAGTATGTAAGTGATATCTAAAATCTCAATTCATTGGTTTTATGCATTAAATCAAATTATAATTTTGAGATTTACAGATAACTATCTTATTTGTCTAATTTTCAATTATTTTGAAAAAGGACTTTAGAAATCTGGGAGATTGCATTTAGTTCTGAAATATGCTTAACATCATTTTAGTAACATGACTCTAAACATCATGGTAGGATACTATTAAAATAAACAAATTGCTCTTTTAGAAGACTTCACTTAGACTCTGAAAACATATGCCAGGAACAACTGATTTCATCCACACATTGTTTCTTAAATTTTAACTGAAGATGAAGCACAATAGCAAATTGAAACCAAACTCTAGAAATTAAGGAGAACTGTATAATCTAATAAATAAATTCATTTCTATGATTTCTAGGGCTCTTTGTCTTATTCAATTGTGTTCCACTGAAGACCCATCTGGGTGTGTGTGTTTGAAGAAATAAATATTATGTATATAATTGCAACAGCTTGCTTCAATATGAGGGTGTGTGCATGCATGCACACGTGCACACATGCACGCATGCACACACACACACACACACACACACACACACACACACACCAAGTTTGTATATTATGTCAGCAGTGGGAAAAGAGTGAGCCTAAGTCATATCTAATTAGCAACAAAAGTCCCAAAAGAAATCTTCATAGTATTAAATTCTAGTTTTTCATAAGTATAATGAAAATTAAATAACTAAATAGTATATATACTCTGGAGTTCATCTATCCACCAAAATAATTGTTTTTCTTTCTCATTATTACTTTATTAATCAGTGTCTAGTAAGTAACTGACCCACTCCTAGTGGAGTGTATGCATGGGAGCTTCATTTTTTCTATTGCAAACCTATGGGGTTTTATGCTAATTCAGTGCCCCTCACATAGACAAACCAATTAATATATTGATATTGAGAGAAACTGTAAGATTCTGGGACTAGTATCAGTTGTTAATTCCATGGAGTTTTAAATAACCTGCAAAATGAGTCTCTTCAAACAACACATAAGCCTCCATTTCTCTACACTCATATGCTAGGAACTCTATTACTAGAATCATGCCTTCTGTTTTAATGCTGTTCAGTGTGCTCAGCAATGTGGAGGATAGGGCACTACACTGATGTTTTTCTACCTCCTGTGTCTTGCTTCATTCAGTCTCTTTATACAGTGGTCTTAGGCTAGAGTTTTGTAGCTTCAGTGCTATGGATATTTTAAACTGGGTGATGCTTTGTGGGTGTAGCAATGAGAGAGCTATCTTTGACTATAATACTTAGCAGAATTTTGCCTTTTGCAAGTAGATATCATTTTGGTCATCAAAAGTATTTTTAGATCTTGTGAAACTGTTCCAAGGATTTCTTCAAGTGGCGGAAAGACAGCATTGTTTCATGTTAGAACCACTGCTCCAGACAACAGTAACACCTTCACTATTACTGCACTTGGTGTTTTGTGTACAGACAAAGTTTATGTTTGTTAAAAACATAAATCTATTCTTTGGGGCTATAGTGGCTCCTATTTATTAGTTTGGACCAAACATATATGGAGACTTGTTTTATATAAGGGGTATTTTCATGTTTATGTGGTATGTATATATGTGTATGTTCATATATGTATATACTGCATATGCATATGTGTGTTTGTGCCTGAAGAAGCCAGAGGACATCCAATATGTTAATTGATTGCTTTCTGCTTTTTTCTTTATAGCAAGGTCACCGATAATGTAGATATTACCAATTTGGCTAGATATGCTTGCCAGGAAGCCTCCGAATTTCCTCCCCACCCAACCCTCCGGCCAAAGCTCTGGAATTACAGGTGCATACCATCAGGTTTGGCATTTACATGGGATTTGGCATTTCAGGTCTTTATTTTATCCACTGATTCATCTCCATAGCCCTATCTTATATGCTTTATTTCATTTTAAAAGAAAAGTTGAACACATTTTTCTATATACAAATCTCATTTCTGAAAGGAAATTTTACCTGTTTATTTCAACATTTCTTTTCATGGTTCTGAAAGCATAAGAATGATGGTATATTGGGCCAGGCCACAAATAAATGGCCATGGTTATTGAAAATAGTGGGACTGTGGCAGTACAGCTGCCTGGAGCTAATAGCCTGATGGACAGAGACCATGGGTTATTTGAAATAGCACTGATCATATTGAGATTTTTCTAATACTAATTTTGTAGAGAAAAAAGTGACTATAGGTAGCCTATTTATGAAGCCTTATCTGCATGCCTCTTATAAGAAATTACCAACTTGGGAACTTAAACAAAAGAGCAAAGCCAAACCATGGACCCTGCTTCACTAACTGGGACAAATAGATTTCTCAGCCAGTGATAGCTGCCAATGTATCTCAGAAATTTTAGGAGTAGGCTGACTTCTCACCTAACGCTTCTGTTCACAGGTGACTGGGAAGGTCAGAGATTAGAGGCCAGGAGTTTAAAGATCTGAAGTTTCAGATGTATATATTCTAAGCAGAGCAGATATGGTTTGTGTTTATTATTCCAGCATAGAATTGATCAGGAGCAAAGCAACCGAATTCCTGCTAAGTGTTTGAGGCAATTAGATTAGTAGAGAAACCACAGCCTTGATTTACAGAAGCTGTGATCATATCACCTCTAAAGGACTCCCAAGTTGCAGAAATAAAACGTGTTAGAGACCGATGCATCTCTCTGCAATGATGACTGCAGTTGAGACACCAAGAGAAAAGCGCAGGAGCATTGTCCACTGAGAAGTGATGGTATTTCTATGACTCCAACCCAGGAAAATGTAAAAAGTGCTATATTGTGACTTATTCTTACTTCAAACAAATAGGGAATTATACTTTCTGCCATCTTATTTCTACTGTTCCTTGCATAATAATTTAATGGGCACATAGGCAAGAAAAGAAAAAAAACACCCTTTTTTGTGGGCCCCTGGCTCATAAGGACACATAGGCAGACCTAACGGTGAGGACTGTATGACAGAGAGACCTGGGCCTCATTCTCTGTGCACCAGTAGGATTAAATTTAGGGATTACCAGTCTTTGAAAGGGGGATTTATACAGATAGTAAATACTTAGGGAAAAAGTTGATGGCTTCCTGTTATCTCCAGTTTTGGTTTTAAACTTTTGCGATATCAGGAATCATTTATTCTCTAGAATAGTTTTATGCTTGGTGTCCCTTTTAGCTATGTTTGGCCATATGAATAACGGTATTGGGATAGGTGAAGATGTGATGTGTGCCATTTGTGGAATACACTCTCAAAGAAGCCTGGGTCTTTGCTTCTCCTTTCCTGGTTTCACACTGGCTAACCAGATGATGGAGCAGGAACCTGCCCTGTGCAAAGATGAGGACAAGCCCTGTAGAGAGCAGAATGTAATATTCAACCAGATGTGACCATAACAACCTTGTTGAACAACTGATCATGTTAATTTTGACCTTCATGTTAGAGGTAAATCATTTCTCTTTAGTATCAATCACTGTTAAGTTTTCCTCTGGCATACTCTTATTAAAATACCTCTGTATTATGAAAAAATTTCCTTAGGCTGCTCAGCCTTAGGTATTCCTTCCTATTTAAGACTGGAGTACTAAAGAGCCAAGTGCCACCAGGTCTTTCTTTGGACCCACCAAGTAAGTTGCTGCGCTTTTGCTGCAGTAGCTAATTTTACCATGGAAAACTTCCTCAATCTATTCGGTCAGAAAACTGGGCAGTCAGCATGCGTGGTATGTGGGAATGAGGTTGGAAGCAGGCGGCCCACACTTGCCTCTTACTTATTTCATGTTCTTCCCATTACAATCACTTGTCTTTCCCCTTCTCTCCTTTAGCTGAACTTGTGCTCCTCAGTCCACAGCCTCTTCTTCAATTTCTCCAGTTTTGTGCTTTTTTTCTTGTGAGGTTTGAGGAATGGGTTTTTATGTGATATGGAGACTTAAAGCCATTCAAAGGCTTGTCCTGCTTTCAACTAAACCAGAACATTCAATTTCAGCATCTATTCTGCCAAAGAATCTCTCTCACTGCCTACTCCCTTTCTTAACTGGAAACATACAAAAAAAAAAAAAAAAAAAAAAAAAAAAAAGAATGGGACATGAAGTTCAGCCTACCAAGTTGAGACATTACAAATCCACAATGGCAGATCAAAGAATGCTGAAGCTGAAGTCTGTTATGTCTTGGGTCCTGGTTAATCTCTGTCACTGTCTGCATCTGACTCTGATGTCCTTACAAAACGGAAAGCAGACCTTAACCATGCATCATGCAAGCTCTCCTGCCTTCCAGCTTCTGGTTGAAATTTGGCCAGGAAAGTGCAGGAAGGAGGAATGAAATGAGCAGGCAGTCAGCCACACTAATCATTTCCCATCCATTGTTTCCCTGCTTGGTTACGGTCTCTGCAGCAACTGCATTTCACAGTGGCCACAACTGCTGTCCAGATGATTGTTATTCAAGTCCACTGTACTCTTTGGGCTCTGGAGATAACATTCCTCTGCCTTGCCCTGTAAGCTTGAATATGGAGTCTGTTTTTGCAGCCACTGACCATTATTGTCTTGATCTCATATGTAAAAACAGCCCTATAAATTAATTTCCACTTATGGAATTTGTTAATATGCCAAGACATGAGCTGGGCATGGTGGTGCATGCCTTTAATCCCAGCACTCAGGAGGCAGAGGTAAGAGGATTGCCATGAGTTCAAGGCCGCCCTGAGACTACATAGTGAATTCCAGGTCAGCCTGAGCTAGAGTGAGACCCTACCTCAAAAAGCCAAAAATAAATAAATAAATAAATAAAATAAAATAAAATAAAATAAAAACAAGAACAGATAATGTTCTGGACATCTGGCCAAGATGGTGACCCCTAACTGTGCCGCATATCCCCAGGAAAGAAAGGCAAGTCATTAGGGGTTCACAGGGTATTTTGCAGGATACCAATCTCCAATTAATTGCCAGTGGGAGGGCACAGAGGGGAAAAAACAGGGAATCTCTGATTCCCTCTCATGCGGGTAGCACACCCCTCCCTCCAACTAGCCGCCGAACCCACAGTCCCAGCTTCAGGAAACTCCCACACTTACTGTAGGAAAAGGGTCCCAGGCCAACATAGTTCCACTTGCCTCACTGCACAGGGGTGATCGCCCTGCTATCCCTGCCCATGAGTGACATTGGCCAGGCTACACTGGCTGGCCCATTGGAGCTTAGACTCCTTTGATCAATTTGCCCGCCAAACATGCGCCTTGGCTGATCCCTGCTGGGGCAAGCTTAGTCTGCTTGGCCCATCTGCTCACTTATTGCTCCAGCAGCCACAAATTCACACACGTGTCCAGGCCCATTGCAACTGCTCATGTGAGCTCAGGCTGTCTCTCTCTATCCTTGAGCTAGCTCAGGTGCCAGCCCCTCCATTTTGGCTGTCCCTGCCTACTGCCATTTTCCTGTTGTGGGTGAGCTCAGACCACTTCTGGGTCCCAGTGTTCTGCCACGCCAGAGTTTGGGCTGCATCAGTGCTTGGTGCCTCAGTGTCTCTCCTAGTGTGAGTGCAGGCAGCTTTGGTGCATTACTGCGTGGGAGCTCAGGCAACGTTGGTGCCCCTTCCAAGCAGGAGCTCAGGCAGCTTTGGCAAGTGAGAAACAAAGCTCAGGCTGTTTGGCAACTGCCTAAGGCTGCTACAGCTTCCCATTGTGCTTGACTCAAAGCTGATCCACCCACCTACATGACCATACACTGCGATGGGCAGACCACAGCACAAAAGAAATAACATGAAAAATCAAGTGCAAGAAAATCCAGTTAGATCACCTAGTCCCACAATGAACATCTCTAATCAAAACATAAAAGAGTCATTAGGATCAGAACACCAAGATGAAGCTAAGAGCAATGCAACCCTGACCAAGCTACTGGTAGAACTTGCAGAGAAGCAACAAAGGACCGATAACCATGTGGATTCTGCCATCACTAGACTAGACCTAATAGATAAGAAAGTGGAAAGAGTTCAAAGACAGTTAAGAGATATGAGGGACAGTGAATAAAAAGAGGACCTCAAAAATCAGCTGGTGATGCTAAATGAAGACATAAAGAAATGCTAGGATGAATTCCAAGAATCATCAAGAAAATCAGAAAATGATGTGAAAAGGGAGCTTGACAGATGGATGGAAATAATACATAGAAAGTAGTAGAAAATGCAAACCTAATTGAACAAGTCCAAAACTGTCTAGAAGCTCTCAAGAATAGAGTCAGCCATGTGGAGGATAGAAACTCTGATCTGGAAGATAAGATAGAAGAAACAGTTTGAGAGTCCGAAAATTTCAGTAAGTTCAAAAATTTTTGTGACCATAACATGAGGGAACTGTGGGATACACTTAAATGTCCAAAAATTAGGATCATTGGAATACCAGAAGGAGACGAAATTCAAACCAAAGGTATGTAGAACGTATTTAACAAAATAATTGAGGAAAACATCCCCAGTCTCTTAAAAGAAAGGCCCATCAAGTAACAAGAATCTAACAAAACACCAAACAGACTGGACCAAAGGAGAAACTCTGCAAGAAATATTGTCATTAAGACTAAACATTGACACCAAAGAAAAAATCCTAAAAGCAGCTAGGGAAAAACAGCGCACCATTTTTAAAGGTAACCCCATCCAAATTACTCTCCACACTTCTCAATGGAAACCCTGAAATCTAGAAGGGCCTAGAATGAAACACTGCAAAGTCTAAGAACCTATGGCTTCCAACCCAAACTACGCTACCGAGCAAAAGTATCCCTCATAATAGATGGTGTAAGAAAAACTTTCCATGACAAAACTCAGCTCTACAATTATATGAACACAAAACCAAACCTACAGAGAGTATTTCAGGAAATTTTTCACAGAGAAGAAACAAATAATCACCTCAAATACCTACAAGAAGCAGATCACTATAACCAAACTCAGAATAGGCACAAAAAACTTCAAAGTCCATGAAAACACCAAACCACATATACCATCACAATATGGCAGGGATCAAATCAAATATCACAGTTGTTACCCTAAATATTAATGGCCTTAATTCCACCATCAAGAGACACAAGCTAGTGGGCTGGACCAAAAAATTAGATGCCTCAAACTGTTGTCTTCAAGAAACCCACCTCATCACTGAAGACAGACACCTGCTCAGGGTGAAAGGGTGGAAACCAATATTCCAAGCAAATGGGAATAAGAAACAAGCAGGCATAGCTTTATTAATATCAGATAAAATAGACATCAAACCAAAAATAATAAAAAAAGACAAAGAAGGCCACTTCCTCCTATCAAGGAAACAATCCATCAAGAGGATATTACAATCATAAATCTGTATGCACCAAACCAGGGGCACCACAGTTAATAAACTAAAACCTACTTGACAATAAAACAGAAATAAGCAACAACACCATCATAGATGGGGACTTCAATACACCATTATCACTAATAGACCGATCATCCAAACAGAAACTCAACAGGGAAGTAAGAGAGCTCAAAAAAACCATAGATCACTTAGGCCTAATGGACATCTACAGAACTTTCCATCCCAAATCCACAGACTACACATTCTTCTCAGCAGCTCATGGAACATTCTCTAAAATAGACCATATACTGGTTCACAAAGCCTGCCTCCACATATTTAGGAAGATTGACATAATTCCCTGCATGATATCAGATCACAAGGCTATGTTGCTAGAACTTAACAACAAAAGACCCACCAAGAATCCCAATGACAACTGGAAACTGAACAGCACACTTTTAAACAGTAAATGGATAGTGGATGAAATAAAAAATGAAATTGCAAAATTTCTAGAAATGAGTGACAATGAGAACACATCGTACCAAAACTTATGGGACACAATGAAGGTGATCCTCAGGGGAAAATTCATAGCACTCAATGCCTTCATAAAAAAAGACAGATCCCAAATCAATAACCTAACCATCCACCTAAAGGTACTGGAAAAGCAAGAAAAACCCAACCCATAGAGCTCCAGAAGAAAAGAAATAATTAAAATCAGAGCAGAAATTAATGAATTAGAAACTAAGAAAACAAATAAGACAATTGACAAAACAAAGTGCTGGTTCTTTGAAAAAATAAACAAGATTGACAAACCCCTGGCCGATTTGTTCAAGCAAAAAAAAAGAGATGCTTCAAATTAACAAAATTCAAAATGAAAAAGGAGTGATCACAACAGGCATAAGTGAAATTGGGAGAATCATCAGGACTAATTTCAGAAACCTCTACTCCACAAAACTTGATAATGTGGAGGAGATGGATAAATTCCTGGATGCATACCATCTACCAAAGCTAAACTCAGGACATATTAATCTCCTCAATGAACCTATTACACTCATGGAGATTGAAAAAGTAATACAATACCTCCCAAAAAGGAAGAGTGCAGGACCAGATGGCTTTTTGGCTGAATTCTATCAAACCTTCATGGATGAACTCAAACCAATCTCCTCAAACTATATTAACTCCACACAATTGGAGATAGGAAAACTTACCAAACTCCTTTTATGAAGTTAGTATCACCCTAATTCCAAAACCAGGCAGAGATGCCAAAAGAAAAGAAAACTACAGGCCTATTTCCCTGATGAACTTAGATGCAAAGATCCTGAACAAAATCATCACAAACTGAATCCAATAACACACCAAAAGCCTTATCCAACTGGACCAAGTGGGATTCATCCCAGGAACACAGGGGTGGTTCAATATACGGAAATCTGTCAATACATGACATAAACAAGGTTAAACACAAAAACCACATGATCATTACGATAGATGCAGAAAAGGCCTTTGACAAGATATAACATCCCTCCATGATCAAAACATTGGAGAGAATTGGCATGGTTGGTTCATATCTTAACATAATAAAGGCAATATACAAAGTTCCTAAGGCCCAAATAATATTTAATGAGAGAGACTGGAGGAATTCCCATTAAGATCAGGAACAAGACAGTGTTGTCCAGTCTCACCTCTGCTCTTTAATATAGTACTAGAACTCCTAGCTCAAGCAATAAGACAGGAGATGGAAATAAAAGGTATACAATTTGGAAAGGAAGAAGTTAAGTTAGCTCTATTCACTGATGACATGATTACATATGTAAGAGACCCGAGAGACTCCATCTCAAAACTCCTGAAGGTGATTAACTCCTATAGCAAAGTTGCAGGATACAAAATCAATGCACAAAAATCAGTAGCCTTTCTATATGCAAAAGACAAAGATACAGAGAAACAAATAAGGGACATGGTTCCATTTTCAACAGCAGCAACAACAAAAAAATCCTTGGAATAACGTTAAGCAAGAAAGTGAAAGATCTAAACAACGAAAACATAAAAACACTCAAAAAAGAAATTGAGGAGGGACTTGAGAAAATGGAAAGTCCCCCCCCCCATGCTCCTGGATAGGCAGAATTAACATTGCGAAAATGGCAATCCTACCAAAGGCAATATACAGATTTAATGAAATTCCAATTAAAATACCAACAGTGTTCTTTACAGAGATAGAAAAAAATGATCTTCAATTTCATATGGAAAGGCAGAAGGCCTTGCATATCCAAACATATCCTCAGCAAAAGAAATACCTCTGGAGACATCACCATACCTGATCTAAATCTATATTACAAAGCCATAGTAATAAAAATAGCATAGTACTGGCATAAAATCAGGAGTATAGACCAGTGGAATAGACTTGAGGACCCAGACTTTGGGTAAAGCAATTGTAGCTCCTTGATATTTGACAAAGGCCCTAACAATATAGGCTGGAAAAAAGGTAGCATTTTCAACAAATGGTGCTAGACAAACTGGATAACTATATGCAGGCAATTGAAACTTGATCCACACATTTCGCCATGCACTACACTCAAGTCCAAATGTATCAAAAACCTCAATATAAGACCAGAAACTCGACTCCTACTGGAAGAAAATATAAGAAGTACTTTCCATAATATAGGAATGGAAAAAGACTTCCTGAACAAAATCCCAGTAGCTCACGAACTTAACCAGTCACTCAACCAATGGGATCACTTGAAGCTGAAGAGTGTCTTTACAGACAAGCGTACAATAAGCAAAGCCAATAGATTACCCAAAGAATGGGAGAAAATATTTGCTGAATATCCAACTGAAAGAGGCCTAATCTCTAGACTCTTCAAAGAACTCAAAAATCTAAACAGTAAAAAGTCAAACACCCCACTCACAAAGTGGGGCAAATAGCTGAACAGGCAGTTCACACAGGAAGAAATACAAATGGAAAAAAAAACACACTTAAGAAAATGTTCATCATCCCTAATCATCAGGGAAATGCAATTTCAAACAACTATGAGATTCCACCTTATCCCAGTAAGGACATCAAACTTCAAAAAATGAAATGAAAATAAATGCTGGTGAGGATGTGGAGAAGTAGGAGCACTTGTCCTCTTTTGTGGGAATATAATATGGTACAACCACTTTGGAAAGCAATATGGAGATGCTTGAAAAAGCTGACTATAGAGATACCAACAGACCCAGTTATTCCCTGACTGGGCATCTACACTAAAACCTTCAAACCACATGCCAGAGAAATTTGCTCAACCATGTTTGTAGTGGCTCAATTCGTAATAGCTAAGAGCTGGAATCAACCCAGATGTCCATCACTAGAAGAATGGATAACTAAGATGTGGTATATCTACACAATGGAATTCTACACAGCAGTAAAAAAAAAAAAGACACAATGAAATTTGGGGAAAAATCGTTGAACCTGGAACAGATCATTCTCAGTGAACTTACCAAATTACAGAAAAAAAAATCCCCACATAGTCTCACTCATCTACACCACCTAACCTGAATCTACCCAAGATGCCTTACATGCTCAGCAAGCATCTTGTGGACTAGACAATAGGATGTGTGCAGAGGGAGGGAGGGGGGGCAACGAAGGGGGTGGGAAATACTAATCTAGACCCAAACGGCAATGGTATCATAAAATTCTACATCATAAATGGCAGACCAAATGGCTGAACCTTCAGCAGGCCCTTAGAGGGAACACCTGAGCCACAACACACTGGAGACGGTATGATGAAAACTAACTTTAATCTTCTATAGCTTCTCTCTCTCTCTCTCTCTCTCTCTCTCTCTCTCTCTCTCTTCTCTCTAGCTCTTTTATATTAGTTATCTTTTTCTTCCTTTTCTTAGTACCCACTGTCCTGTATCTCCCAGTACCAGCATGTGCCTATCATCCACAATGAGCTTTTGATCAGAGAGACCTACCAGATTTCCTAAAAGAAAGACAGATTTCTGTCAGAGTACTTGATGACCCACCAAAGGTTAGTGGTAAGAAAGACCCTACTGCTGAAGACACATTATGTCATTAACACATAAAATAGAATGGCATGGCTGGAGGCTGGAAGAGAGTCAGTCCCCAGAAAGTCAGTGTGTCTAGCGCCAGAAGGTGCTACATGTGCGACTGGTGGCAAATAACCAATATCTGTCCAAGCATCTCATGGTCTAACCTACTTAGCAGCAAATAACCTGTTGTGATGCTCACACAGGTGCAATAGTGGCACACAGCCATGGTGGGGAACCAACTGCTCTTGATTCGGCTGACTGATCCCCTCAGTGGTATGGTACCCATAGCTGGATCTGGGAAACAAGTCAGAAACATATCCAAACATAAGTCTGCTCTCCATTAACAAGCTACCACCAATTGTGGTCTACAAGAGGGCCTATACCTACTAAATTCTTTATAAAAAAAAAGTAAGGGTTATCTCATTTGTCTGGTGCTCACTTACTCTCCATTGCAGAATCTGCTTCTCTTTTTCAGATAGATGTAGATCCTAAGGAGAGAGCCACCCCATCATACCTCAAAAGGGCCCTGGCTGAAACTAAAAACAATTGGGGAAACAAGCAAGGTGCTGTTTTCTTGGTGAACTGGGTACCAGCCCAAGGGTAAAGGAGATCAACACAGAGAAACATCAACTCCTACCAAATCAGAGATCCAGAGCCCCAGAGGCCCCCAACACCTCATCACTGAAGCAGACCAAAAATGGACCCAACATGGCTCAGGGAAATTTTGCGGAAGAGGGGGTGGAAAGAATGTCAGAGCCACTTTTTGGGTCATGATATGCAGAGACATTTTTCCCACCCATAACTGTGGGCTAACTCCAAAATGCACGACCCATATAACTCAACATGGAGGGGTTTGGAGGAGGGGGTAGGACATGGATGAGCCTAACAATGGTACCAAATTGACTATATTCGCAGAGTACAAATGTAAGTAATTAAAAAAAAAAAAACAAGAACAATGTTAAGACATCATCTCTGTTTATTTTGCCATCTGTCTTTATTTATTCATTTTTCTGTTTTATTGTAATTCTGGAGGATGTGAACACATATGTATAATATGTAAATTATAGAAACTACTGTCAAAAATCTATAGTAAAAGGAAATTTGATTTTGGTAGTCATGTAACTTTAGTATTTATCTTTCCCCCTTTCTGAAGACATGAGTTAATAGGGCTTGCCTGTATTTGCACTTTGATTCCAGGTTTGTGCAGTCACCGATTTTATATTCGTCAGTAGCTCCAAACTCCTGCCTCTTTAGCTCCATGTCCTTTTCTCCCTTTCTACTTAATTTAGAACTCCATTTGATCATCTTTCATCACCAAATATGGTTTTTGTCTCCATCACTCATCACATATTCTCCTATTGGTCACCTTTTCTTTTATCTGTCCTTTTACTTGGAATATTTTTACTATTGGGTTTTCTCATAGTAGCAACCTTACAGGAGATCATCTTTTATTTCTGAATCTTGAGAAGCAGTATATTAATTAATGGGTTAATAGGATGGGTTTCACTTTACAATTTTCTGTTTTTGGAGGAAGGTAGGTGGGAGAGATTAGGGTATCTAAATGCCTTGTTTTGATCCTCCCAGCTTTTAGCAGATTGCTGCATATATCAGGCTCCCAAGAATGGTATATTGAGTCACGCAAAGGTCAGGGAATAACACACACTCAACTAAACTGTAATGACTTCTAAAAATTTCCTGATGCAGACACCCCGTTATTATACATGGTAAGAGTAATAACTATACTATCCTGGATTTTTCTCTGATTTCTTTTACTGTGCCCAAATACAGCTTCCTAATTTCCTCTTTCTTGTTACCTGATGTGGGCAAATTTCATTATCTTCAAGACGGAAATGATCTGGAGCAATTTGTACATTATTTATCTTTTTTTGGAAAGTGTAAGATATGAAGATAACTGTCTGTATGTGAAAATAATTTTTTTCCACTTCACCAATTCTATTTATTCATTGCAACCATTATTGAAAATGTTGAAATATTCATGAGTTTAGTGAGAACTAGTGGTGGAACTTGATGTCACTCAGTAAATAGACATTTGATAACGTGCATTAATGGTTTCCCTCTAATCGATACACCTTATCCATGCTGCATTCTATGCAACTAGTTCTGTGTTGCCTTTAATATTATTAAATTTATGTTAGAAAAATCTTTTGAATCTCTTGTATTATTAAAAACCCTGGGATAATTTTTACCCTTGATATCCAAATTCAGAGATATTGAACAATAATAATTTTTAATACTTATGGTAGTAGGTAAATACAGATGAATTGTTGTATTAATAGAAAAGAATACTATAGATTAGTCAATAACATTAGAAAAGAAAGTAAAGATATTAAAAATAAATTATCAAGAATAGAAGAGACATTTGGGTTGCTGTTTCCAGCTGGATATTAGAAAAATAGAACTAGTGCTAGGATGATATCTCATTGAATAAAGTGTTTGCTGCACAAGTATGGGTATCTGAGTTCAGATCCCCAGCACACATGTAAAGCTGGACACTGTTGTGTAGCATTGGTATTCCCAGAACACCTATTGTGAGTAGGAAAGCAGAAATAAGAAAATCTCCCAGAAGCTGATGGGCTATTAGTGTGGTGAACAATAAGAGACTCTTCCTCAAACAAGGTGGAAGGTGAGGATTATCATCTGGAACTTTCCTCTGACCTTCACATTTGTGGTTTGGAACATACATGCCTGCACACACACGAACACAAATACACACACACACACACACACACACACACACACAGGCACACTTAAATACAAACCAAAAAACAAAGTGATATATGAAGGGCTAGGCATCCTAATAGATCCTTTGCAAAGTGTGTATAGGGTTCTGATTTTGGCCCTATGAAAGTATCATTTCTCTTTTTCATTTTGCGTATGTATGTATACATGTTGTGGACATGGGTGTGTGTAGTTACATATACATGTATGGGTAAGTGCATTTGGAGGCCATAGTTTAGTGTTGGGTGTCTTCTTTCATCACTTACTAACTTATATTTTGAGACAAGATAACCCAAGGAATGGAATCTAGAATTTAAAGATTTGACAAGTAGCCAGCAAGCCTTACACACACAAACACACACACACACCACACATATGCAGAGAGAGAGAGCACAGACTTATAAAAAATTAGGTCACATGGCTATGAAGAGTTTGAGGCCCTACAATTTAAAGATAGCAACCCAGAAATCTAGAAGAATAGGTGGTGTATAAATAGCAGTTTGGATTCCAAGGTCTCAGGACCATGAAGAACCTATGTGCTACTCAGTGCCTAATGGATTGGTTACTGTTCATCCTCTTTGGGAAGGCTATCAATCAGTTCTACTCAGAGTACCAACTCAAATTTTAATATAATCCAGAACCTCCTTTTCCAGCATAATCCAGAATCAATTTTACTACATACATTGACATCCTATTTCCGATTAAACGTATTAAAATTAGTCTTCATAGGGACTGGAGAGATAGCGTAGTGGTTAAGGTGCTTGCCAGCAAAACCAAATAATCTAGGTTTGATTCCCTGGAACCCACAAAAAGCCAGATGGACAAGGTTGCATATGCATCTGGAGTTCGTTTGCAGTGGCTGGAGGCCCTGCTTCACCCATTTTTTTTTTCTCTCTCTCTCCCAATTTCCCTCTTTCTGCCTCTTTCTCTCTCAAATTAAAAAAAAAAAACATAAAAAATTTAAAAAATAGTCATCATAGTACTCAAATTTATTACGTGTAACATTGGAGAAGATGAGGAGAGAATAACAATTTTTGTAGCCTAAGCATCTTTCCCCAACCAATCAGCATCCATTTCTTGCTGTGGATCTTCTAACCAAGGTCAGTTAGTAGCACCAAGGATATAATTTCTGTTTTAAATGGTTCTGTCTTAGATTGCTTTGAATTACTTATTCATTGGTTAATGTGCACTACACAATGTTGCAAACTTCTTGAGGATAATAAATATAGGACTCATTATGTTGTTATTTCATAATGTTATGTTATTTGAAATATAGAATTTTGAGGTCTAACTAAGGTGGTATCCTGCATCATTTGCAGAGTTGCATATTTTTGACCATAGGAGTTGGAAGAGAACTTAGAGATGTTGAGACAATTCCTTTATTTCCTTGGAACTACACCAAAACCAGAAGAATACAGGCATTCAGAAAAATAAAAACTGCTCTGATTCCTTCTGTTTTTTTTCATGCATATTAAAGTATATAACTCAGAAAGTAAAATTTTCCTTAGCTTAGTTATTTAAATGTAGAATCTGGCCTTAACCAGCAAACATCTTTCTTTGCTGAAGGACTTGCAATTGACCCTAGAAGCTCTCTATTGAGTCAAAATAAAAACTAGACCAACCTCAAAAACAAAGATGACTTCTGTCAGAAATTAGGAGGCAAAAATACTCTTGAACAGAAAAGTCACAGGATGTCATTGTTTTAGGAAGATTATCACACTCTGGTAATTAAAAGTCCACTTTATAGGTCATAGAGGGTTTCAAGGAAGAAAAAAAAGTGGTTCTTAAATTGGCAAATTAAAGGAAGTGTGAATCAAAGATATTATTAAAAGAGAAGCAAGAAAAATTCATTACTAATTTAATTTTCATGGAAGAGATAGAAGAAATAAATTATTTGAATGCAGATTTTAATTTTCTGAGAGCTCTAATACAAGATTTAAATGTATAAACCGGGCGTGGCGGCGCATGCCTTTAATCCCAGCACTTGGGAGGCAGAGGTAGGAGGATCGCCGTGAGTTGGAGGCCACCCTGAGACTCCATAGTGAATTCCAGGTCAGCCTGGACTAGAGTGAGACCCTACCTTGAAAAACCGAAACACCGAAAAACCAAAAAGAATAGATAAATAAAATAAATGAATATATTATGTCATTGAGGATTGTACAGGAGATTTAAGTTACTAAAACAAGGACTATTATTTATTTTTCATTTTAACATTACTGAGAGTATATCTAAATATGCGGGCTACGCATCATTTTCTTTAAAATAATACTAATGCATGCCAGTCACGTGGGTAAATTTAGCAGGTTGTTAAGCAGAAGTCTAAGCTAGAAGGTTCATTTTTCATATACCCACCTGGCTGCTTAAAGATTTTAATTCAAAACAATTATCTGGAGGCTGGAGAGATGGCTCAGTGTTTAAATGAACTGCAAAAGCTGATGGGATGAGTTTGATTCCCCAAAACCCACCTTAAGCCAGTTGCACCAAATGAAGCATGCACCTTGAGTTTGCAGTTGCAAGATGCCCTAATGCACCCATTCTGTCTCTCTTCTTGCAAATGAATAAATAAAAATACTTTAAAAATATTGTTAATGAATATCTTTCAAGTATATTTAACTTAGTTTTTACATGACATAGCTAATTCTATTTTTTATATACATGATATAAGCATTCCTCATAGGCTGGAAAATGGTGTCTCAATAAATAATTTCCAGTTTGAGAGAATGTGTATTATATTTTGTGCTTTGATGATTAATGAAAACAAAACTTTAGAGGTTAAAAGTGCTCCTTTATTTATTTATTTATTTATTTAATTATTTATTTATTTTCTGAGGTAGGCATTCACTCTATTCAGGCTGACCTGTAATTCACTATGTAGCCTGAGGGTAGCCTCAAACTCATGGTGATCTTCCTACCTTCACATCCTGAGTGGTGGGATTAAAGGTGTGCACCACCATGCCTAGCTTGTTTCTTCATTTTTATTAAAATACAAATATTTTCATTAGTAATGAGTAATAACACTCTAATTTATATTGATTTTATGCACATAAACTTCTGTTACAAAATTTTTGCAAATGGCTAAGATTTAAGGCCCATTTCAAATTAGTATAGTTTGAAAGTGAAGATAAAAATATACAGTCAAGGGCTAGAGAGATGGCTTAGTGGTTGGTTGCTTGCCTGTGAAGCCTAAGGACCTGGTTCAATGCTTGATTCCCCAGGACCCACGTTAGCCAGATGCACAAGGGGGCACACACGTCTGGAGTTCATTTGCAGTGGCTGGAGACCCTGGAGTGCTCATTCTCTCTCTCTCTCTCTCTCTCTCTCCCTCTTTCTCTCCCTGTTGCTCTCACATAAATAAAAATAAACAAAAAAAAATTTAAAAATACAGTCAAGTTTTAAAATTTTTAACCTTGTTTTTTTTTTATATATAATGTTTAAAGAAATAGAAACAATGTATTTCTATCCTTTACCTCTGACTTCAGCTCTACTCCTAACTATAAATATAAGTAGACATATATCATGGCAAGTAAGAACTACAGATGTTTTGGTCAGACTTTTCTCTTTTGAAAAGTAAGTAAAAAGCTTCTTTCCTTCTGCATAAATGTGCAGAGTAGGATATTACATGCCTCTTCTGCTTGTAATAAAATTTATGCTAAAAGTTTTAGTTCATAATATGTAATCAAGAGGGAAACGATGCTTAAAACCTTGAGCAATCTTCAACCATTCTAAGGAGGAAATTAAAGGTAAAAGGTAAATATTCAATGTTATTTTAATTTTTTTTGTTTATTTCATTTATTTATTTCAGTGACAGACACAGAGGGAGAAAGAGGCAGATAGAGAGAGAATTGGCACACCATGACCTCTAGCCACTGCAAACAAACTCCAGATGGATGCACCCCTTTTTGCATCTGCCTTACATGAGACCTGGGGAATTGAGCCTCCAACTGAGGTCCTTAGGCTTCACAGGCAAGCTCTTAACTACTAAGCCATCTCTCCAGCATGGTCACATGTTTTATCTGCATTTCCCAACTATGCTTAGCATCACTCTATCATTTGGATTTGCTATATTGCCATGCCAGAAGTGAAAGTGACTTCTAATGGAATCTTTGGATATATTCTGTGATGTATCCCCATTCCCCACAGCATATTATACACAATAGAAACTTTGGCTTCAGATTTACCAATGAAATCCAATTTGAATAACTTGTATAACTTTATTTGCCAAAGGGGCAATAAACTTTTTATATGGAATGAAGAAGCTATATACTAACTAAATTTTACATAATTCTTGTTATGCTATTGTTGTGATAGCTAAATTGTTTTTCTCAGAAAATCTTCAAGGAATTTTTGGGTATTACTGCCAACAATTATAGGCTTTATGAAGACCTTTATACACTTTCACAACCAGGAAACACTGACATATACTTAAAATCAGTGCCTTATAATGTTTGATATGTTTGGTGCTTTGATTCAGGTGTGCCCCATAAGCTCATATGTTCTGAATGCTAGGTCCTAAGATGATGTCAATATGGGAATTGGTGCCTCCTGTAGGTAATGTATTGTTGGGGCCCAGTATGTGGGTGTTATAGCCAGCTTCCCCTTGCCAGTGTTTGGCATACTCTCATGTTGCTGTTGTCTATCTGATGTTGTTCAGGAGGTGATAATCCTGCCTCTGCTCATGCCATTCTTTTCTCCTGCCATCATGGAGCTTCCCCTCAAGTCTGTAAGCCAAAATAAACTCTTTCCTTTAACAAGCTGCTCTTAGTTGGTTGTTTTCTGATAGAAACATGAAGCTGACTGCAACAGTTAGTTAACGTTAAGAGGAACAAAACATCTGATGATAGTACTTATGGTCATGTTCAGCTTTTAATCAATTGTTAGAAATATTAAAATGTAATGTGGCTAGCATATAAATCAGATGAAATAGAATATAAATTAATTCTATTTGAACAATTTTGAAACTTTCTCTCTCCTTGGTAGAGTTTTCCTCTCATCTTGATGACCCAGTCCCAAGTTCTATTGATTTACTACAGACATGGTGTTCACTGATTTACTGCAGGTATTATAGTCATTTATATTCTTTTAAATTCAATGTTTACTTCCCTATTCTCACGACTATAGTTTCTCTATATCTTCACCATACAGAGGAAATGATAAATGCTTAATGGTGATGAATATATTAACTAGTATAATTTGATCATCACACAATATAGGTGAAATGTCACACTGTACACATTAAAAGTACAATTATTTTATCTCATTCAAGAATTTAAAAAGAAAAATTTAAGACAAAACTCCATGTGACCTCTTCCATAGTTCTAAGAACAAGGGAAGCCTTAGGTGAAGTGACTAAACTTAAGAACAATGGGGTCAGGATTCCTGGGCTACCAGATTGAGAGAACCCTCACTCAATAACACTAAAATTACATTAGTGAGAAATAAACTTATGATGTGATAAACCACTCAGTTTGGGGTTTTACCTCTCTGACTACATCCTTAGGCTACACCATCTCTTTTTCTAATTTCTCCCTTTCTTATTTATCATATTTGGCAACTGCTGAAAAATGTCACTAATAAAGAGTGATGTTTGGGGAATTTTGTTTGAAATCACTATGGGAGTGCAATGTCATGCTTGAGAAGCTTTTTGAAGACTTGGATTTAAAGTTCATTCATATATCTATTCAGTTATCATGTGTTATTTGAATATCCAATATATTAGAGAAACTTTCTTGGATTCTACAAACATGAAAATGAGCTGAAAAGTAGAAAGGCGTGTTTTTCTATTACTTAATTCAACTGTGAAGCACTGCATATAGACAATATAGCTATGTCAATGCAATGTCACCAATAGAAATATAAGGCAGAGAAAGATAATGAAGATTGTTGGCTCAATTTAGAACAAGTGGACAGGGTGAACTCATTGAAAGAGTGACTGTAGACAGATCTAAGAGAAGCTGGGTAACAAAACAGGTGAACTGATGGGAAGAGGCAACTGTGAATAAAGAAACATTGGAGCATGTTTTAATTAATAAGAAAACATAAAACAAACAAAAAAAGAACACCGAACAAAAAATGTAAATGTGAGAGGAGTCTAGAAAACGAGGAGAAATTACCAGCTGATACATTCAGGGGTTGGAAAGAAAATGAAGAGAGAGTACCAAGTGATAATATGTCTTTGAAAGCACTTCCACTCAGAGAGGGAAGAAAATGAGGAGAGAATACCATCAGATAAGCTCAGAGAAGGAAGAAGATGAAGAGAGAGCACTGGCTGATACATTCAGTGAGGGAAGAAAATGAAGGAAGAGGACCAGCTAATATACTCAGAGAAGGATGAAAATGAGGAAAGATTAGCAGTTATACACACAGAGGGAAGAAGAGCTTACATCATTTAGTGCCTTGAAAAATCATATGGATTTTAGCTTTTTCTTTTCCTTCCTTCCTTCCTTCCTTCCTTCCTTCCTTCCTTCCTTCCTTCCTTCCTTCCTTCCTTTTTCTTTCTTTCTTCCTTTCTTCTTCCTTTATTTCTTTCTTTTTGAGCAAGAGGGCCACTGGAGGCTATCAGCAGTGAAATTTCACATATGAATTAAGTTTTAGTGAGGTCATACTATGTGGAGAGCTGGCTGAAGGAGTGTAGCACTGAAGCAGGAAAACAAGACATGCAAGGCTAATTGAAATAGTCCTCATGAAAGATGCTGGTGGCTCAAATCACATGAGAAAAAGTAATGTGGGGAAGAAATGATAACATTCTGAATATGTTTTGACATTCAAGACCATCTGATTTGTTATCATACTAGACATGGGGTTCAGAGAAGTAGTAAAAAATGACAAAGTTTTTAACCTGAATAACTGGAAGAGTGAAGGTGTCATAAATTAAGATGAGGGAGAATATGGATGGTGCAGTTTGGAAGGAATATCATAGATCAATTTTGGATGCATCAAAGTTTGTTGTGTCTGTACTATGGATATGTCAAGATTCTTGAAAATATGAGTCTGTGATTCATGGCAACTCAAGGCAGAAGATATAAATTGAAGAACTGTCAGTAGGAATTCATACTATTTATAGCTGTAAACTGGGTGGCACCATCCATAGAATGACTGAATCAACAATGGGTGTAAAGACCAAGTTAAGAATATTTCCAAATTTAGAGGTCAGATGTCTAAAAGAAATAGCAGAAGATTTTGAAAAGCAGGAAAAAAAAGAAAATTCAAATGAGTGTGATGTGTACAAAATTACATTAAAGACAAAAGGAAGAATTCCTAGAAGATATTACCTGTGTCAAACATTTCTGATTGATGCAAACAGACAAGCTCTGAAGAAATGCTACCTGGGTTATTAAGGTGATTGTGAGTATGAAAGTTATATTGGCTCTTTTCAGTAGCTGTGGTCAAATTTAATTTAGTGGATTCAAGAGGAAAGGAAGGAATGAAAACATTATGCATAGATTCTCTGAAGTTTTCTTATAGAACTTAACAAAATGGATAAGTTAAAGGGAAGAGTTGGGGCTAGGTAGGTTTTGTTAAGTAATAGGTTTTCTTGTTGTTTCTTTAAATAATTTCTTTATTTTGAAGGTGTAGCTTGCTGATAACGTAATACATAGGGATTCTGCTCCAGACTATAAACTGATACTTGGTTGTCATGAACCCATGTGCTTTGATAAACACATTCAGCAAAGCTCATCCAGTTACCAGAGCTGAGGGCTATAATGTAATAAATGCTCTTTATATCCTTAAACTATGCAACACATCAACTTTGCCTGACTTGCCAGCCTTAGATTATTTTTCTTGTCTATCTTTTTCTTGTATTCAAAAAATTTTTAAAGCCAGATATCCAGAGCAAGACCTAGGAAGCCAACTACCTTCTGGAAAATGACTTTCTCACATGGTTTAAGAGTAAAATGAGAGAAGTATTTTTTTAATTAAATAGAAAGTTGTATGAATACATCATATGTTAGTTTCATTATTTCCCTCCTCCTTGACCCCATTCTGCTGAGGATCCTCTTCAGTGGGATTGATGTTATTCCACCCAGGTTTTTGGAGTATGAGATGTGAGAGCAGCAGTCAGTCATGGTAAGGCAGGTGTGTGTGGGGGCAGTGTCTCTGGACATTCCCTTCCACTCTGTTGCTCTTACATTCTTTCTGTCCCCTCTTCTACAAAATTCCCTGAGCTGTTATGGAATGTTTTAAGCCTACTTTAGTGTTGTGCTCCTAGCAAGTTCTGGATTTCTGTTTTGGTGCATTTTGGGTATCCTCAGTGTCTGTCTCCATGACCCTGGTGCTGCTTTGCCAGGATCACTGTTAAAACAGCACTCTTGCTTATCTCACCAGTTTCTCTGTGGTTTCACCTGGGCCCTATCTGAAGTGCAAAGGGTGCTTTATCCCCTCATTCTAGCTGCTTGCTGAAGAAGGAAATGGATTATCCAAAGAAGAATGAGGTCAAAATAGGTTCAATGGGATAAATATTATTAAGAGAGAGTTAGGTGTGTGTAGTATCTCTTTTGGCTAAAAACTAATGGGGGCTTTGTTTGAGTCCAAGATTTTGGTCTCCATAGGATTCTGATTCCCATTTTCATTCATGGGTTCTTTCCCCTGACTGGATCTCTTAGCAAATCAGAGAGCTATTAGTTACCCACCTAGGTTGGGTACCACTATTGCACAGATATCTGTCTTGTCAGGCTGATTGCCTTTGTATTGCAGTGTCCCCTGTTAGCACACAAGGCTGTTGGCCATTTTCCCTCAGCAGATCATGTACCACATTCCAGCACTATATGGGCAGACCATCTGGAGACTGACTTTGAGAAATAATTGTTTAAGTGTATTTGCGAGAGTCAGAAGATGTGAGTATGGGTGTGTCAGAGCCTCCTTCTTTTGCAAACAAACTCTGGACACATGTACCACTTTCTTTATCTGGCTTCAAATGGGTACTGCGGAATCAAACACATGCAGTCAAGCTTTGTAAACAAGCACTTTTAAACTTTAAGCCATATCCCCAGCCCAAAAAGTAAATTTCTAATACTACACCTGAGGTGCTATCATCCTCAGTATATGTCTCTCAAATTTAATTTACTATTACTAACTCTTGTTTTACAGTCCATAATAATCTTATGTTCCTTGTAATATTTGTAATTAATTACTAAATAATTGAATTAATTTTCCCTACAGTGATTCTGACATCCTTCTAATCCTTAAGATATATTTGTGTTTAAAATAGTTCATCATGAAACACTGATTATTTTATTTTATAGCTTATATTTTTAGTTCCTTTAATTATTTATTTGAGAGAGAGAGAGAGAGAATGAGCATACTACTGTAAATGAAATTCAGATGCATACACCACTTTGTGCATCTGGCTTTATGTGGGAATTGGGGAATCGAACTGGGGTTGTCAGACTTAGCAAGAAAGTGCCTTTTACCACTGAAAATCTCTCCAGCCCTATTTAATTTTTAATTTTCCATATGCTTGAGATAGTCTATTGGTTTAAAGTTGTATGAGCTTTGGCCATTGTATGGAAACATGTAAACACCACTATAATCAATACATAGAACAGTTTCATCATTCCTAAAAAGTATTTCCCCTGGTAGCCACTGACTTGTTCTTTGTACCTATACCTTTGAAATTTCCAAAATGGAAATCTAATCAGAATGTCATTGGTCTTTATTCATGACAGAAATTATATTCACCCAATTATTCAAGACAAACATTTGAGAATCATTCTAAGCGATTTCTTCTATGGGCTGTACATCTAATCAACTACATGTTCTTTAATATTCCTACAATATCTTCTTTCCTATCAATGAACTAGGTAAAGTAGAAAAAAGTTAGAGGCTAACATTTAATCAGTGTGGCTTAGATATTAATGGTCATTTTTCTTCAATTTTATCTTGGGTCATTCCTTATAGCTTTATCAATTTATTTTGTAAGTTTATTTTGATGTAAGCAGAATTAATTTTGAAGATTTAACACATAAATATTTAATTGAAGTCACTGTACAAAAGAAGTAAGCAAAGTAAAAATATTTGCTTGGAATGAATAGAGACAGTAAAGATAGAGAAATGATAAAAGTGAAAATTATTAAGTCTGGTATAGACCATTAGATTAAAAATACCTTTCTTCTACTTCATCACCATTCAATTAATCCTGGGTTATTACTGCATTGTGTCAGTTACTTCCTCATTACTGAGACAAACCGTCTACAAAAAGCAGCTTAAAGAAAGTAAAGGATTTATTTTGGCTTACCATATTGAAGGAAATTTTCATTATAGTGGGGAAAGCTAAACAAGAGCAGGAAGCTGGCATCATATCACCATATCCATTGGGAGGAAGTACTGAGAGCAAGGACTACAAGTAGGCCTAGATTGTAAACATTCAATTTCCTTTTTTTTTTTTTTAAATGAACGAAAAGGTTTATTTCCATCCCACAGTTTTGAGGGGAAGCCTGTTGTGGCGGGGAAGCATGGCAGGAGCAGGAAACCAGCATCACATCATCCCACCAGTAGAGATGACATAGAGCTGAATGCTTCTTTCTTTGTTTGTTTTCTGTTTTTTTTTTTTTTCTTAGTGCATAGCTATTGATCTTTTTTTTTCTTCTTTTCTTTTTTTCTTTATTACTTAGTTTTGTATTCAGCAAATACAGTCAGTTCATCAGGAAACCAGCACCCTTGCTTGTTTCACCAATTTTTCTTAGTTTCAGCCAGGGCCCTTTGGAGGTATGATGGGGTGGTTCTCTCCTTAGGATCTACATCTATCTGAAAAAGAGAAGCAGATTCTCCCAAGGAGAGTAAGTTAGCACCAGGACAAATGAGATAACCCTTACTTTTTTTTAATAGAGAATTTAATAGGTGTAGGCCCTCTTGAATGCCCACCCCTCCAGTGACTCACTTCTTCCAGCAAGACTCCAACTCCTAAAGGTCCCACAATCTTTCCAAATAGTGCCACTAACGAGGGATTATGTATTCGAACACATGTAAATGGAGGATATTTTACATTCAAACCACCACATGCAATGTTCATTATTGCCCTTATACACATGCTATTTCATTTCATTCTTATTTTTTTTTCTAATGCTATCTGGGGTGCATAGAGTGGTAACTTCCCCACCCACTACTTATTTTGTGTGTGTGTGTGTGTGTGTGTGTGAGAGAGAGAGAGAGAGAGAGAGAGAGAGATGTGTTTATGGCTATAAGTGTACTGGTTTATGTGGAGGCTAGGAGGCTAGAGGTCAACTTCAAGTGTCATTCCTCAGGTACTCCATATGCCTCTTATTAAGACAGTGTCTATCATTCTCATGACCTGGAATCCACTAATTAGACTGGCTGACCAGTGAGCTCCAGGAATCTTGCTATATTCATCTCCCTAGTGCTGGGATTTGAAATGTATTCAATTATAACCACCATTTTTATATGGACACTAGAGACTGATCTCAGGCCATTGTGCTTGCAAAGAAAGCACTTTACTGACTGAATTATCTCCCCAGCCTCCACACCTTTCTTTTTGATTCCCCTTCTGAGATTCACATGCACAGTTAGTTAAGCCAACTATTTTTAAAAATATATGAAGTGTATTTTATCTTCAAACTTTATATCTAATCAGAAAGGAGTTGATTACCTCATTGAATATGTGTCACCATTGCACATGGTAATAATCAGCTGCTCTCTGATTGGGCATGAGGCCTGTTCAATGAGAGGGAACTCATACCTGGCACTGAGGACTAAGTCAGAATCCTATGAAAAGAAAGGTCATAGACTTCAAGTAAAAGGTCCTACTGTTTGAAAGAAAAGAGGGTATGTCATCAAAAAGTCTTTGAAAGCACTATGTTTACTCCCTTCAATCCATAATACTCACTCTTGGTTGAAGAATCTTCTTTGTTTTATAGATGGCAACAAATTTCTGGGAGAACTGAGATCCATCAACACAACAACAAAACATAGCCGACTGCCTTGCACAAGACACATCATCTTTATCACATCTACCAGGGCCCAGGAGAAGAAGAGGAAGTGATGATTTAAACATGACTGCTGTTCTCACTGACAGCCTGACAACCTCCTCCAGGGAGATGGTGGTAAACAACTAAGATGACTCAAAATTCATCAAAGCAGAAACACAAAAGATGTAGAGAACTCAACACGAACAAAAACTCAAAACACGCACATCAAGACTCAGGGAACATTGTGGAAAATGAGGCAGAAACATTCTAAGAGCCACAGGGTAGGAAGGAGTATACTGGAGCATTATCCTCTACACTGAGACTAGCCCCACAGTGAATACAGACACCCCACTGATTAAGCCCTCAGGGGGATGGGGGCAGGGAGAGGGGACATGAGTATAACCTGATGGTAATATGCTCATACTGTAAGGTTCATAATAATAAAAATAATTTAAAAATACATTATAAATATAAAGTTTATTTTGAGAATAATTGAATTTGCATTCTATATTGAGAATAACTTGGTTTTATAATAGTTTTTTTTATAGAATATATTACACAGAATGCATTTTTATTGATGGACTGATAAGAATCCTAAGTAATATGGTCAGCATGTGTGCTATAATCCATACTTAGTTAACGTTTATGTGTTTTATAGAAAACTGTACAGTGTAAAGCTTATAATGTGTAACTTGGGTGCTGGGGTTTTAAACTTTTGAAAATGTAATTAATACATGATTTTCTTGCTCCTAAAGAGAAAGTAAATCAGGAAAAATGAGTAAGTATGTCAACAACTCGAAACAATAAGAAAGCAAATACATGAAAAAACATATATTTGCAATGATTTACTGATTGATTACATTCTCAAATTTATCATACAATTTAACTGAATATTGAGGCTATACTAGAGAGCAAATTTGAGACCATGGGGCTAAAAGTGTATCGACAGTTGTATGTTCTAAAAGGACAGAAAATTATTGCCCCCTTTCATTTGGTCAAGTAAAATAGCATGGATAAGTACAGGTGCATAGATCTTGAGACGATGAGGCCCTAAAGTTCCCACCAGTCTCTAAAGCTCCAGGACCAATCCAAGACCAACTTTGACATAGGCTCACATTTGTTTAAGAGCCAAGATGAAGGCTATTTCTGTGCTCCCCTGCCCCTTTCAGTGCTCCATCTAGTTGCAAATGTGAGCAGAGTGAACACTGAGTACTAGGCTGCCTGCTTTCACCTGTACTCACGCCTTTCTGCCTTATATTAGGCACTAGAATTCAGCTAGTTTTTAAAAAATTCTCTTTAAAAATTTTTTTTGTTGTTTATTTTTATTTATTTGAGAGCAACAGAGAGAGAAAGAGGCAGAGAGAAAGGGGGGTGTGGGGGGAGAATGGGAGGGCCAGGACCTCCAGCCACTACAAACAAACTCGAGACGTGTATGCCCCCTTGTGCATCTGGCTAACGTGGGTCCTGGGGAATCAAGCCTCAAACTGGGGTCCTTAGGCTTCACAGGCAAGCACTTAACCACTAGGCCATCTCTCCAGCCCTTTAAAAAATTCTCTTAAAAATATATTTTTTACTTATTCACAAGCAGAAAGAGAAAGAGAGAGAGAGGGAGAAAGGAAAAGGAAGACAGACAATGGTTGTGTTAGAGCCTTTTGCTGCTGCAAACAAACACCAGATGCATGTGCCACTTTTTGCATGTGGCTTTATATGGGTGCTGGGGAGTTGAATCCAGACCAGTGCTCTGCAAGCCAAGGGCCTTTGATTAGCTATTACCTTTGCCCCAATTCACTTATTTTAATATTTGTTTAATACCTTTGGAAAACTTGCTTCTTGTGGCATATGCTTCCACTTAATCATATACAGGTTTTCTGGTTCCCATGAAAGTTTCATTCTCTCCTCTGAAATTTGACTTTAACTGAGTAAATATTATTATGTTAATATACTTCTTATAGAACTGATTGGGTTTGGTTTTTGAATTGCCAATCTAAGAAATATAAGCATTTGTAGCAGAGCAATTATTTGCTATGGTGCCCAATAAAATTTTCCTCATAACCATTCTATAATACAATAGATTAGAGAAAAATGATTTACTTCAGGTGAGAGATTTTAAGGTCAGTGGTTAAAATTCTGAATCTGTCACTAGTTTATTTTTGATATATCATCAATTGACTTTCCTATTTATTTTATTCACTCTTAGCTGGTAGAATTGGGTTAGCTGTGTAGGTAACAACAGGATCCTTTCTCCAAATAAAAATGTACACTAAATTCAAATGTTTAGAACAAGCTAGATCTTCTCTAAGTTAATGAGGGCAATTGGGAAACTCGAAACAACTGTAACTTGACTTGAAAGAGTTCATTTGAAACTGAGAGTTCATTTTCTTTTCGACTTTTCATGGTCTGTGGAGTTAGTTGTCCTTTTAACTTCCCATGAGTTCAATTGCATTGAAGGCATGTGGAGATTTAATTCAGATAATATGTCTTAAACTGTGTGAATTACAGGGAGATGGGAATGAAAGGAAAGCAAGATCACCCAAAGGAGTTAGGTTTTTCTTCTTGAGCTCAGTGTTAGATCAGGGTTATTATTTGCATAGGGTTCCACGAGTATCGTGGCATTAGCTGTGTCTGCATTTCTGATTATAAACCAGTACAACTCGCAATCACATGCTGGAGTCTTGGAATATATGACTTGAGGAAAAAGGAAAAGATAATCTCTGAGAGGGCTAAACAAGGGTGCATTAATGAGTACTAACCACATAAATGTATAGAGTTCTTCACTCTTCACTCCAGCTACTGGCAAGTAGTAAGTTTTCTTGTCAAGTATTAAATCTACTCATTTCCATTCTGCTCATCAATACTCATGGAATGCCTACTCCGTGGCATTCATTCAGCTAGGTAGCAGAGGCAGTAAGATAAATTCCAGACACACTTAAATCCTCTGAATTAGATAAATTGCATGTGATGAAAAAGAAAAAGATCAAAAATTAGTGCATCTCTATTTTCCACCTTAAAATACTGGTCTAGGAAAACATGAGAAAAATCTGGAAAATTTTGATATATAAATATGCTGGATTTTAAGGGCATAATTGAGTCATACCACTTTCTCATCTCTTGTCACTTTATTTTATGTTTGTTTTACAGAGGATTGAGTTTCCTTTCTCACATCAATTATTATTTGGAAATAAATGAGAGATGAATAGGACAGATAGGAAGTAAAGAGGAGATAGCAAGTGTATATATTAAAGGTTAATGGGAAAGAAGATAGGGCATTAAGCTAGAATTGGGAGGAAGTATTAGTGGAGTACTGAGAAGGAAATTGAATGGGACTAACATATGTTCCAAAGCACAAAGGGAAGAGAAAAGACACAGGAGCCATCACAAGAAAAACTAAATGTAAGACATAATTATGGAAGTTTTGAAGGAGACATTAAAATCAGGCTTTTTTGTTTTGAATAATTTTAGATGCAGCTGAAACTTTAGACTTGAGTTTTTCAAATGTCACTGCTACTAGGAATGAGTATTTTTGGAAATGCTTACACAAGGTGGTATCATTTCATTAAGACTGTATAGCATAAATTCCTAATATAATAAAACATGTAATTATTTATGTAACTCTTATTTAATATATTGTAAAGAATTATTCAATAAAAAGTCTTCCAAAACATTTATGTCTTTAGTGATACTATCAATGGGCTGATGATCTTTAAAAGGAAAATTCAACCCTATGGAGGATTTAGTGATAAAAACCGTATATTTATTTTGAGTCTATATAACATATGTAGCCAAAGACTAGAAGATTTATTATTTTTTTCCTGCACATTTATGTGGGTAAGCACAGATGGATATATGTTTATATGTATATGAGTACACATAGGTATGTCAGTGAAAGTTAATGTGGAAGCCAGAAGTCTGTGTCAGTTGTATTTGCTCTTCACCTATTTTTGAGAGAAAACCTCTCACTGACTCTCAAGCTCACTGATTTGGCTAGACTAACTACCCAGCAACTCTGAGGGATTGCCTTGCCTTTGTCTCCCTGCTCCGAGATGACAAGTGTGTGTCACCATACTTGGCTTTTAGGTGGGTTCTGGGGATCTGAAATATGGTCCTTACATTTATACAACAAGCTTTACCCACTGAGCCAACTTCTCAGTTTCTATAGGTTACCTTATTTTGTCAAAGACAAAAATTTGAGAATGATGTAAATTTTTAAATAAAGCATAAAATACATTTTCTACTCTTGAAGACACTCATAAGTTGACTATCTCTTAATTTCACCTGATAATTCACATGAAGACAACTCACTTGTAGCTAATTTAACATTTTATGGCAATGGGCAGGGCATGGGTTAATGGCGCTTTAGAGAGATGGAGTAAAGATGGCTGACAAGTTGAGATAAATCAGTTGTGGTGGTTTGAATGTATGGTACCATAGACTCAGGCTTGCATCTTGAGTCTCCAGTGGGCGGAACCCTACTGGAGAAGAAGTCTGTCCCTGGGGAGCAGATCGTTAAGTGCAACCCCAAGGTGTGTGGAGAGCAGCTTGAGCTCTGGTTGTTTTGTTGTGCTGGCTGTTGGTGGTATTCATCTGTTTGGATCTATGGAAGGCAGGAAGCTTCTTCCATTGATGGTATTCCCCTGGAATTTGTAAGGCTGAAATTTTCCCTCCATAAGCTGTTTTTTGGTTTGATGCTTGTCCAGCAAGGAGAAGATGACTGCAACATTAATTGTTATTCCTGTAGCACATTCCAGGGTAGAAGATGCCCTTAGTGAGAGCAGCCTTTCCTCCAGATGTCACGGCAGCCATGGTTCTGTGGCTGGCAGTAGCATGGACTACTAAACTGTGTAACATGCTGCATTAACACAGAACTCTTGCCTAGATGGCATATTTGTTGTCAAAACTTTTTTTTTTTTAATGTGGCTTTGGTCAAGTTATTTAACCTCCACTTCCCTCACTGTGCATGTCTATAAAATAGAGGAAAGATGGTAATACCTTCCTAGAAGTATACTTAGAATTCCACTTAGTGCACAGAGTCAAATAATAGTGAGTTGGAGCCTAAATTTCACACACCAGGCTTTATCCCATCTGCTTTACTGTTCTGTCTCAAACAAATGCTGGAAGATATATGTTAAATGCTACTGAGTAAAATAACATTTCTGTTAAAGGTAAGATCATGAAACACAGAAGACAATATTCTAGGCTATTTAGTATACCTCTGCCTTATTGTAAGTGAATAAAACCGAAGTTTGTCATGTGCTTTTGACACACTTCTGAACATGTGAGAGTAAGAAGGCAGCTAGATGAAGGAAGCTTGGCTGAACAGAGAACTTGGGATCTTGGAGCCAGCATTTACCATCCAAGGACTTGGGCCATGATCTAATTTTTCTGATCAAACCTCATCTGTCTGTAATGCTGGAATAGTAAACTTACTCTGGGCTCTGGGAGAGGTTTCTCTGAGAATAAAATGTGGTAACATATGAAGTGATTCATACAATTTGGAAGATATTATACAATTGCTCACAAACATTATAAATTTATTCATTAAAAGAGTTAACAAATATCATTCAAATATATACATCAAATATACACACATACAACTAACATGTGGTTACTATTCCTAGAAATATTCATCATAGTAATGTGCAGGGGTCAAGTAAAAAGGCAATTAGTAAATACCCAAAGATGTCTGAGGAGAGATTACAGGATTTTAGCAGCATGAGTAGAGAAAAGGTCAAGAAAGGCTTCCTCAAACAAGATCTGTCTGGATAAGTCTTGAAGCAAGAGTGGTTCAGAGGCAGATGCAGGGAGCTGTACCATAACATAGAAATGAGGATGAGACAAGAATGCACACACCTTCAGCAATTCTGAAGCACCCAGCACAGCAGAGGAAGACATGTATGCTGCTAATACACTCCATTAAAAAAAAATTCTGGGCAGGTTTCTTTAGATATTATGCCATATTTTATATGTTCATATTTCTTTTGAATTCTTCTTTTTTTTTTGTTTTTTTGTTTTTTTGAGGTAGGGTCTCACTCTAGCCCAGGCTGACCTGCAATTCACTATGGAGCCTCAGGGTGGTCTCAAACTCATGGCAATCCTCCTACCTCTGCCTCCTGAGTGCTGGGATTAAAGGCGTGTGCCACCACGCCCAGCTCTCTTAAATTTTTAACTCTAACTTCAAAAAGTATATTCAAATTCTGAGAAGAAAAGGGGATTATTATTATTTTTTGTAATTTATGGATGAAGACACTAAATCTGATTTTAGAGACTAGTTTACCATTATATACATTTTGGGAACGAAATTTGAGCCTTGATTCTACTTGTGTTGAGTTTCTGGTATGCTCTGATCCAGAGCAGAAATAGAATGCTTGGAGAAGTAACTGTTACCTGACTCTGTGTCTTAACTAATGACACTTGGTAAAATATTTCATATGCATTTTTGGAATTATTGACTATTAGACTTCTCATAATATGTATATTGGTTCTTCTAAGGGCTGTTATTTGAAAATTTTTCTTTATGTTGGCCTAAAAATATTTGTCTTCTGCATGGTGTTCAACAGAAGTTTGTTGAGGAGATGAGTGATGGCTGATTAGCTACCTGACTCCTGGTTATCAGAGTTATTCCACATACATTTTTACATACTGAAATGATTTTTCTCCTTATTAAAATGTATGTACAAATGACTAGCAGTGTGATTAGCAGAGGACTATTACACACTAGGTACTGTGCCTGGTATGACAAGGTCATATCAACAAATCCTCACAGCAACCCAGTGATTCTTTATATATATATATATATATATGAGGGAACTCTCAAAGAAAGATAAATTATTGCCAAGCTTAGTACAACTAGCAAACAGCAGGATTATAATTTCAAGCCAAAATCTTCTGCCTTTCTGGACTTCAGCTGAATTCTGTATTCATTCTACTCTCTAAATTTGTACCTATTGATTTTGTCAAAATTATGTGCATTTTCCACTTGAGTCCCCTTGCTTGTCTCACTCAAATGAGATTTCTGTGCACCCTCTAAGGCTAGTGAGCATTGTGGATTAGGGAACAGAAAGAACGTAAGAGCAAGAGAGCGCACTGGCATACTTTGAGGTGCTGTCCTTCTGGCATAACTGATTGGTACATTCATGACACTCCAGTGTTTACTGATTATTCCATAAGATCAGCATGATCCTGAGCCCATCTTCATTTGACATAGAGGAATGAGGTGATCAGAAAGAATGGCTACCTAAACAGAGGAAGGACAACCTTGAAAGATGAAGGTCCTGAAGGGATTGAGACCAGGAAGAGGGGATAAAAAGGAAAAATAAGATAGAAACACAATCAAATTATGTTCATATATTAAAATTCTCTATAAAATAGAATCCCTTAAAAAACATAAGATTTGAACTTTTTCTTGTTTTCGCTTTATTTTTTAGGCATTTGTCTTTCATCTCTTAAATATTTAAATGATGGATAAAGTTTGCTTTAATGAAATCATATTTTCTCCTTTTAAATAAAATGCTTTTATCTCAAAATAATGCATTAATCTAAAGTTATGCTGCTATTGGAGGTTACCTTTATATTTTTGGTTTTAGTCTAAATGAAAAAGAGATTACAATAGTGTAAGATCAGTGAGCCTTGACAATTAGGGGAGTTCTTAAGCCTACATACAGGATGAAGATGCCTTCTGTACTTTTCCTTAGTAACACCAAGGCAGGCATTTCCTTCAGTTAAAGGATAGAATTTAGAGATAGGATTAAAACCAAAGTGACACTTTCTGTTTCCCAGCATTACTTTACATTTCTGTTCTATCCTTAAAGCTCCACTTTTTGGAGGCGTATCAAGAAAAGAGAAAATATCTGTAACTACACTTCTTGCCCTTTTCATGTAACTTGTGAAGTTATCAGTTTTCTCAGTTTCTTCCTGGAATATGGTCTTTATGTAACTACTTAATGGGATTTATCTATACCCTGATGGTCGTTTCTTAGAGGTCAGGGTGTGCTATTGCTGTGTACACATCTCTATTGATAAATGGAGAGTGAGAATTCTGTCCAGAGAAAATATTTAACAATTATAAGTCTTTCATTAACACCATCAATGCTTTAATGGCCCATATTATATCCTGAACACTGGGGAAAACATGTTCCTTTCCGTAAAGACTGTCATTCTTATGATTCACTTAGCACAGAGTAAAAGCCTGCAGGACCTCTTGTCTTGCAAGGAGAAAAGGGTGGCTATATAATGCCAGTTGCATATATTACTGACTGTTACAGAGGAGAGGAAATTACCCCGTCAGGATAGATATGTCTCTGTAGCCTTGTATCCGCATTCTAATAGCTGCAGAGTTTATCTTAGTCGGAATGGGCCTCTAAGTTATTAATTGTTTTAATGATTTCATTGATTTCTGTTAATCAAGGTAATGTGCCTTACTAAACTTTGTAGTTTATTTTGCTTTTCAATTAACCTTTTACTTTTGTCATATCATTTTTTATTAAAAACAAAGGTATTCTCTATATTTTAATGATATGCCTATCTGAGTGTATTATGAAAGATATTTGGCTATCTGTATAGACATTTTCCTGAATACTTCAGGGTAATTAATAGCAAGTTGTTATGGCTGAGTATTTTTATCACAGGTTATTGCTGATATGAAATAACTTTCAAAAGTCTTTTGAATAAATTTTTGAACATTTTATACCTAAAAAAAAAGATTTTTTTAAGGACTGCAGCCATAGAGGTAATATAAAAATGTACCATATGTAGCAACTCACTGAGTTCAAGCAATGTGCAAATGCTTTAATTTAATGCAAATTATTTAAATTTTCAATTAATAGCTACAAAATTATGTTATAAACACTTTGAAAATTTGTTTAAAATGACATACTTAAAAAGAAAAAAATAGTATGTATATTCTTATGGTAATTGTAAACTATTTAACCAGCTTACATAGATTATTTGTTATTTAATTAATTTTGCCTAACTATGGGCTCAATTTACTTTGAAAGATATAAAAACATGTATTCACAAAATATTTACAAAATGGTATCAGATAGTGAGAAATAATTCTTCATTTCTGGGGAGTCATTCACATATAACTTTTATACCAATTAAAACCTGTTAATGACAAAACATTGTCATTGATTAGTCTTTGTATGTTTACAGCTCACTTTAATTGATGAAAAACACCATTTGTCAGTTTCATGTTCTATTGACAACACCATTGATTTATCTGAATTTGGCTTTGTCTTGTCTCTCGTACATAAAACTCACATATGCAGTTCAAATGGGAAATGACTGTATTGATTTCCTTAACTTGAGCCCAAATGCTAAAGATTTTTGGATAAGCTTTCTCATTACTTAAGCCAAAATCAATAAGAAAGAGCATCTTTTAATGAAAGAGCAGTTTGAGCAACGTACTTCAGAAATAGGGTCCTGTTCATTCTTTGCTTTACAAATCGATCTCCTAGGTTCCTTAAGTGAGGCCCAATTGGTTAACATTGTGGCTTGTCTTTGTGTGTAAACTTGCAGCTCCAGAAAAGAGAAGCTGAGCTGCAGAGACAGTGGTAAGAATGTGCTCCCTGTGAAAGAAGTTATCTGTTAGCAGGCAATCCAACTTACCAAAATACCAATATATCTTCACATTTTCTACGCTCATGCTGGTATATTTTGTGATTGCCATTTTATTTCTTCATTGGCTTATGTTTTCAATAATTCTGTGTGCATATTTCATGCATTTATACTAATCTTATTTTCAGACTTTTAGCTTTCATTTAAATGAATCCTTCTGTAAATTACTGCAGTATATGAAATGAAAAATAATTCACTGAGGCATCAGGGCATTTTTAAAATAACTTTTGTTGGAATAATCTTTTATGTTCATTTTTCTTTAGTGTTAAATGCCCCGTCTTCCGGAAGGCATGCACAGGAAGTGAGCTGCAAAGGAGAAGCCTGGTTAAGAAGAGCAGAATGAAATGAACTTGTAAAAGAAGTTATATGGACAGGCTCACTGCCAGGTACTGTACTACAATGCCATTAACTCCCATGAACTACATAAATTAAGCTGATTATGCCTTCACTTAATTAACTGAGAATGACCTATTGATGCATAGGCTGAGTGAGCTAGAGACCGCTTGCTGCGCTGTACTTAATTTATTGGTTTTCAATTAGTTCTTCTCTTGTCTGTGATTGTTGGTAAAAAGTAGCCCATTTGCATTTATGTCTTGTGGTATGCTTTTAGAGATGGTGGCTTTATACTTAAAAGTTTATTTTGAGTTATTATTTTATTATTACCTATAATGCTTAGCTTGACATGAGTAATAATTTTAAATGATATCTAGATTAAATAAATGTGTAGATTCATTTCATTCTTCTTGTTTTGAGAACATGATGCAAATTACTATTAAAACTGCATATTGACCTTCAAGAAGTATCCCATATTCATTTCAAGAACTAAATTGTTTTCACTAAATTTTATAAATTGTTTTTGTAATGTTTAAAGATATTTTATTTATTTATTTGAGACAAAAGAGAGAAAAAGCAGAAAGAGAGAAAGAGAGAAAACGGCACACCAGAGCCTCTACCCACTGCAAAGAAACTCCAGATGCATATGCCACCTTGCACATCTGGCTTAAGTGGGTACTGTGGAATAGAATCTGAGTCCTTTGGCTTTGCAGCAAGTACCTTAACCTCTAAGCCACCTCTTCAGCCCCTAGAAACTATTTTTGTATCATCACTACTGGAAAAGAATATTTTTATGAAGATAGTTAATTTGGTAAACATTTTAGGTTCAATTTTTTCGGAAAATTAAGAGTTTTTCTTTAGTAAAAAAAATAAAAATTGACATGCCATGTTTTATTTCTTATAGTATGTAATGCTAAAATATCTGCAAATACTTTGGGGCAAAATTCATCCTTCAAATTTTAGCATTGCATATTCAGAAATTGTAATCATCTATATACTTTATTATGAAACCATCTGCTCTTTACCTTTATGAACCTTAATCAAAATATATTTATTTATTGGAGCATTTTCAAAGTTCTCAGTATCTTTTCATTTGACTAGTTCATCCAATAATGCTAATCTGATTTTACATATTATAAATATTAAAGATGACTTATTATTGATCACAAATATAATATGGTCAGTCCAAATATAAAACTAAACAAAATAAAAAAAATATGTGTTACCTCATTCTGGTAAATCACTTATCTTTTCAATCTCAAATTCTCATTTGGGAACAGAGTAAATTAGCAGTGGGACTTGGCTCAGAACGCTATTAAGATATGTCAACTTTCACATATACTTGATATAATTGTTACTTGTTTGGGAAGTTTAGAAACGAGAAATATTTCTGTGAATTTGGGTAGTCAGGGTTGTGCTAAAAGCTTAATTGCTTTAACCATACATATCCAAGTAACTTAGTTGATAATCTATGTTAAATTTTACTATAGAGGGTACTGGGGAGTCATGATAATGGCAGCTAGAATTAGTAGGCATAGAATTATGACAGTTGTAATGATCAGCATAGAAGAAAGATAATGAACTTTATAAACTATAAGTGTACTAATGATTTAACTTGAGATTTAAAATTTTTACCACATGATTATATTCTTGATCAATGTTCATATTGCACCCAGCTAGAAGAAAGGTACCATAGCCCTTTGGAAAGTTTCTACATTTACACCACTTTAAAGAGTTCTTAATCAGAACTATGTTTTCATGGCATTTTATCAGATACAGATATTTTAAAAAGAATTCTATGGACATGAAAATTTGCAAACTTTTTGAGATTTTTACATAATTTAATAACATAAATTTACCCATTTGGCCTTTACTATCCTATTGTTCCAATATAGAAAAGTATTGAAAAAAGGAATTTAATTAAAACTTAATTTGCAAGCTAACAAATTGAGGTCAGATGTAAAAAAGCACTCTTGCAGTTATAGTGCATATTTAAATGTTTTTATTTTAAAATGTACCACAACAAAAAGTGCATGTTGTTGTTCAAGGCTATTGACTTTATAGAATGTAAAATAGAACTGTTTAAAAATTCAAAGACTTCATGGAAGATGATGAATATTGTGTGCTTGAGAAAAAGTTTGGCACAGTAACTGAAAATTTTGCTAACCTTGTGCATTGACTGATTTTAGTCATACAACATTCACTTTGTAATTATTCTCTCAAATATACTTCTGGACTTTCAACACAGTGTGCTTTATTTTGGATAGCTTCCTTCCTTGCAAAAATGTGTAGTTGCCGGGCATGGTGGTGCACACCTTTAATCCCAGCACTTGGGAGGCAGAGGTAGGAGGATCGCCATGAGATCAAGGCCACACTGGAGTGCATAGTGAATTCCAGGTCAGCCTGAGCTAGAGTGAGACCCTACCTTGAAAAACAAAACAACAACAACAAAAGTGTAGTAGTTCATCCTGACCATGATGAGATATCTGAACTCATTAATTATACATTTACTAAAGCAACAAATTACTTCCACATTATTCCATTGATTATTCTTTAGTAGAAACCTCTTCAGTAGGTTCTAAGGTTCTTGATATTTCCCCCATTAAAAACTTGCATCCGAAGTGTCTCTCCGGGTTAGCATCCTTTCACCATGGCTATAGGTATTCTCCCGCACGAACAAGCAACCAGCTTAGCAAACAGAATAATTGGGACCATTCTTTTCACACACACAAAAGTAAGTTAAAACTGGATAGAGCTTTCATCATCAATTGATTCTTAGAAGTCTTTTCTTGATATTTCAGCCCCAAGGCTTATATCAAAGTTGTTTCCTTCAATGTGGAAACTTCAAGCTTCCAATTCACCAGTCTGCAAACCCTAAGCATCAAAGCAGATGTGCCCTGTGATCCACAGATAAGCACTTACTTTCTTGAAGCAATGCTTAGTGTTCTGATTCAGCATCAAGATCTAAAGATGCTGTTATGGCAAGATAAATTAGGGAGCCCAGCGATTACACCCTTTGGCCTCTACTGAGATCTTCCTGAACAGAAGCACTTGTCTCCAATTCCTCTTTGACCCTTTATTGTTTCCACACAGAGGCCACTGCACAGAATTCACACTGGACTAACATACCACCCTTTCCTGGGAGATTGACGTAGGTAAAACCTGCTATACACAGTGTAGCTCTTGGGAACGCATGTTAAAATAAAGGTTCTGCAGCTGCACATTGTCTTCTTTGTAGCTATCAGTGTGTTCTGTGTCAGAACCTATGTTTTGTAATGGTACCCAGATCTTTAAAGCACTAATTTCATTGTTTAAAAAAATTATATGGTAGTTTCTGATTTCAATCTACCAGGCTGATGGTTTTATAGTATCTTCACATATTTACATAAACTGTAGTTTTAAAATCATCATCAGCCTCAATCCGACCCAACTGAGATTTAAATAAATAACAGGAAAACCGAAATATATAGGATTTATTAACATGGCCTACTTTTCATATTTATTTTACTCATGAGTAACTGTCATATATGATAGAACACAGCATGTGCTTCTCCAAAAGACGTGTGTGTGTATGTGTGTGTGTGTCTGTGTGCACATGCATGAACATGCTAGTATATGAGTGTGTTGGGAATGAAACACATGCCAGTCAAACACTTTGTCACTGAGCTAGCTATATGACTGTCCTATTCGAAGAGATTGGATCTGGAAAAAACATCAGAAGTTGGAAGGTGGTTCAAACATGCCTATTATCTTCCGTACAGCATGTCACATGACCTTGATTTGAGAAGTGCCCTCCTTTTGTCCAAGAGGAAGGCATATCCTTACTCCTGAAGATATAGGGTCACAGAGGTTGCAACAGTGACTTTATCATTACGTAACAATGCCTCTTATCTCACAAAATACAGTATATAATTTTATATGCTTTTCTCTTGTTAATCAGCCTTTTATTATAGGGGCATCAGGCATGAACACAGTAATGAATAAGGAAAATAAAATTTTCCATACATACAGACTTTGTCTATCCCTATACACTACATTGCAGAGACTTAATAAACCACTTAATTGTTCTGATACATATTATTAAAAAGGAAGTGATAATGTGGAATGTGAATGCTTAATGACATTAATTAATACCATGGTGGGAAGACTATTCATCAGCTGCTTTTCGAGTCTTTCATCTGATCATAATAAGTACCTTGTTACTTGTTTGAATCAATTAGATTTCATCACTGAGTTGGGGCCTGCAGTGTCTCTCTCATGTCTCATACTCCTCTGTCTAGCAGTCTACCTCCTACTCAGCCACCCATGCATTTGGTGCACAGAGAAATTTAGTTGTTTACCTGTTTGAAATGCTTAACTTAAGTTCCATTGTCAACTTGGTCAGAGAAGGCATCCCGTGAGGGAGGAGCCTGTCTTGCTGTGAGTGCTTTTTGCCTGGCTCTCCTTTTTTCTGGATCATGCATGTAAAAGGCATTTGTACCATGTGTGTCTCCAACCTTCTGGACTCAGCAACAATGGGGATTGCTCCTTCTTCAGCCTACAGAGAGCTATTATTGGACTACCCACTCCAAATCTTATACACTAATCTGATATGTCTCCTTTTAAATACATATTTATTCTATCTGTTCTGTTCCTTTAAAGAACCCTGGCTGATTCACCCCTCTAATTACTATTTGTCTATATTCCTAAGTCAGTATAAAAATTGAATCTCTTTCCAAGCACTCCCATCAATAGGACATTAAAGAGAAGCTTGCCTGGATGAGAGGATGTGTTGAACTTGTTCCTATCATATTTAGCACTTATCCTATGTGTAAAATATACACATAGATATTTACCTATTACACCAAGCTAAAATTATATTGGGAGCAAACCAAACAGTAAACAATTACTGGTAAAATGATATAATCCATCAAATATTAGCTTTTCTGCAGTACAAACATTTCCATTTCCTATTTATAAGTCATGGGATTGGAGAAACATCTCTGTAGTAGGTGTCCAGTGCCTTTTTTTTTTTTTTCTGAGGTGGGGTCTCACTCAAGCTCAGGCTGACCTGGAATTCACTATGTAGTCTCAGGGTGGCCTTGAACTCATGGCATTCCTCCTACCTCTACATCCCAAGTACTGGGTGTGCACCACCATGTCCGGCTTCCATTGCCTTTTTAATGCCCATGTATGGCACTGCAGAGATGGCTTAGCAGTTAAGGTGCTTGCCTGAAAAGCCAAAGGACCTCTGTTAGATTCACCAGGATCCATGCAAGCCAGTTGCACAAGGTGGTACATGCGTCTGGAGTTTGTATGCAGTGTCTGGAGGTCCTGGCACACCCATTCCCGCCTTCCCCCCATTTCTTTCTCTCTCTCTCTGTCTCTGCCTCTGACTCTGCCTCTTTCTCTCCTTCTCTCAAATAAATAATAAAAATAAAATATTTACTATGTATGTGTGACCAAAGTGGCTTCAAGAGGTTTACACTTACCCAGTAAATGCTATGGAAAATCTTTACTGAAACCACAGCAAGGGCAGAATTCAAGAAAATTAAGCATAAATAACATCTACAATAGAATGATTCTACTTTCTACATAGAAGTTTCAGCACAATTGGTCTGTCACATACAGCGAAGAACCAAAAGCCTTTGTGTCCTCTTCTAGCTTTCTCTATTCAGTGTCTTTCCTACCACTGTGTTAAATCTTAGAAGTGTTTGCTGTGAAACAAGTGTAACATCCTTGCCTCATTCTGATGCTTGGAATCCTATGCTCATCCCTGATTGCCTAACTTATGGTTGTCTCATTTTGATGCACTCAAATAATGTATTTTCTTAGATGAAGTGAACAAACACCCTAAATCTTGAAATCCAATGTCTCACAGAGACATAGGTACAATGATTTCATCAAGCAAAAACAAGTCTGTCATAAAATTCTTGCTGAGACTGGCTTTATCCATTCTAGTTCTAGAATATTGATCAATGTCTTTAGGGTGGATTTACTTATCCTAAATTTGAATATGGTGTTTCATAGAAGAGGCACATCACAAGAAAAATGATGTTGACTTTACAACTATAATCTAGATAAACCAGATAGAAAAGAGTACAGTTTTTATTTAATCATTAGAGAATAATTAATGGCCAAGAAATTCTGTGTTTTGCTCTGACCTTCTTATGGTCAGCCATTCCCGAAGCAGTCATATGTGACCTAGATAGCATTCTCCTGCTACACTGGAGTGTTGCCTTCTCATAAACTATTCATTTGTCTACTTACATACTTTTATAAAGCATAGCATTTATTTTATATTTATTATACTATCAATATTTATAACTTGTGCAAATTAATGAAGTTTATTGTGGTATTTCTATACATGCTTATATATGAGATTTTGATCAAGTTCATGTATCATACCCCCTTACTGCCCCCTTCCCAGTCCTAGAAATGGGGTTCCTAAGAGTCCTTCTAATTTTCAGTTTCTCCCACAATATGAGAATATGATAATTCTATGAATCTAATTTCTTTTGCTTAACTTGATCTCTGCAAGTTATATCGATTTTCCTGTAAATGAGAGGATTTTATTCTTATTATTAGTCTAATATTATTGCATTGGTAATGTATACCATCTCTTCCTTATCTATTTATCTGGCAGGCTTCAAGACTGATGTCACATGTTTGCCATTTTAAATAGGATACAGTAAACATGTATCTCTTTCCTGTTTTATTTCATTGCCTTTAAACATATATTTAGGAGTAGCATATAGATTATACCATAGTACTATTTTTAGTCAAAATACTGATCTAAAAGCACAGATGCAATTACGTGGCTAAGGAGGTGTTATTTCATTTTATTTACCCCTGCAAAACACCCCATTCCCTTCTTATAATACTCCTCAGGAATACTATGTATCTTGACCCATGTCATTTAGCCATTTGGTTTACTGTTCTTAAGAATAGCAGTAACTTGGCGTTAAAGCTGAACAATATTCTACATGGAATTGAAACGTTAGTAGCTACAATGCTAGCTAGGTACACACTACCTTGACAACCCAGACTGCTTCAGTTTAGCCATGCATAATTATTGTTTTATAGCTGACATGTTTTTCAAAGACAGGAAAGTGATTAGTATGTGCAAGAAATTTCTTTTCATTATAAACAGAAGATCAGCATGAACAGAGATGTGTAGATATGCTCAAACCTGCTCACAGAATCAGACTCAGGACTGTTTTCTGACTCCCTATTGAGTTGAGAACATGAAATGACCATGGTAGAAGTGTTTGTACCATGGAAGTTGGCAAGTACTGCAAATGAGAATTTGTTTTACTGTAATAGTAGAACCACACTTTTCATTATAAAAATATTTTTATTTATTTATTTATTTCAGAGAGAGGGAGAGAGAGAGAGAGAAAGAATGGGCTTACCAGGACCTCCAGCCACTGAAAACAAAGTCCAGACACGTGTTACCTTGTGCATCTGATTTACGTGGGTGCTGAAGAATTGAAACTGGGTCCTTAGGCTTTGCAGGCAAGTGCCTTACCTGCTAAGCCATCTCTCCAGAACAAGACTTGCACATTTTTATAAATTTTGTTACCTAATTATTGTCAATTTATGAGTTATATGTCAATATTATTTCATATCATTAATTGATTAATCGATAGGGCTATTTCCAAAACACATGATCACATTGCAAACTCAATAACCCTATCTTTCCTGCATTTCTTATAGTCCACAACACCAGGCAGGATGACAATTTGTTAACCCAGGGGGGAATAAAGCAGGCTTTGAAGAACAGGACATTCTTTGAGCACTCAGGGTCAAAAATGTTTACATTCTTCCAGTTGTCCCAGTGCAGGTCAGCTGGCCCAATCTCAAAGGTTGTAATCTCTCATAAAATTGCAGCTGAAGGAGCAGAAGTTTCAACCCAAAGATTTCATTTCTTTGTCATATCCCTCTGCTCACACCAATCCATTTCTACACACTGCAACCTGGCACAAGTTCTCAGGACATGGGCATGACAGCAAGCCTCTCACATAAACTGCTTCTAGTCCAGTCCAAACAAAGCTCCTTTTCACCCTCAGCAGCCAAACCTCATAGTCCATAGTTCTTATTGCATTTAGGTCTTACAACTTGTATCATGGAAGCTGTTGATAGGTGAACGAAGAATAGCTTCACTTACCTTTCTTAGACTCATTGTGTTCAAAAAGGATTCAGACTTGTTACCATGCTCTCCACTGCAAAATACATTTTCAAGATTGAAAACATGTTATACACATACGCTAAAATTAGTTTCTTTAAAACAGACAATAATGGACTGGAAAATATTATAGAAAGAGAAAAGTTTAATAAGAAAAACTTATTATATAAGACTATTAATTCATTTTGAGGTCTTTATTTTTCTTAACTATTTCTTTATTCTAAAGTTGGTGGGTTAATTTCATATTTCATGATCGTTTTTTAATTTTTCTTAATATTTTTCCCTATCAGTGCATGCATATATATGTGTGCTTCTCTCTCTCTATCTCTTTCTCTCTCTCTGTGTGTGTGTGTGTGTGTTCTGTGTTACTCAGGATTGAAACCTGGACTTCATACATGCAAGGCAGGCACTCTACCAGCTGACCTATATCCCCAACCCATCTAGCCTTTCTGGAAACACTCAAATTTTAACTGAATAAGTGTACAATACAGAATAAAAAACATAAAACAGTAACAGTTTTAAACAATAAAGATGAGTGCTATCTTTGTGAAGCTCAAGTGAATAGAAGTGTTTATGTTAATGACAGTGTTTCTCTGGTGTAGTTCATTTCCAATTCTTTTGTTTGCCTCTTGCTTTTGAAGTTTCTTCTGAAACAAGTATAGTAGTAAGATAATTTTTATGTTCATTTACATACTTGACATATCTTCTTTTATCATCCATCAGCTTACAACAAAAAAGCTCAGAAAGTTTCTACACAATTATTATTTTTTATATTAATTTCAAAAGAACTATTAACAGGTTGATGATCTTGGCTCTTCCTTATAAATATTAAGCTAGGAAAGAGCAAACAGGTGCCTTTTCATAATATGAACACTTACAGTAAATTGGAAAGTAATTTGAACACTTAGTATAAAGATAGCAATTTATTTTAGGAACTCATAATGGCATATTTTAAGTAGATATTAGAATCAAATAAGATTAAGTAATTAAAGCGCAGGCATACTAAATGAAGGTAGACATCTTTGGATATATTTTGCTGAATGATTTAAGTTTCTTTGAAATTAAAATAAAAAGTGAATGAAAAAGTCAAAACACCCACTGTCAATCTTGACCCAATACTGGTAGTTTTTATGATTTCAGTAAATACAAAATCAGTTTTGGGCTTGGCAGAATCCAATGGAAGCACCACCAATGGCAGATGAATTTGGCTTACTTCCACATATTTAAGCAGAGAGACAACACCAAACAGCCAGAACACATGAACATCCAGAGCTCAGACTGCTCTAAACACACTTTAGAGCTGGACTATAAGATCTGCCCCCAGTGACACTTCCTCCATCAAGCTGTTGGAGACAAAAGTAGAAAGCTTAACCTTAATCAAAAATCCCTGAGGCTATGGGGGACATACATTGAGATCTAAAACACCATAGTATGCTTATTAAAAATTGAATATGTAATAGATTTCCATTTTTAGATAACGAGTAGAGTCTGTACAAGAATTCAATTTATTTAGCCTTATGATAGCTTAGACATATTACCAGTAATTTGGGATAAATTTTGATGTGTAATAAACTACCAGGACATGAGGTACATGAAGTTCCTTCAGCTTTGCAAACAAAACTAGTTGGCTATATTGTTTAATAATTGTTATATAAAATAATAATAAATGCAATTTCTAGGCTATATTTTGAAAAACTATTTGACTTGTGATTTTTTTTTTCAGTGAATTTGTGATATTTCAACCTGCTTGATTGATGAGGAAAGAACAATTAGAGTGACAATCTTTATGCAGGCCCTTTAGTATCTGATTTATTTATTTTGTCTGCACCAAGTAAGCATTACACCTGCCAGGGTGTTACTAAATCTGTTTATAAATGAGGAGGTATAAAGCTACAGATAGCTCACTGTTTCAGGATCAGTCATAATGCATAAGGGCAAGGTGCCCACATGGGTTGTATAACTTTTTGGAGCTCTGCTGATGCCACTCTGGACCACTAGCTCTCTTTTCTCAGCAGTGGCATTACTTAGGAAGTGAATGTCCCTAACCTTATGATATTGTGACAGGATAAAAGATATAAAGTGTAAATTAAAAATAATAGCAATTATATGATTTCTTTGGTAAACTGCACTATCCTTTAATCAAAACAGAAATAATACACACTAACTCCCTCTCCTACAGTTTGTGTAAAGAAATCAAATATCCCAATGTCATATGTCACAGAAGTACATATTCCTCACAGTCTCTGTGTTCATAGGTTCAGAAACCAAAATATGTTAATGGCATTAATTTTTTTTTAAATTTCTCTTTAAATTTGTACTCTGCTAGTCTATTTATCATGTTTCCAAAGACAAAATAATCCACTGTTGCATGCATAATAGTTACCTTAAACTGGAAGTAGAGAATGCCATATTTACCTATTTGGGGCTAATTAGCTAGCAAATTATTAGGCTAAGTGTGATTTTTTTATGGTTGTTGTGATTGGTTCTAATTTTAAGAGGTAAATTGTTGCTACTATACAGTGTGCATGAAGACAGTATTACACGTGGAATGAAGTAGAGTCCTGGATTCCTGTTACTACTCAGTATCCTGTGGTTCAAATAAGTAAAACACTACAACAGTCCAATTCAGTCAGAATTGAACCTCTGCAATAACTCAATCAGTGACTATTAACAATATTAGTGACCCCAGTAAGTGAGAAGCTTTGACCAGCTGAGAGTGAGGAAACAAAGAATGTATAGTGGAAGAAGTTATTTGTGTCCTGGCAACAATCAAGCTACTGAATATAGAGATGAAAATCCTAATAGTCATGTACATTTTTCTATTATGAATATATTGATAAATTTATTGACCAAATTTTCCGTTCAATATTTCATTTTCCTACTTACCTTAAATTGTTAATGCTAGCTAATTTAAACATTCAGTATTTAATTTAGAATATCAAAGGTTAAGTATAACTTAGTGGAAAATACAAATATTAATTGAAATAGCTAGTTTGTTTTTGCTTGTAGACAATATAAGGTTGCAACTGTCTTTAATATTGTCTTCATTTGAAGGTTAACTTTGGTAAGAATAGGCATGTTTGGTGTCTATCTGATAGAAGGTGAAGCATGATGGCCTTAAAATATATTAACTATGATGCTGTCAGATTATTTTGACCAAGCTAACCTGCATTTGATTGATTTTTTCCTGTATTTTTTTTTCAGATTTAATTAGTGTAGTAGACAGCCTCAAGTCACTGAGATGAATTTCCAACCAGGCACAGTTATGGAGGAAAGGATATTTATTAAAGCTTAGAGATCCAGGGGAAGTTCCATAATGGCAGTAGAAGCTGGCTTGCTTTCATAGATCCAAGAAAAAAAAGAGAGGCCACAAGCCAAAACCTCAAAGGCCACACCACAAACAAACCCACTTCAGGAGCTCCAGGCACTTTGCATATCTTTATCCTGGAATTGTAAATCCACCATACTTTAGGGCTGGACCCTAATATCTGCTCAGGGACACCTCTTGTAGCCAAGTGGCTGCAGATCCAAACTACAAACTAATAAAACATTGACTATATTGGGGCCATTTATTCATACTACCCTATTCCACCCCTGGTCCCCCAATAGACTCATAACCATCTCACATTGTAAATTATATTCAGCCCAATTTCTAAAGTTCCCACAGTCTTTACCAACTTAAGACAGTTTCAAAGTCCTACGTCTCATCTAAGATTTAAGATTGTCTCTTAGCTACGAGTCCTATAAAATCAAACAACATATAAAGTCACAGAGTAAACATTTTCAACTGCTGTAAGGCATAACAGGGAGAGACTGGAACAATGCAAACTCAACAACCATCAAGCAAATATCAAGCTTCTGCAATTCAAGTTCAATATAAACAATGATTGACAGTCTAGATTTTCTAGTTCTGCCCCTCTAGCTTGGATGAGTAGCCAGGGAAAACTTCCAGCCCAAGCCAACAGTCTCCATGGTAGCCCTTGCACAGTCCTCATATATCCAAAATATTATCAGATCTCCATGAAAACAATGGGGCATCTGCCAAAGGCTCTTCCAGCCTATTGGTGAAGGTCATCATGCTCTGCCTATCTGCCACATCTCAACAGCAGTTCCTGAAACTGTGTGTGTTTCATGACGATTCTACACATTTCTCATGATTCTGAAACCAATACCAGCTGTGCAGGATAGAGCTATATTCTTAATTCAGGGAGGAAATAATCTTGAAAAGCAGGTTTCTTTTCCAGTCAACTCTTTCGAAAAGAGTTTGCATATCTGTCATAGTCTTTCTTCAGGCATCCTTTCCATTCTTTTAATGTAAAGCAGTTGGGTCATCTTTGCTAATGTGTTTGACAATAGTAGAATCAGTAACCGAAAACCAGTCTCAGTACCTGTAAAATTTGTTTATTTTTATTTATTTATTTAAGATCAACAGCCATAGACAGAAAGAGGCAGAGAGAGACAGAGAGAGAGAGAGAGAGAGAGAGAGAGAGAGAGAAGAGAGAGAGAGAGAGAGAGAGAGAATGGGCATGCCAGGGCATCCAGCCACTGCAAACGAACTCCAGACGTGTGCACCCCCTTGTGCATCTGGCTAACATGGGTCCTCAAGAATCAAGCCTTGAACCGAGGTCCTTAGGCTTCATAGGCAAGTGCCTAACTGCTAAGCCAACTCTCCAGCCCTCAGTGCCTATAAAGTTTTTAAATTATTTTATTTATTTATTTGAACCTCCTTTAATGTTGAGCTCTTTCCTGCTTTGATGAGTTCTGAGTCTCATCAGTGTCTACAACCATCTTCATGGAGAAGGTTCCCTGGTTAGCTGTGAGGGCAGCACTAATTTTCTCCATTTTTTACATTGCTCTCAAATATCATCTCCTATCCTATATCTTTAGGCTTAATATCAGATGGAGAAGAAAATGCAGAATCTTTTACCAGCCATTCAACTACAGAAAGTCAAATATCTAGACTAAATCATTTACATAATTCCTGGTAGTTCTGTTTTTGGGGTACTTATCATACTATCCATTTAATAACATAACTATCATCTTTTCTCAACAACTAAAAGTACCTTTAGCATAGTACTTGGGAAAAAATTCTCATATATCAGGAGATATTGTCAGGATAAAAATTTTCAAATTAGAAAATATCATATAGCAACATTATACCTGATCTTTTTAAGGAAGTATATCTCACTGCTTTTAAAAAGTATTATATTTCCTTATTTATTAGAGAGAGAGAAAGAGAGAGATTAATGGAAAGGTTAGGTGAACCAGGGTCTCATTCTTTTGCAAATGAACCCGAGATGCATACATCACTTTGTGAATATGGCTTTACTTGGATATTGAAAAATGTAATGTGGGCCATGAGTCATTGTTAGCAACCACCTTTAACTGCTGAGTCATTTCTACAGACTTCCCATTACTGTTTGAGGTAAGTTAGGAAAGTGCTTCGAACTAAATCTTCTATAATGTGTAGCACAGCAATCAAGCAAAATTCACAGGAATGATTTTATTTCTCTAATCACATCAGTATCAAATATTGTATAATGTGACATAGACTTGTGATTTCATGTAAAGAATTATTTTCATGTAAAGATTCATAGTATGTTAAACTAAATAAATTATATAAGCTCATGTAAATGGTGTGAGATATGTTTATAAAGTCTAGGGAAGTGATTGTGTTTCTAGTGCACAGAAACTAAAAAGTCAAGAAAAAGAATAAAATATTTCCATATATCCTAAATCAAGCAAGATAAACTATAAAAACTAAACTTAATGAAATAGAGTATCCATGAATAATCTGACAGATCATTTAAAATTATAGTCATAAAATTCATAAATGAAGTCATATGAAAAAAATGAGACAAAGATAGAAAGCAAACTCAAAAGTACCAGCAGAAGTCATAGCCAAAAATTAATATGAGCACTGAAACATTCAATAAAGCGCCATAAGAGCCTGGAATCAGCAGAAGACAAAGTTAGCTAATTTGAAGATAAACTATTACTAATGTTCCAATAAGAAAAACAAAAAAATATTATTTTTAGGGTAGGAGAGATGACTAAGAAGTTAAGGCACTTGCCTGAAAAGCCTAAGGATCCAGGTTATATTCCGCAGAACCCACTTAAGCCAGATGTACATGGTGGCATATGCATGTGGAGTTTGTTTACAGTGGCTAGAGACCCTGGCATGCCCATCCTCCTCTTTCTAATAAATAAATAAAAATAAAATATATTTTTAAAAATATTATTATTTTAAAATGTTATCTTAAGGGACTTGTGGTACACCTTCAGTAGGATAAAAATACACAGAGTTCAAAGGAAAAAAGAGAAGAAACTGAACAAAAGTTAAAGGTACAAGTCATAATTTGGAAATTACCAAAAAATAATGACTTGTTTTTCTTTTTTTGTTTTTTGAGAAGAAATAATGTAAGCTGGAAGGGAGTGAGTATGAGATATAAAATGCTAAGGAATAATCTTCCAGTTTGAACACTATATTCAATAAACCTGTTTGATTAATTTGTCAAAGATAAAGGTTTTCCTCTGACCAAAAAAAAAAAAAAAGCTGAGAGAGTTGAAAATTGGACCTGCTTGACAAGAAATGCTAAAGGGTGTTCCCTACATTAAAAGAAAATTAGACAATGATGCAAGAACATAAAACAGAATAAATTGTGTTGATAAAAGTAAATGTATTGACAATGGATTCTGTATTGCTACAATAGTGTTGGATAAGTTACTTTTAATTCAAGGATACAAAATTTAAAAAGAGATAATACAGTTAGGTTGTATGAACAGATGCACAATACAGTGCCATTTGTGGCATCAGTAATATATGAGATAAGAGAAAGACAGGGAAAAATTAGCCATCCTTTGTGTAAATAAAGGAACATGTTTGATAGTTTAGAATTCAATCTTATAGCTATAAGATACTTTAGATAAGCACCATGGTAACCACAAAGAACTTAACTATAAGGTTAAAGAGAAATTATAGACAATTACTACAACCTACTATCATCACCAGAGAGCACAGAAGAAGACAATAAGAGAGAGAACTCTAAGACAGTTAACGGCAATAATATCATAACTCATATTACTAATCAGTTTAAATGTAAATGGACTAAACTCTCCAAAGATATAGAGTAACAGTAGATTAAAAATTAAAATCAAATGTTACGCTGTCTATAAAAAATCTCACTAACTCTAGGACACTAATAGTTTGAAAGCAAAAGATGGAAAATATATCCTAGCAGAAAATAGTGACTAATTTAGAGAAGGAAATTGTGTAAAGATAGAAGGGTACATTAAAAGGAAAACAGCCTTAAACACCTTAAGTATGTAGAACAAATATGGATCCAAAGGAGAAACTGACATCAGCATGTCAGGTTGAAGACATCAATATCACTGTCAGCACTAGTACACTTGAACAGAAAATCAATTCAGCAGCAGTGCAGTTGGATCACACTACAGCCTTGAGAAAATCCAGAAGCTTCCACACAAAGATAGAACATGATGCCTTCTTACATGCACATAAAATACTCTCCAGAATGGATCATATTATAGGTCAAGGAAAATAATCTTATCATACTAAGTAAGATGAGAAACATAAAATGTTGCTTCTCGTTCCACAATTGTGTGGAACCAGGAAAGAAAATTAGCAATTCAATGAGAAGACTGATGAGGACATAGAAATCAAAGCACATGGTTTTGAATAACCATTAGCTCAAGGAAAACATCAAAAAGCAATTTAAAAAATATTTAGAGGGCACATGGCACTGTACTTATATAGTATGTGTGAGCACTGAGTTTAATCCTCATCACTCAAAAAGTGTTTTGTTAGAAATAACCATGAAAATTCTATATATAAGACTTTTATGATTCTGCAAAATGCAATATTAAGAGTGAGTTTATGATAATAAATGCCTATATTAAATCAAAAGAAAAATCTTAATCAATGTGAAATTACTCCTCAGTGAAAATGAAAAATCTAAGTCCAAAATAGGCAGAGCAATACTAAAGATAAGAGCAAAAATAAATTAAACAACATGAAGAAAAATGAAAAAAATCAAAACAAAGCAGTGGTTTTTGAAAAGGATAACAAAATTGATGAACACTTAAGGACACAAAGGAAAACATAAGACTCATATCTAAGTGAGGATATATTACAATGAATATCTCCAGATATAAAAATGATTTATGGTTCTACTATGAGCAATAGTATATTAATAAATGAAGAACACATAAGCAATGAATATTCTAGAAATATGAAATTAACCAAAATTTATTAAAAAATTCAATAGAGACCTTAAGCATACCAACAACCAATGATGAGGAAACTGATGTAATGATAAAAAAATGCTACTAAAGAAATCTTAGGATCTGATTGCTTAGTGGGGGATCTATATCAAGCATTGAAAAGTGAATGCTAGTTCATCAACTTTTCTATGAGTTATGTAATATAATCTATATGTAGGAAATCTTAAAGACTCTACTAACTAATAAGTTCAATAGTGCTATATGGTACAAAACACAAAAATCACTAACATCTCTTCACAGAAACAATTAAATGTTTTTAAATGATGTTTTTTAAAAAATAATTCTATTTAGCCGGGCATGGTATTGCATGCCTTTAATCTCAGCACTTGGGAGGCAGAGGTAGGAGGATTATTGTGAGTTCAAGGCCACCCTGAGAATGCAGAGTGAATTTCAGGTCAGCCTGGGCTAGAGCTACACCCTACCTCAAAAAAACAAAACAAAAAAAAATGCCATTTACTATAGATTTAAAATGAAACAGGAAGAAATTTGTATGAAGAAGTGAATTATCTATACACTGAGAACTCTGAAATGTAGGTGAAAAGGTTGAAGGACATATGAAGCACAGGAAGGCATCCAGTGTTTATAGATTGGATTAAACACTGTTGTTAGACTAGCCACATATCTAAAATGATCATCAGAATTTCTGTACGATTTTTCTGAGAAACAGAGAAAAATCCTAACGTTTTTATATAACCACAAAATCCCCAAATAGCATAAGAGATCATGAGAAATTAAAGTAAATTTCCTGATTTCAAATTATATTACAAAGTAACTAAAGTAGTATGATACTGGCTTAAAAATTGCAGATCAATGTGAAAATACAATCCAGAACTGAACCCTTGTGTATTCAGCCAGCTATATTTTCATTCTAAGAATTTAAAGTGGGAAAATCACACTCTCCAAATAAATGCTGCTATCTAGATATTTGCATCTATATGAAGGAAATTGTATCTTTGTCTTGCATCATATAAAAAGTCAGTGAAAAGGAGATATAATTAAAAATTAATAAGCCCTTAATTTATAGAATTATAAGAAGAAAACTGGAGCATAACTCCTTGATATAATTGGCAAACTTTTTTTAATATGAAGCCAAATGTGGAAGCAACTAAGCAAAAATATAGGAGCTACATCAAACTCAAACTTTTCTGATGGATTAATTTAAAAATGAGAAAAAAAATGGACAAAAGAAGAAACAAATTCTAAGTTTGTAATATCTAAAATAAATTAAGAGCTCATATTTCATAAGAGGAGGAAACACAAGATTACAGTTTTTAAAATTGGGCACAGGGTTTGAACTTGTAAAACAAAGAAGTTGTACAGATACCAAAATGTTCATGTAAAGGTGATCTGCCTTATTCACCATCAGCAAAACACAGATAAGAATTACTATGAACTCACAGCCTTTAGGAAGACTGTTACTAAAAACACAAGAGATTACAGGCACTGGTGAGAATATACAGAAACGTGGACACTTATACACTGTTGGTAGGAATGTAAATTGGTACAAATAGTACAAAAATCCTTTTGTAGGCTTATAATTAAAAACAGAGTTGCAACATAATACAGTAGTTTGCAATGGGTTTATATACAAAGAAATTTGAGTCACTACTTTGAGGATAGTCAGCACATGTTAAATATGTACAGGTTATAATAAAAGCTAAAATTTTAAAAAAGTTATTTAAAAATTATGAAACTTAAAGTTAGATTTTATCTAAGGATATTGTGCATTGTTTAAGGTTTATGTTTTAATTATATAATTCAGCTTTCTAGGGTGTAAGTTTAAGTTATTTTGGATTTCAATTTTCTGATACACACATTTAAGGTTATAATTTTTCTTCTATGTATTTTTTTCTCTGCTTCTCACAGATTTGGAAAAGTTGTGTTTCTATTTCTCTTATGTTAACATATTTTAATTTTTTCTTGAGATATCTTCTTTGACCTACACATTACACATAAGTATGTTTTTAGTTGCCACATATTTTCAGATTTTTTAGGTAGTACTATTGATTTACAATTTAATACCTTGTTGTCTGAAAGCAGATCTGGTATGATTTCTATAATTTTTCAATAGGAATCATCCATTTTACAACCATGAATGAGGTCTTTTATGGTGACTGTTCCATGATAGCTTGAGGAGGATTTTTACTCTGCCACTATTGGAAGAAGTAGTTTGTAGATGTCAATTATATCTAGTTGATTGATGGTGTTGTTGAGTTCAACTGTCCTTAATGATTTCTTGTCTATGGGACATTTCTGATAGAAGATTGTTAAAGTCTCCAAATATAATAATAGATTCATTTATTTGTCCTTTGAGTTTTATCAGCTTTTGCCTCACATATTTTGATACATTATTTATTAGGCTCATATGCTTTAGAATGGTGCCTTTGCAAAGATACCCTTTTCATCATTATGTAATGTCCTTCTTTATTCCTGTAAAACTTTTCTTGCTATAAAAACTCCTCACATACAGATATTCTTGCTTCTTTTTGATTAATATTAATAATGCAGAAAATCTTTGTTTATCAATTCACTTTTATCCTATATGCATCTTTCTAGTTGAAATAGGATAATATAGGTAGCTTATAGTTGATTCTTGTTTTGTGCATTCTGGTAATAGGTTTCCTTTAAATGTTATATTTAACTGTAGGCCACTGATAGTCAAGTTAATTATTCATGTGATTTGATTAATATATCCAAATGTGTTACTCTTTTATACTTGTTACTATTGCTTTTATTACTATTTTTGTTTTCTATTATTGTTGGCTTTTGTTTTTTAAGTGAGGATTCCATTCATGAAGTTTGCTTTTGGTTGTTCTCATTCTTGGACTTTTCTGAATTTATTCTGAAAAGTGTATTTTTTTGTTATACATTGCCACTGAAATCTTGGTGGCAAGCTAATAATTGGGCTGATATTTCTTTAGATACCTGAAATGAATAAGTTTCCCTTTTTTTCTTAAAATATTTTAAACTTTATTTCATTTTATTTGAGAGAGAAAAAGTGGTAGGTAGAGAGAGAGAATCAGCACACCAGGGCCTTCAGCCACTGCAAACAAACTCCAGATGTATACGCCACCTTATGCATCTGGATAACATGGGTCCTAGATAATCGAACCTGGGTCCTTTGACTTTGTAGGCAAGTACCTTAACTACTAATCCAACTCTCAAGCCCTCCCTTTCTTTTTTGAGAGGTCTTCTATGTAGTTTGGGGCCTGCCATCAACACTTAGTTTGGTAACTTAAAGCTCTGCTTCAGTCTTCACTTACTGCCTGTGTATATTTACAAAGTCATCCATAGGTTAAAATTTAGAACCTTCCTAGTCCTTTCTAATCTGTAGTCCCAAAAACTTGTATGTGTTTTTCTAATCTCCTGGATTTCTCATTTTCTAACTTTTAAAACAGTCATTTCTTATTTCGGTTGTTTTCCCACTACTTAGAACAGGTATAAACAATTATCTACTTATTTTCAGCAAATGTCCTTGGAGAAATGGCATTTATTTGAATGTTGTGAGCTCTCAGTCAGGTCAGATAAAGCCATCTTTGTAAGTGGCATCAACTAGGCAACCAAGTGAGGAACCTAAGAATGATAATCTTTAGCAATGGCTATGGAGAAGGACATAGTTCTTATGATTGTTGTAGGGTATTTGTTTTCAATAACTCTGGAGGTAGAAAAGGGAAGATAAGCACAGGACAAACTGACACTATAACAGCTCACCCACTGCCCACCATCCCATGCACAGACCCAAGGCAGCAAGCCAACATAGTTCCTCCCATGCCTCCAGGCTTGGGATCACCTTCCCACTTGCTGCCTCCACCCACCTCCATGCTGGACCCAGGCATTCCAGTGTAGCTCCACCTGTGTCTCCAGGCTCAGGAACTGTCATCCCACTTACTGCCACTCCCCACACTCCTGGTTGAACCCAGGCAGGCCAGATTAGCTCCACCCATACCTCCAGGCTCAGGAACGCCATCCCACTCTCTGCAGTCCCTCACTTCTGTGCTTAGGCCCAGGCAGACCAGAGTAGCTCAACAAGTACCTTCAGGCTCTGGAAACACCATCCCACTGGTCACCTCCCCCATCCCTCTGTCCAATTTGGGGCACCTGACCACACACTCCCATGCCCCAAGTCACAGAACAGCAAGCTTCTACATCAGGTCCTTGGGCCCCCATCAGAGCCTCACAGGCTGCTTAACTCAGAGCAAGAAGGCCCAATTGCAACTAGAAAACTAGCGGAAGCAAACATAAAAGAGAATAGCCACAGAACACACTTCAAGGGTAGACTATAACTTCCTCTTAAATTAAAAAATGCTCATACACTGTGATGAGCAGACCACAGTGCAAAAGCAATAACATGAAATATCAAATGCAAGTAAATGCAGTAAGATCACCAAGTCCCACAATGGGTGTCTCTAACCAAAACATAGAACAGACATTAGAATCAGAACCCCAAAATGCAAATATAAGCTATACAACCCTGACTAAGAAAATGGCAGAACTTGCAGAAAAGCAACAAAGGGCTGATAATCATAAGAATGCTGTCTTTACTAGACTAGACCTAATAGATAAGAACCTGGAAGGGCTCCAAAGACAATTAAATGATCTGAAGGAGAGCAAAGAAAAACAGGACCTCAATTACCAGCTGGCTAAGCTCAATGAAGACATAATTAAATGTAAGGATGAATTGCAAGAAGCATCAAGAAAATCAGAAAATTACATGAAAAGGGAACTCAACAGAGAGATGGAAACTATACATAAAAATGTAGAAAATGCAAACCCAATTGAACAAGCCCAAAACTATATGGAAGCTCTCAAGAGTCAGCCATGTGGAGGGATAGAAAGTCAGAACTGGAAGACAAAACAGAAGAAAAAGTTTGTGAGTCCAAAAAGTGTCAATAAGTTCAAAAAGTTTTGTGAAGAGAACATGAGGGAACTGTGAGATACCCTTAACATCCTAACATTTGTATCATGGGAATACCAGAAGGGGAAGAAATTCCAACCAATGGCATGAAGAAATTATTCAACAAAATTACCAAAGAAAACTCACGGTTTCTCAAAAGACAGGCCTATCTAGTTACAAGAAGCTAACAGAACTCCAAACAGACTGGACCAAAGGAGAAATTCTCTAAGACATAGTGTCATTAAGACTCTAAACATTGATACCAAAGAGAAAGTCCTAAAAGCAACAAGGGAAAAAAAAAAAAAAAAAAAAAAAACCACATTACATTCAAAGGTAACCCCACCAGAATTACTGCAGACTTCTCAACGGAAATTCTGAAAGACAGAAGTGCCCGGAATGGAACAATGCAAAGCTAAGAATCTATGGCTTTCAACCCAAACTACTCTACCCAACAAAAATATCCCTCATAATATGTGATGAAAGAGAAACTTTCCAAGATCAAACTCAGCTTTACAATTATATGAACACAAAGCCAAACCTGCAGAGAGTACTGCAGGAAATTCTCCACACAGAAGAATCAAATAATTAATGCCAAGTGCCTACAAGAAGCAAATCACAATAACCAAACTCAGAGAAGACACAAAAACTTCAAAGTCCATGAAAACCCCAGACCACATAAACCACCACAATATGGCAGGGATCAAGTCAAACTTCACAGTCATTACCCTAAATATTAATGGCCCTAATTCAACCATCAAGACACACAAGCTAACACGGTGGATCAGAAAATTAGACCCAATCTGTTGTCTTCAAGAAAGTTACCTCACCACTAAAGACAGATACCTCCTCAGGGTGAAAGGGTGGAAAATGATATTCCAAGCAAATGGGAATAAGAAACAAGTATATGTAGCTATACTAATATTGTATAAAATAGACTTCAAACCAAAAGTAATCAAAAAAGACAAAGGCCATTTCCTACTTTTCAAGGGAATGAATCAAAAAATGGATATCATAATCATAAATCTTTATGCACCAAACACAGGGGCACCACAATTCATAAAACAAACCTAAGTGGCAACAAAACAAAAATAACCACCAACATCATCATGGTTGGAGACTTCAATACTCCACTATCAGCAATAGATAGACCATCCAAACAGAAAATCAACAGGGATGTGAGAGAGCTCAACAAAACCATAGAATAATTAGACCTAACAGACACATACAGAACATTCTAGCCCAATACACAGACTACACATTCTTCTCAGCAGCCCATGGAATGTTCTCTAAAATAGATCATATACTGGGTCAAAAACCTGCCTCCATATATTTAGGAAGTTCGACAAAATTTCCTGCATGACATCAGACCACAATACTGTACTGCTCGAACTTAACAACAAAAGGCACACCAGGAATCCCATCAGCTCCTGGAAACTGTGCAACACATTTTTAAACAATAAATGGTTAGTGGACAAAATAATAATTGAAATTGTGAAATTTCTAGAAATGAATGACAATGAGAACACATCATGCCAAAACATATGGGACAAAATGAAGGTGGTCCTCAGGGGAAAATTCATAGCACTAAATGCCTTCAAAACAAAGATAGAGAGATCCCAAATCAATAACCTAACCATCCACCTAAAGGCACTAGAAAAACAAGAAGAACCCAATCCAAAAAGCTCCAGATCGAAAGAAAGAATTAAGACCAGTGCAGAAATTAATGAATTTGATATTAAGAAAACAATTAAGAAAACTGATGATACAAATAGCTCCTTCTTTGAAAAAATAAACAAGATTGATAAACCCATGGCCAATTTGATCAAGCAAAAAAGAGCAATGATTCAAATTAACCAAATTAGAAATGAAAAGAGAGAGAGATCACAACAGACATAAGACATAAGGCATAAGACATAAGAGAATCATCAGGACTTATATCAAAAATGTCTACTCCAAAAATCTGGACAATATGGAGGAAATGGATGAATTCCTAGCCACATACTACCTACCAAAGCTAAACTCAGTGCAGATTAATCCCCTAAACCAACCTATCACACCCATTGAGATTGAAAATGTAAGCAAAAACTTCCCCCAAAAGAAGAGTCTAGGACCAGTTGGCTTCTTAGCCAAATTCTAACAAACCTTCATGGAAGAACTGAAACCAATTTTTCTCAAACTGTGCCACATAATCAGAGGACAGGGAAACTCCTTCTTTGAAGCTAGCAACACCCTAATACCAAAACCAGTCAGAGTTGCCATAAAAAGACTATAGGCCTCTTTTTCTGATGAACTTAGACATAAGTAACCTGAACAAAACCCTCGCAAACTGAATCCAACAACATATCAAAAGCATGATCCACTCGATCAAGTTGGTTTCATCCTAGGAATGCAGGGGTGGTACAACATATGGAAATCTGTCAATATTATACACCACCTATATAAGCTTAAACACAAAATCCAAATGTCATTTTTATTGATGCAGAAAAGGTCTTTGACAAAATACATCACTTCATGATCAAAACATTGGAGAGAATTGGCATGGTTGGCTCATATCTTAACATAATATAAGCAATATGTAAATCTCCTAAAGCCCAAATATTGCTTAATGGAGAGAGACTGAGGGAATTCCCATTGAGATCAGGAACAAGAAAAGGGTGTCCACTCTCACCTCTGCTCTTCAATATAGTAATGGATGCCCTAGCTCAAGCAATAAGACAGGAGAAAGAAATAGAAGGGGTACATGTTGGAAAGGAAGAAGTTAAGTTAGCCCTATTCACAGATGATATGATTCTGTACATAGGAGACCAGTGGGCCTCCGTCTCAAAACTCTTAAAGGTGATTAACTCCTTCAGCAAAGTAGCAGGATACAAAAACAATGCACAAAAATTATTTGCCTTTCTATATGTAAAAGACAAAGATACAGAGAAAGAAATAAGTGACATTGTCCCATTTTCAATAGCAACAAAAAATAAAATAAAAACCTTGGAATAACATTAACCAAGGATGTGAAAGACCTGTACAATGAAAACATAAAAACACTCAAAAAAGAAATTAGGAAGACTTGAGAAAGTGCAAAGACCTCCCATGATGCTGGATAGGCAGAATTAATGTGAAAATGGCAATCTTACCAAAGGCAATATACAGATATAATGCAATACCAATAAAAATCCCAACATTTTTCTTCAGAGAGATAGAAAAAATGATCACAAAACTTATATGGAAAGGCAGTATGTTGGCCTCTGAAAGGCCCAGGTGTGAGGCCTAGTGGAACTTCCTGAGCCTAGCTAAAGTTTGGTGATCTGCCTCTGGCCAGACGTGACTCAGCAAGACGCCTAATGGCTTCTTACCTGCTACCTCCACATGGGAGTTAGAATTATCATTTCAATAGTCACAGTTTACTATTGGCCCTTACCTTTCCCCACCATCCTAGAATCCCCGCCTTCATCCCCAACATTATATAGGCAACTGTTCACAGCAATAAATCGAGTTCCTGCTTTGACAAGACTCCCGACTCAGTGTGGTTTTTCTCTGGTGGCCAGGAGAGGTCTGAGTCGTTGGACGCTCATCTCCTCCTCAACATCTTGGGAGGAACCAGCAGGCCTGGTCCTTCCCACGGCACTACCTGCCCCCACCGGCGGAGCCCGACAGCAGTATACCTCATATATTCAAGCATGTCCTCAGTCAAAGAAGCACCTCTTGAGGAATCACCATACCTGTTCTAATGCTATATTACAAAGCTATAATAATAAAAACAGCATGCCATTGGCATAAAAACAGAAGCATAGATCAAGGGAACAGAATTGAGTCAAGTAACAACAGGCACTTGATATTTGACAAAGGTCCTAACAATATAGTCTGGAAAAAGACAGCATCTTCAAAAAATGGTGCTGGACAAACTGGATAACCATATCCATGGAATTGAAACTTGATCCACATGTCTCACCATGCACAAAAATCAATTCCATCAGCGCGTCTAGTGCCAGAAGGTGCTACATGGGCGACTGGGGGAAACTGACCAATATCTACCGAAGCAACGCATGGTCTAACCTACTTAGCAGCAAATAACTTATTGTGATGCCCACACAAGTGCAGTGGTGGCACACAGCCATGGTGGAGAACCAACTGCTCTCAATTTGGCTAACTGATCCCCTCACTGGTATGGGACCCATAGCTGGAGCTGGGAAACAAGTCAGAACCATATCCAAACATAAGCCCACTCTCCAGTATCAAGCTACTATCAATTGTGGGCTACAAGAGGGCCTACACCTATTAAATTCTCTATAAAAAAAAAAAAAGTAAGGGTTATCTCATTTGTCCTGGTGCTAACTTACTCTCCGTTGGAGAATCTGCTTCTCTTTTTCAGATAGATGTAGACCCTAAGGAGAGAGCCACCCCATCATACCTCAAAAGGGCCCCGGCTGAAACTAAGAAAACTTGGAGAAACAAGCAAGGGGGCTGTTTTCCTGATGAACCGGACACCAGCACAAGGCGGAAGGAGATCAGCATAGAGAAAAATCAACTCCTACCAAATCAGAGAGCCAGAGCCTCAGAGGCCCTCAACACCTCATCACTGAAGCAGACCAAAAATGAACCCAACATGGCTCAGGGAAATTTTGCGGAAGAGGGGGCGGAAAGAATGTCAGAGTCACATGTTGGGTCATGATATGCAGAGACATTTAGCTTAGCCATAACTGTGGGCTAACTCCACAATGCATGACCCGTATACCTCAACAAGGAGGGGCCAAGGGGAGGGGGTAGGTCATGGATGAGCCTAATAATGGTACCAAACTGACTGTATTTGCTGAATACAGAACTGACTAATAAATAAAAAAAAAAAATCAATTCCATATGGATAAAAGAGCCTCAATATAAGACCAGAAACTCGGCTACTACTGGAAGAAAAAAATAGGAGGAACTTTCCATGTTATAGGAATGGGAAAAGACTTGCTGAACAAAACCCCAGTAGCCCAGGATCTTAAATAATCACTCAACCATTGGGATCTCATGTTTATAGTTGCTCGATTCATAATAGCTAAGAGCTGGAATTAACCCAGATGTCCTTCATTAGATGAATAGATAACCAAGATGTAGTATATCTATATGATGGAATTCTACACAGAAGTAAGGAAAAATGACACAATGAAACCTGAAGAAAAATGGTTGAACCTGGAACAGATCATTCTCAATGAACTCACCCAATCACAGAAAGATAATTGCCACATAGTCTCACTAATCTATAGCTCCTAACCTGAATTTATCCAAGATGCTGACATACCTAATAAGCATCTCAAGCACCAGACAATAGGTTGGGTGGGGTGGGAGGGGAGGGCAAGAGTGGGGGTGGGAGACACAAAACTGGACCCAAATGACAATGGTACCATAAAATGCAACATCCTCCAAGTCAGAATAAATGGTTAAATCTTTGTCAGGTCATTACAGGGAACACCTGAATCACAAGGCCTTGGAGAGGGTATGATGAAGACTGACCTTAATCTGCTCCTGTTTCTCTCTCTATCTCTCTCTCTGTCTGTCTCTCCTCTCTGTCTATCTTCTCTATATCTCTTTTATATTACCTATCCTTTTCTTCATTCTTTTCTTTGGTGCTGACCTGTAACTCCCATCCCAAAAGAACACAGATTTCTGGCAGAGTACTTGATGACCCACCAAAGGTTAGTGGTAAGACCCTACTGCCTAAGACACCATATGGTGTTGGTATGGAACATGGAGTGATGTGGCAGGAACTTGAATAAGTGTCATTCCCCAGACAACTTGTATAGTGCCAGAAGATGCTACATGAGTGACTGGGGGAAAATGACCAACATCTGTCCAAGAAAATCATGGTCTAAGCTACTCAGCAGCAAACAAACTGACATGATGCTCAAACAAGTACAACAGTGGCACACAGCCATGGTGGGAAACCAACTGCACTTGATCTGGCTAACTGATCTGCTCAGTGGAATGGAACCCATAGCTGGAGCTGGGAAACAAGTCAGAGTCATATCTAGAAATGAGTCTGCTCTCCATTACGAAGCTCCTACTAATCATGGGCTACAAGAGTGCCTACACCTGCTAAATTCCCTCTTAAAAAGAAAAAAATGTTATCCCATTTATTTGGCACTAACTTCACTCTCCATTGGAAAATTTGCTTGTCTTTTTCAAATGAATGCAGATCCTAAGGAGAGAACCAGCCCATCACACCTCAAATGGGCCCCTGTTAAAACTAAGAGTAACTGGGGAAATGAACAAGAACAAGAGTCCTGCTTTCTTGGTTAACCTGGCACTGGCACAAGGGTGAAGGGGATAGACACACAGAGCACTCAACTCCCAGTAAATCAGATATCCAAACACACAGAGCTCCTAAGACTTCATCACTCAAGTAGACCTAAAATGAACCCAACATGGCTCAGGGAAACTTGTGGAAGAGGGGTGGAAAGAATGTTAGAGCAACACATTGGGTCATTGTGCACAGACACATTGCCTCTTTCCCATAACTGATGGCTAACTCCATCATGCATAACAATGCATAACAATGCATAACAATGCATGACTCATATTCCCCAACAAGGAGGGTCCTTGTGGAGGGGGGAGGACAGGCAGATGGCTAACGATGGTACCCAACATGACTGTATACACTGTGTACATAACTAAAAAAAAAAGAAAAAAATTAAAAATGGTTAACACACACTTAAGAAAATGTTTGACATCCCTAGCCACAAGGGAAATGCAAATTAAAAGAACTATAAGATTCCACCTTACCCCAGTAAGGATAGAAAACACTAAAAAATCAAATGAAAACAAATGTTGGCCAAGATGTGGAGAAATAGGAACCCTCATTCACTGTTGGAAGAAATGTCGTTTGGTACAACCACTATAGAAATCAATATGAAGACTCCTGCAAAGGATGAATGTAGAGTTACCTAGATACCCTCTTATTCCCTTACTCGGCATTTACCCTAATAGCTCCACATCTTAGTTCACAGATAGTTGCTCAACTATTTATAGCTGCTCAATTCATAATAGCTAAAAATTGGAAAAACAAAACAAAACAAAACAAAACAAGTGCCAGTCATTGGATGAATGGATAACCAAAATGTGGATCTACATGATGGAATTCTACTCAGCAGTAAGAAAAAGTAACACAGCTAAATTTGTAGAATAATGGTTGAACTGGCAAAAGATCATTCTAAGTGAACTCACACTGTCACAGAAAGATAACCTTTGCATGGTCTCACTCATCTGCAGTTCCTAACCTGGATAACCCAAGTTGTTGACATATCTGAATAGCATGTTGAGGCTTGAACAATAGGGATGGTTGGGTTTGGGGGAAGTTGCAGTGTGGGAGGGGAATACAAAACTGAACCCAAATTGAACTTGTACCATAGATTCCTATAACCTGGAAGTCAGACTAAAAGTTGGAACCCACAAGAAGACCTCAGGAGGAGCACCTGAATCGAAGAACCCTGGAGAGGGTGAAATGGAAACTAACCTTAAATTTCTCCTGTTTCTCTTTCTTCTTTTCTTTTTCCTTGGTACTGGCATATAACTCCCTGTTCCAGGATGTGGTTTACATCCACAATGAGCTGTTTATCAGAGAGACCTACTAGATCTCCCAGAACAAATAATATAGACTTCTGTCAGAGCACTTGATTACCCACTAGAGGTTAATGGTAAGACCCTACTGTTGAACATCATACACTGTTAGCATGGAACATGGTGAGCCCTGGTTGGAATCTGGAAGTGAGTCAGTCCCCAGACAGTGTGCCTATGTAGCGCTGGAAGGTGCTACATGAGCTACTGGGGAAAAATGGGCAAAATCTGTCCAAGCAACTCTAAAATTTAAGCAACTCAGAAGCAAACAATCTGACATGATGCTCACAGACATGCAATAGTGGCACACAGCCATGGTGCATAACCAACTGCTTTTGGATTGACTAACAGATCTGTTCAGTAGAAAGGAAACCATATCTGGAACTGGGAAACAAGTCAGAGTCATATCCAGATAATGATTCTGCTTTCCATTGTCCAGTTTCCACTAATCTTGGGCTATAAAAGGGTCTACAACCTTTAAATTATCTCCAAATTAATAATGGTTATGTCATTTAACCAATGTTGATGACTTCACTCTCTGCTTAATAATCTGCTTCTCTTTTCCAGACCAGAGCTGGACCTAAGGATATAAAGGACCCATTGCACCACATCCCAACCATTGCTGAAACCACAGAGGAATTGGAGAAATGAGCCCGAGTGCTTCTTTCTTAGTGAATCTGATGTCAGCACAAAGGTGAAGGAGATAGCCACTGAGGACATTCAATCCCTACCAAACTAGAGATCCAGAGAATCCTAAGTTCCTATCACTGAAGTAGACTTAAAATGCTCCCAGCATGGCTCAGGAAATTTTACAGAAGAGAAGGTGGAAAGATTGTTATAGCTACAAGTTGTAACATTTTGCACAGAGACATTCCCTCCCTCCCTCATAATGCATGACCCATAATTCCCGTGTGTTGACCTGCATATTTTTCAGAAAAGGGACAGTGAAGAGGGAAAGGACGGTACCAACATGTGTTGTTTACTTACTAAAAATGTCCATATCTAATACAAATTTAAAAAATAAATTTATTAATTAAAATAAAATATAATTTTCATTTTGAGACTACAAATATAGAATTCATACAAATTGCCAGATAGTGCTCTCTAACTTCATTCCCAAATTGCCTGGACAGAAGATATATGATTAATAAATGGTATCTATACATAGGTTTTTTAATTGATTTATGAGGAAGTATATGTTTTTGTGCTTGTCCTTACTTTGTTCCTTGTATTATAATGTGTTATCCTACAAAAATATCTTTGTGTAAAGTGCTGTGACTAATAAATATTATTACAAAAAATGAAAAAAAAAATAATGATTGTATGTGTGGGTGTGTTCTCACTCATGTGTGAGTGTGCATTCATGTGGATTTCAGAGGACAAATTTTTTTTTGGTTTTTTTGAGGTAGGGTCTCACTCAAGCTCAGGCTGACCTGGAATTCACTATGGAGTCTCAGGGTGGCCTTGAACTCATGGTGATCCTCCTACCTCTGCTTCCCAAGTTCTGGCATTAAAGGCACGCACTACCATGCCTGGAAGGACAACTATTTAGATCACTCCTCACCTTCCATCTCATTTGAGGGAAGGTCTCTCACTATATGTTGCTGACAGCTGCATTCCTCTGGATTTCTGCTCCACAAACTCCTTATCTCCTCCTATCTTGCTACCAGCATGCTGGGATTACAGAATTTACCCAGCTTCTAGCTTTTTAAGTGGGGTCTGGGGACCAGAACTCAGGTACATAGACTTTTGCATAGCAAGCATTTTATCTACTGTGGTGGTTTGAATAGAATAGATGGCCCCCAATATATTCAGTTCTTTATTGTTCGTAGTTTGCATCTGTAGCCACCTGCCTGGAGGCAATGTCACTGGGTGGATCTTAAGGTGTGGTGGCGGGTTTCAGATTTCAATCTAAAGATATACAAAGTGTGCCTAGCAGGAGTTCCTGAAGTGTGCTGTGGCTTTTGGCTTTTGGCTTGTGCTTCTCTCTGTCTGCTTGGGCCTGTGAAGGCAGGCCAGCTTCTTCTGCCATTTATGGAACTTCCCCTGGATCTGTGAGCTTCAATAAATATCCGTTCCTCCATAACTGTGTCTGGTCTAAAAGTTCATCTCAGTGATCCTGAAGCTGTCTGCTACATCTACTCAGCCAGCTTTACAGATCTGAAGGTGTTCATTCCTGTGTTCTTTCTTACTTTTGTGTATAACAAACACTTCAAGGTCCTTAAGCTATTAAAATGTGACAAGGCACCATCACAAGTGAAGCTAGCTGTATTAAAACAAGACAAGACAAGAGGTGTGACTGTCCTTGGTAAGCAAGGTACGCTGCTGCCCGCAGAGGAGTTCTTATGAGGCAATTTGTCCTTTGCTACACTAAAGTTATGTTTTTCAATAATCTATTGTTTTTTTCTCAACTTTTGAAAACTACCTATGTGCTTGTGTTGATATCAGAATAGAATAATTGTTGCAAACCAATGTCATTATATTTCAGAAAATTTACTTTTATTTCCTGAAAAACTGTAAACTATTTTTCAAGATTCTTTGGGAATTGACTATTTTTTGTTACCTAATGCAGACTGACATAATAAATGTACTTAATATTTATTGAATTGATGAATAAATAAATAACCTTCTTGTGCCTGAATTACTTTAATTCAGATATCATTCATTGAAATAATCAGAGAATGAACAAATGATTGAGTAACTATGTGTCAGTAAGGATTTTTTACAAAATATTTTATTTATGTATTTATTTGACAGAGAAAGGAAGAGGCAGAGAGAGAGAATGGGCATGCTAGGGCTTCCAGCCACTGCAGAAACATGTGCCCCCTTGTGCATCTGGCTTATGTGGGTCCTGGGAAATTGAACCAGGGTCCTTAGGCTTCACCGGCAAATGCCTTAACTGCTAAGCCATTTCCCTAGCCCAAGGATATTAATTAAATCTATGAGGTACAGTCCTTCCATATGACTGTGAAGCAGACATTCAGAATACAGTTCAGGAAAAATGGTGTTATTTGAATTTTCATTTGTAATAGTTATAAACTTCTGAAGCACTAGGGCTTTTCTAATGAAAATCTGGAAAGTTACTTTTTATTAATTTTTACATTTTCTCTCATAAGTTTTACCATTCTTCTGCTTTGATGTCAGAGTCGAGCCCCAGTTTCAAAGTTTTTAGTAAAACAAATGTAGTTTAAAAACACAGCTATTTTTATAGATGGCATGCCTGATATTTTTCAATAACCATAACCACATACACCCATTCACATTAATAGAACCAGTTCCATTTAATCTGAAGCAGGAAAACTCCATAGTTTTCCAATTGATTCATATACTAATATTTACATGGGTTTAGGGCTATATATCTTTACAATTGTTAGAGATCCACAGATTTAAACACAAAAGAGTGTGAGTCAAAAATTAAAGAGATATTAAAATTATAAACAAACAAGAAAATATCTTACTGTGTCTCAGAATTTATAGTATAAAATTGTGATGATATGCTCTAATATTATTCTTGAGTGTGCAGTTAAGTATCTGAATTGGTACATTTGTTTAGGGATTTCATTTGAAATTTAGGTTGAAGTGGATGCAATTATTTTCTGGAAAATTACATTAGCCATCCTAAAACTGTAAGTTACTGTTTTCCTGAAGTATAACATACTGTAATTAACAAAAAAAAAGCAGTATAGGATAACCTAGGTAATATACAATGGAGTTTCATTCACCAAGAGACCTAATTTCAGCACATATACTGTGATTTTCAGCCCCAAATTTCCTCACCAGTGAACTAGAAACAGTGCATGTTCGCAATGCCCTGAGAAGCACCATTCTGGTAGGTATGTACACTTTTCTGTGAGAGAAAATCTGCCCATCTGCCTATCCTCTTGGGTTAGAATAGTGTGGGGAACAGGTGACCATTAACTGATGTGATTGATTTCTTTTCCAGTGCTAACAAACTGTGACCAACTTAGCTGTCCCTTAGCTTGTTTTTTTCAAACCTATGCAGACACATATTTACTCGAATTCTTTATAAAATATTTACAAAAGCTTGGACTTCCAGTTAAGATGGAGGCATAGGTACCACACCGAAGCAGTCTAGGGGGGAAAATGCCAAAAAAAAAAAAAAAAAACAGTAAAATACAGTTTTACTAAAAAGTGAGGTGTATAGGAAATTGAAACAGCATCGGAGAAGTAAGAGAGATCCAGAGCATTTAGAGCCCGCTCGGGCCAGCAGAAGCTGCTACGGCAGGTCACGGGCCTCAGTGGCGGTATGCCAGCCAGCTTGGCTTGAGCCGTAAGAAAATCCAGGTGAGGGGAGTTTCCACTCACACCGGAGCTCTCCACAAACTCAAGAAATGGGAAGGGAGAATGACAGTGAACAATGGAGGAGCAGATCACAAGGTAGAAGAACATGTGGAACAGCAGGGGAACTAGAGTAGCATCGGCTCCCTCCCCCTCCCCCACGGCCAGTGCCCAGCCCTTGGGAACAGAGCAGCAGTCCAGGGACCCAGCCATACCTACTTGAACTGACAGAGCACCAAACAGGGACCCATTCAAGAGTGCAGCTGAGACCAAAATCATCCCCAAAGGTAACAGGGATTACACCAGGTCAGTACCTGCCTAATAAACCTGGTATATAGGCCTGAACCAGAAGTGCTAATGGCACCTTCCATATCATGATAAATTATATGTTAAATCAGATGGATGGTAAAATTTTCCATTCTTAAAAAAGCTGTATTTTGGGCTTGTTATTTGTTGCTTCTTGAATTATAGTGGCTTTGTATACTCTTCTGTTATACATTAGGGAAGGGTCTCACCTGGTCACAAGCTGACTTGGAACCTTCTACAGACCAGAAATCTTAACTACCTTGTTGTCAGGATTAAGGGAGTGGGTGAGGCACCACACAGCCTAAGGGACAGACAGAGGATCTAGTTGTCAAAATACCTACTTTTGGATAAATACTCTGTGTGGTTTTTCATTGAAAGTGTACATTGTTTAGTTAAATTTTAGAATCTGCCTCTATTTTGTACCACTTAGCCTACTTGAATACTCTCATATCAGGCAAACCCAACATGTAGAGTCACTTTTGCAGATACTCTGAGAGTCTTCACAGCCACATCTAGCACCTTAAGCTCCTACCCTGAAGATATATAAGATCAGATTGATTGATAAATCTCTTAATACCCAGCTAACTGGAAAATCCAATCATGAAATAATCCAAGATGCAAAAATATATACATTATAACACAAGAAACACCAAAAATCAAGACAGTATAAATCCACAAAATAGTATTAATGCATCAGAAATGACCTATAGTGAGAATGGGTTAGAGGAAATGCCTGAGAAAGATTTCAAAAGAATGATTATAAATATGTTCAAAGAACTCAAAGAAGAAATCAAAGAAAGCAAAGAAGACACAGGACACCAATTTAATGAAATAAAGAGGTCAATACTAGACATAAATAAGGAAATAGAAATAATAAAGAAAAACCAGTTACAGTTACTAGCAATAAATAACACAGTTAATAATAATAAAAAAAAAAACTCCATAGAAAATCTCACCAGTAGAATGGATGAAGGAGAGGACAGAATATCTAAGCTAGAAGACCTGGTGGCAGATCTAATACAGTCCAACAAAGAGAAAGACAAACTAATAGAAAAGTATAAGTAGGAATTTCAAGATATTCAGGACACTATGAAAAGATCAAACATAAGAACTCAGGGCATAGTAGAAGGAGAAGAATTTCACTCCAAAGGCATACTTGGCATCTTCAACAAAATCATAGAAGAAAACTTCCCCCAAATTGGGAAAGAGGTGCTAATGCAGATACAAGAATCCTTTAGAACACCAGCCAGAAAAAACATGGAAAGAACCTCTCCTCGCCATATTATAACCAAACTACCAAACATACAAACCAAAGAAAAAATATCGAAAGCAGTCAGAGAGAAAAATCAAGTTACCTACAAAGGCAAGCCTTTCAGGATTACAGCAGATTACTCAACACAAACTTTAAAAGCCAGAAGGGCATGCAGTGATGTATTACAAAGTCTGAAAGATAACAACTGTCAACCAAGGTTACTTTATCCTGCAAAGCTATCCATTCAAATAGATGGAGAAATAAGGGCATTCCACAACAAAAGCAGGCTAAAGGAGTAATTGAAGACAAAACCAGCTCTATAGAAAATACTTGAAAGAATCCTCCATGTTGAAGAAAAAGAAAAGCACACATATAAGGAACAGGGAAAAAAGAAACAATACTCAAATACTAGTTTACACAAGACAGCAAAGGTAAAACTGGAAGAACTACAAAAAAAAAAAAAAAAAAAAGGCAAAAATGAATGCCTTTCAATAGTATCTCTTAATATCAATGGCCTCAATGCCCCAACCAAAAGACATAGGTTTGCAGACTGGGTTAAAAAGCAGGATCCTTCAATTTGTTGCCTCCAAGAAACCTACCTTTCTACAAAGGATGGACACTATCTTAGGGAGAAAGGTTGGAAAACGGTGTTTCAAGCAAATGGACCTAGAAAACAAGCAGGGGTTGCTATCCTAATATCTGACAAGGTAGACTTCAGTCCAACATTAGTGAAGAAGGATAAGGAAGGCCACTTTATATTGATTAAGGGCACCCTCCAACAGGAGGACATTACAATCCTAAACATATATGCACCTAACATGGGGGCCACCAAATTCATCCAACAAACACTATTAGAACTAATGACACAAATAACACCAAACACAGTGGTAGTGGGTGACTTCAACACCCCACTCTCATCAATTGACAGGTCATCCCGGGAAAGAATAAACAAAGAGCATCTGGACTAAATGAGGTCATAGAAGGAATGGACCTAACAGATATATACAGGACATTTCATCCAAATGCTGCAGAATATATGTTCTTTTCAGAAGCACATGGAACATTCTCTAAAATAGACCATGTATTAGGACACAAAGCAAATGTTAACAAATACAGGAAAATTGAAATAATTCCTTGCATTTTATCTGACCACAATGGAATCAAACTACAAATCAATAGCAAGAAAGGATATAGAGCATACACAAAATCATGGAAATTAAGCAACACATTACTAAATGATGAATGGGTCAATGAAGAAAGCAAGAAGGAAATCAAAAAATTTATAGAGTCAAATGATAATGAGACCACAACATTTCAAAATCACTGGGACACAATGAAGGCAGTCCTAAGAGGTAAATTTATAGCTTTAAGGGTCTATATTAAGAAATTAGAAAGGTCACAAGTAAATAACCTAATGCTTCACCTTAAAGCCTTGGAAAAGGAAGAACAAGGCAAACACAAAATCAGCAGACAGGAAGAAATGATAAAGATTATGGCAGAAATTAATGAATTAGAAACTAAAAAAACAATCCAGAGAATCAATGAAACAAAGAGTTGGTTCTTTGAAAGGATAAACAAGATTGATAAACCCTTAGCAAATCTGACCAAAAGAAAGAGAGAAGAGACAGAAATTAATAAAATTAGAGATGAAAATGGTAACAGATGACAGAGAAATTCAAAAAATCATAGGGACATACTATAAAAGCATATACTCCACAAAGTATGAAAATCTGAAAGAAATGGATGACTTCCTTGATTTATATTTTTATATTTATTTATACCTAAATTAAATCAAGATGAGATTAATCACTTAAATAGACCTATAACAAGCATGGAGATCCAAACAGTTATCAAAAATCTCCCAACTAAAAAAAGCCCAGGCCCAGATGGATTCACTGCTGAATTTTACCAGAACTTCAGGGAAGAGCTAACACCATTTCTTCTTCAGCTTTTCCATAAAATAGAAAAAGAAGGAATTCTACCAAACTCCTTCTATGGAGCCACCATCACCCTGATAACAAAACCAGGCAAAGATAGAATAAAAGAAGAAAATTACAGACCAATCTCCCTCGTGAACATAGATGCAAAAATTCTCTGACCTGTAACTCCCAGAACCAGCATGGGGCTATCATCCACAATGAGCTTTTGATCAGAGAGACCTACAAGGTTTCCTAAAAGACAGATTTCTGTCAGAGTACTTGATGACCCACCAAAGGCTAGTGGTAAGACCCTACGGCTGAAGACACCTTATGTGATTGACATGCAAATTAGAATTGCATGGCTGGAAGTTGGAAGAGAGTCAGTCCCCAGACAGTCAGTGCGTCTAATGCCAGAGGGTGCTACATGGGCGACTGGGAGAAAATGACCAATATTTGTTGAAGCAATGCATGGTCTAACCTACTTAGCAGCAAATAACTTGTTGTGATGCCCACACAAGTGCAATGGTGGCACACAGCCATGGTGGGGTACCAACTGCTCTCAATTTGGCTAAATGATCCCCTCACTAGTATGGGACCCATAGCTGGAGCTGGGAAACAAGTCAGAACCATATCCAAACATAAGCCCACTCTCCAATATCAAGCTACCATCAATTGTGGGCTACAAGAAGGCCTACACCTATTAAATTCTCTATAAAAAAAAAAGTAAGGGTTATCTCATTTGTGCTGGTGCTAACTTACTCTCCATTGGAGAATCTGCTTCTCTTTTTCAGATAGATGTAGATCCTAAGGAGAGAGCCACCCCATCATACCTCAAAAGGGCCCCGGCTGAAACTAAGAAAAATTGGAGAAACAAGCAAGGGGGCTGGTTTCCTGATGAACCAGATACCAGCACAAGGCGGAAGGAGATCAGCATAGAGAAAAATAAACTCCTACCAAATCAGAGAGCCAGAGCCTCAGAGGCCCCCAACACCTCATCACTGAAGCAGACCAAAAATGAACCCAACATGGCTCAGGGAAATTTTGCGGAAGAGGGGGCGGAAAGAATGTCAGAGCCACATGTTGGGTCATGATATGCAGAGACATTTATCTTACCCATAACTGTGGGCTAACTCCACAATGCATGACCTGTATACCTCAACAAGGAGGGGCCAAGGGGAGGGGGTAGGTCACGGATGAGCCTAATAATGGTACCAAACTGACTGTATTTGCTGAAAACAAAACTAACTAATAAAGAAAAAAAAAAAAAGAAAAAAAATTTCTCGACACAATATTGGCAACAGAATACAAGAATATATCAGAAAGATCATTTACCCCTGACCAAGTATGCTTTATCCCAGAGATGCAGGGATGGTTCAATATACGAAAATCGATAAATGTAATACATTATATAAATGGACTGAAGGACAAAAATCATATGATCATCTCATTAGATGCAGAGAAATCATTTGACAAAATCCAACATCCCTTCATGATAAAAGTCCTACAGAGACTGGGAATAGAAGGAACATATCTCAATATAGTAAAGGCTACTTATGACAAGCCTACAGCCAACATATTACTAAATGGGGAAGAACTGGAGACTTTTCCACTAAAACCAGGAGTAAGACAAGGGTGTCCACTGTCCCCACTTTTATTTAATAAAGTACTGGAAGTCTTTCTTAGCCATAGTAATAAGGCAAGAGACACACATAAAAGGGATACAAATTGGAAAGGAAGAGATCAAGTTATCATTATTTGTGGATGACATGATTCTATACATAAAGGACCCTAAAGACTCTACCAGCAATCTGTTAGAGCTGATAAAAACCTACATCCATGTAGCAGGATACAAAATAAATACACAGAAATCAGTAGCCTTCTTATATGCTAACAAAAAACACACAGAGGATTAAATCAGAGAATCATTCCCATTCACAAGTGCATCAAAGAAAATAAAGTACCTTGGAATAAACCTAACCAAGGAAGTAAAGGTTCTCTACAATGAAAACTTTAAAACACTCAAGCGAGAAATTGCAGAAGACACTAGGAAGTGCAAAAACATCCCTTGTTACTCGATTGGAAGAATCAATATTGTGAAAATGGTAACTTTCCAAAAGCAATCTACACATTTAATGCAATCCCCATCAAATTTCCAAAGGCATTACTTCATGGAAATATAAAAAACAATCCAAAAATTCTTTTGGAATCACAAAAAACCTTGGATATCTAAAATAATACTGAGCAACAAAATAAGGTTGGTGGTATCACTATACCTGATTTTAACCTATACTACAGAGCCATAGTAACAAAAACAGCATGGTACCGACCCAAAATCAGACATGTAGGTCAATGGAACAGAATAGAGGACCCAGATGCAAGTCCAGGTAGCTATAGCCACCTGATATTCGATAAAAATGCCAAAAATACTCATTGGAGAAAAGACAGCCTCTTCAGCAAATGGTGTTGGGAAAACTGGATATGTATCTGTAGAAGGATGAAAATAGATTCTTCTCTCTCTCCATGCACAAGAATTAAGTCCAAATAGATTAAAGACCTTAACATCAGACTGGAAACTCTGAAACTGCTAGAGGAAAAATTAGCGGAAACCCTTCAACATATTGGTCTTGGCAAAGACTTTCTGAATACAAACTTAATTGCTCAGGCAATAAAACCACAGATTAACCATTGGGACCTCATGAAATTACAAAGATTTTGTACTGCAAAGGACACTGTGAATAAAGTAAAGAGGCAACCTACAGAATGGGAAAAAATCTTTGCCAGCTATATATCTGATAGAGGATTAATATCTAGGATATACAAAGAAATCAAAAAGTTAAATAAGAAGAAATCAAACAAGCCAATTAAAAAATGAGCTATGGAGCTAAATAGAGAGTTCTCAAAAAAGGAAATATGGATGGTGTATAAGCATCTAAAAAAATGTTCTACATCCCTAGTCATCAGGGAAATGCAGATTAAGACTATATTGAGATTCCATCTCACTCCTGTCAGATTGGCTACTATCATGAAAACAAAGGATCAAAAATGCTGGTGGGGATGTGGAAAAAGAGGAACCCTTCTACACTGTTGGTGGGAATGCAATCTGGTCCAGTCATTGTGGTAATCAGTGTGGAGGTTCCTAAGACAGCTAAAGATTGATCTACCATATGACCCAGCTATAGCACTCTTAGGCATATATGCTAAGGACTCATCTCATTTCCTTAGAAGTACGTGCTCAACCATGTTTATTGATGCTCAATTCATAATAGCTGGGAAATGGGACCAGCCTAGATGTCCCTCAATTGATGAGTGTATAGTGAAGATATGGCACATTTATACAATGGAGTTCTACTCAGAGGTAAAGAAAAATGAAGTCATGAAATTTGCAGAAAAATGGATGGATCTGGAAAGGATTATACTAAGTGAGGTAAACCAGGCCCACAAAGCCAAGCACCACATGTTCTCTCATATGTGGATCCTAGCTACAGATGATTGGGCTTCTGTGTGAGAAAGAAAAAACTCAGTAGCAGAGGCCAGTTAAAAAAAAAAAAAAAAGAGAGAGAGAGATACAGGGCTGGAGAGATGGCTTAGCGGTTAAGTGCTTGCCTATGAAGCCTAAGGACCCTGGTTTGAGGCTCAATTACCCAGGACCCAGGTGAGCAATATGCACAAGGGGCCACACACGTCTGAAGTTCATTTGCAGTGGCTGGAGGCCCTAGTACGCCCATTCTCTCTCTCTCTCTCTCTTTCTCTCTCTCTCTGTCGGCCTCATTCTCTCTGTGTCTGTCACTCTCAAATAAATAAATAAAACAGAAAAATAAAAAAAAAAGAGATACAAAGAGAAGAGAAGGGAAGGGAGGAGGGTACTTAATATGTTGGTATTGTATATATGTAAGCAGAAGAATAGATTAATGGGGGTGAAAAGGCCCAAAGTGAGGTCAGGGGAGGAGATTGAGTAGAGGAAAGGTGGAGGGAGGGCTAATCAAAATCTAAAAGGATATAAATAAATCATATGGAATCCTCCGGTTTTGGACAATGGAACACTCAGGAACTGTAGAATCATTGCTAGAAAATTTTCAGTGCCAGGGATGGGATACCTCCAGTGAGTTGTTGGCCAGGGAGTTCCCTGATGCCCCCCAAAACACTATAGGCCTTTGCTGAGGCCCTTGGTTTCCCACCAGGAATCAATGGTAAGACCCTATTGCTGAAGACTCCACATACATGGGCTGCTGAGAAATCCTGCTGGAACTGAGCTGATAACCTTCTCCATGTAGACCAGCTGACAGAAAGCTGGAAGAAGCCATTCTACATGTAGTTCAATGGGAGAAAGAGATAACACCAGTGACGACACTCAACAGTGGACACTTCAAGCCTTATAATTGGCCAGCCAGGCCAAATGAGACAACGGGTGCAATAGTGGCACATCTGTCATGGTGGAAACCAACTGCCCTCCAATTGGACTGGAGGTCCACTCCATGGGAAGGAATAAATCCCTGATACTGAAAACTTAAAGCAGGGGTAGTCATGAGCCCTAGGGGTGTAACATCTGCTGATGTCTGGATAAGCGTATATAGTATGCTTATCAAACTGCCCAGTAAGCACTTCTCTTAATATTCATACCCTTATATTAATGCTACTCTCACTCTGGGTAGAGAATCTTCTCTTTTCAGATGGCAGTGACCTTGGGACAACTCAGAAGATACATGGTGCTGGAAAGAAGTGACTAGTATACTGAGTAACATCTCGCTCACACCTTCCAAGGCTCAGGGTCTAATGCGGAAGAGGTGGCGGAAGGAATGTGAGAGCCAAAGGAAGGGTAGGACTCCTTACAATGTGCTCCCTCCAGGCATAAACTGGCCTGGATATCCATGACCTCATAGTGCCTGACACTACCTACACAAGACCATTATAGGAGATGGGAAAGATCATGACAACAAAATGGAAGAGGGACTGATTGACATGGGGAGGGGATATGATAGAGAATGGAATTTCAAAGGAGGGGAAGGGGGGAGGTAGGGTATTGCCATGGGATATTTTTTATAATCATGGAAAATGTTTTAAAAAATTGAGAAAAACTAAAATAAAAAAAATAAAAAGTGGAAAAAAAATTAAAGCTTGTCTTTCCCTTCACGAAATGTCCCTATAGGCTCCATCCTAAGTCAGCTCTTCCCAGCATCTCAGCAGTTGCTTACTCCAGCCTTTTGTTATCATTACATCCTATTGTAGATTTTCACACTGTTGAGTTCTTAGTTTCATGGTCATGAAAAAGTAGACACACAGGTGATGAGGATGAGGCAAGAGCAAGGCAAGGCAAGGCAAGGGTGAGTTTTTGAACGTGGTGTTAAAAGTTTCTGGAGGCTAAGGTATAGTACTCATTGCATTACAGTGATAAATCTTCCTTGCATCTCCTTAGCATGTCTATAGGTGTGGAGTGGTCTCTTGGCTAGGCAATCCCAGCATCAACTGGACTAACTCTTAACATAGTAAACCATATCTGTTTTTTTTTTTTTTTTTTTTTTCAGTTTAGAATGCCATGCCTCTACTCAAGATCAGAGGAAAAACTCACATTAGATTTCACTCAACAAAAGCCCTGACAATTTTATTTATCATCCTTTCATATGGTATTTTAAATCCTGTGAAGGGAAACATGAACCTGGGTCTGTTGTTTGATGACTTCTAAGCCTAATGGCTGCCTAGTCCCTGGTCACAATTAGTCTACATTTATGATTGTGCCTCTGGTTCCTTTTAGTAACTCTGATCAGCTGTGAAATCTCCTCACTCAAACCTTTGTAACACATCTCTTCAATTTCTAGCAAATATAGATTTTCTTTTTAAAAATTATATTTTATTTATTTTTTCATGAGAGAGAGAGAGAGAAGAGAGAGAGAGAGAGAGAGAGAGAATGGGCACTCCAGGGCCTCCAGCCCATGCAAACAAACTCCAGATGCATTCTCCCCCTTGTGCATCTGACTTACATGGGTCCTGGAGAATCAAACTAGGATCCTTTGGCGTTTTAGGTAAATGCCTTAACCACTAAGCCATCACTACCACTCCAAATATAAATTTTCTATTTGCAATTTTTAGCAAATAGAAATTTCCTGTTTGTGTAAAACATAAAGTGCATGATAAATTCCTGTACAATTGCACCATTTAAAAAAATCAGAAAAAGTCAGTTTATTCAAAGATTATTTACATTGTCAATTAAAGCAAAAGGAAAGATAAACTAGATGTGCTTTGAATGTATTTTAATAACACTTCGATTACTTAGATAAAAAGGTAAAATTGCAAAATTTCTAAGTCAAATATTTTAGTCATAAATTCTGAAATTAAGCTTACTATTGATATAAAACAGACTACTGACATCTATAATATGCCTTTATGGATTAAAGTTTTGAAGACTGGGCATGATGCCACACACATTTAATCCAAGCACTCAGGTTTCACAGGTAGGAGGACCACTGTGAGTTGAAAGCCAGCCTGAAACTACATACTGAATTTTACGTCAGCCTGGGCTAGAGTAATATCCTACTTCAATAACCAAATCCATAAATAAGTAAGTAAGTAAATAAATAAATATAAAGCCAAAGTTTTGAAACAGCCAATCAATCCTAAAATTGTTAATTTAGATAGTAATTCTGATATTTTCTAGTGATAAAATAATTAGGTTTAGAATTGTATCAATAAGCCAAATATTAATAATTTATTCTGAGATCTTAAAAATAAAAAATACCATATCTACATTAAAGATACAGCAGTTTTTAAGTATTTATTTATTTGCAAGGAAGGAGAAACAAGGAAAGAGAGAAAGAGAGAGAGAGAGAATATGGACACTCCAGGGCCTTTAGACACTGTAGATGAGCTCCAGATGTTTGCACCACTTTGTGCATCTGGATTTACATATGTAATGGTGGATCAAACCTGGGTTGGTATGTTTTATAGGCAAGTGCCTTAACTGATGAGCAATCTCTCCAGGTCCAGATACATCATTTTTGAAAAACAATTCTAGTAGTATCTCTGAAATTAGAAAGTATGTCAAAACTTATGTTAGAAAATGTCCACTATATAAACTGATTTTGAAATAATAAATCTTCAAAAATATATATATGCTAAAATAGACTGCTGTTTAACAAATGGATTATTCATCTTGTGGCCACACACAATCACTTAACATTCTATGTTTCAGTAACTTTTGACATAGAAAGATATAAGTGGTTAAGAAATTTAGGTAGGAAATGGCAATAATAAAAATAATTACAATAATAATTTATATGCAGAATATTTACTTAATGCTTACTATAAAGTATACCAGTGTTCAAGATGCTACACAGACATGCTGTCACTTAATTTTCACAATTTTATTAATCAGGTATTATTCGCATTTTCTTTGTGGAAGTGAGGAATTTAAAGTTCCAAGCAGTTCAACAACACTTGCAGTAAGTGGCCAAGCTTTTACTTCTATATATATGTTCATCTACACCTGTCAGCTATCTCTGTATCTATTATCTATCTATCTATCTATCTATCTATCTATCTATCTATCTATCTATCTATCATCTATCTATCTATCATCTATCTGTCTATCATCTATCCATCTATCACCTGTCTATCCTCTATCATCATCTATCTATATATTTACCCATCATCTACCTGCTTGCTATTTTAACTGACAGCATACTATAAAAGTGTGAAAATATGAATCACAGGTATAGCAAGTAGATATACTTCAGCAAAAGCATATATCTACACAAACACACACACAATTTGTATCATAACATGATGGTTGTGAATTAGGTTACTGAAGAAAATTTTTATTTAACTCTTGCACAGAATATATTGATGAGTAAGACTATTCATCCTCTAAAGAAAAGCATACTCAGCCGGGTTTGGTGGCTCACGCCTTTAATCACAGCACTCGCGAGGCAGAAGTAAGAGGATCTCTGTGAGTTCGAGGCCACCCTGAAAATGTAGAGTGAATTCCAGGTGAACCTTAGCTAGAGTGAGACCCTACCTCGAACCCCCCCCCCAAAAAAAAAGCATGCTCATTTTACATTTTAATTTTACTGGACTTCAAAATACTCAAGAGAGAATATTTCAGGCTTCATACTGAGACCAAAGATTGTTCTCGTTATCATCGGATTATATCTCATTTTCTGTAACCTTCGTATGGAACTGAACTTAAGAATCAGTGTTATTTAAAAATTAAGTTTAGGGGATGGAGAGATTGCTCAGTGGTTAAGGCACTTTCCTACAAAGTCTACATACCCATGTAAAGGCAGAGGCACAGTGTCACATGCATCTGGAGTTTGTTTGCAGCGGCTGGAGATCCTGGAGCACCCATTCTCTCCCTGTCTGTATATTTACCTGCTTGCAAAAACAAACAACAAAATAACACATTAAGTTTACACATAAATATAACTACATTTTAAAAAAATTATTTATTTATTTGAGAGTGACAGAGAGAGAAATAGAGAGAGAGAGAATGGGCGCACCAGGGCTTCCAGCCACTGCAAACGTACTCCGTATGTGTGCGCCCCTTGTGCATCTGGCTAACGTGGGTTCTGGGCAATCGAGCCTGGAACCTGGGTCTTTAGGCTTCACCGGCAAGCGCTTAACCCCTAAGCCATCTCTTTAGCCCCATAACTACGTTTTTATAATGTCAGTACATTGCTTTTCTCTTATGTAATCATACCTATCAAGCATATTAAAATCAAAACAGATTATTTATTATTTGAGAGAGGAGAAGGGATAAACAGAGTGAATATGGGCATACCAGATCCACTTGCCACTGCAAATTAACTCCAGAACCATGCACCAGTTTGTGCATATGGCTTTCATGGGTGCTGGGGAATTGAAGCAAGGTCAATAGGCTTTGCAAGCAAGCACTTTTAGCTTCTAAGTTAGCTTCCCAGCCTGTATGTTAAAATTGAAATGGGACAGCAAATACATGTATGAGAAAACTGACTACAAAAAGTTTATCAATATCTGGGAAAAAAAAGATGTATAATTTGTGAAGTACTAATGAAATAATTTTAAGATTAATCCATGAAACTCTGAAGTAAGCATATTTCTTAATACCAAAATCATGAAAATGATAGTATCCTCCAATGTCTATTGCTCTACACAGGTTTTGAAATGAGTTTCCTAAATCCCTGTCTGGGATAGGTGGGTGACTGCTATGAGGGAAGCTGTGCTTGGCTGGTGAGTAGTTGAGAGATGTGCTTAAGGTCAGAGAGTCGCATGGAAGACCCGGGAACTCCCAGCACTAGTGTTGTCTCTTCAGCATGTTTCATTGCTCCTCAAGGAAAGTCTAGTGCAGGCACCTTGTACCAAAGGGAATATTGTCAAAACTTAGTAGAAACTAATTAAAGTGCAAAATACTCTTAACATAAAATTTGATAGCAATTTGTTTTTAGCAGCAAGTTACAGGTAATTTTGCAGTTATCTAAGTGGCTTTTTATTTCTGAAATTGTGTTGCACTGACTGCTATTTTCTTGCTCTTTGCAGTCTTTGTCATTTTTAATATCTTTAGTGATTTTGAAATATTTGACTCTGGATCATTCTGCTGCAAATATGACCTGTCATTCCAATAAATGGACTGATTGAATCTGTCACACTGGTGAGATTTATAGTAAATTCAACACAGCACAAGTAAAACCATTAGAAATTGCATTGGTTTAAATGACTGAATATAAGAGTGCCTGATTTTTATCAGCAGGCTGGTTTATATTTTCTCTCCAAATGACCATGGAGAATCTTAAAATTACATCAATTTTAATGTGCATATATTGTTGCATTGATTTGTATTTCAGATTTGTAACATGAATTTGACCTATAGAAATCTCCATATTGAAATAATTTATGAGACGTATTAATAAGATTTCATAATGCAAAGTGTTTTGCTTTGAGAACTGTAAATATATCTTAAATATTTCTTTTCCATTTTAATTGTGATATATAGGTATGCCTTAATATGAATGAACTACTATATAATGTGCTTATTAAATTTCTTTAGAAAAACTGCCTTCACTTAATTTAGCTTTTAGGCCAAGTCACCACTAAAATGGAAAAATAAAAGTAAGTTAGTAAGACATCTTGGAGTAAGTCTGTAGGCATCAATTTTGGAAAATAATTCAGTGATATTTTTCTTGTCTTTGTTCATAGAATCCATGATGCTCCAAGAAAAATATTTTGAATGATGCTGATGTCTAAAGAAAATAACAATACAACTTTAAATTTTTAATATATAACACATAGCACATATTTTATTAAATATGAAAATGCTTTATTTTTTATAGGTAAATATATGTTATTTTATATTATTTTTCACTACTTACTCAACTACCTTCATTTTCCAAATTTTCAGATTTAATGTTGTCATGATTCACAGTTTATTTTACTTTGTTAACAATTCAATTTGATACTATCCCTATTTGAATACTAAAACTATAATAAAAAGCTACCTTTAATAGTCTTGTAAAACAGAGCACATAAAACAAGAACATTTATTTTACTTGAAGACATGTACTAATTTTTTATTGAGAAATACATTAAACATTGATACAGCCAACCTCTGATTGAACCCCCAGACTTGTCACATGTTGGGGCTGTGGAAGATTTATTACACAATATAAAATTAGGCAGATACCGTAAACTTGATAGTAAGTGACCTTTGCAAACAAGAGACTGCCACACAGAATAGTTGCAGGATAGAATGCTGTTTGAAAAACACATTGAAAGACATTCAAAAATGGGTGATGGAAAGTGAAAAATACAGTAAAAACCCTTCAATGGAACAGTATGTCAGAAATATAATTTCTAACAAATAGAAACTTTCAATATCATTATTTTATTTATTGCACAAACCCATATTAAAGAGCAAAATATTAACTTGTGGCATAAATATAAATATTTCTATTTAGATAATCCTATTTAGTAATGTACTTGTGAAATATATACAGAAAACATATGCTTATCCCATAAAGATGGACCAAAATAATATAAAATGACTTGTATAAGGAAGAATGTATGTTAAGACAGGGTGACCCAGTGATCTGACAGGAAGTTGGTTTCACTGTGAGTTGAATTTATTACACAATTCATTCTATTTCCTGCCCATTCTTTTTTTCCCTTTCCTCACTTCTTTTCTTTTCTTTTTTCCCCTCCTTATTTTGTTTTCTGAATGTCTGTCCTACTCTTTCCCTTTGACAGAAATATGTTTTTCACAAGCTGCTGGTTTCCTTGGCAGACAATATCAATGACTCTGTTGCGGAATGTGACTACTGGGATGATGCAACAGGCATTTTTAATTAGAATTCAGAGAGATGAGCAAAAATGTCTTGAAGTTTTAATATTTCTTGGGCAAAATATTTTTAAATAAGTTATATCAGGCTTGCAAAGGCAGTATAAAACTTCAGTGATGGCTATGTTTATTTCGTACAAGTGAGATCAAGTCTATTGAGTTTGAAAATAAATAAATAAAACAACTCTCAGAATACAATGTTAACACTGAGTCTTTTCAGTGTCTGAGCATCAAATTTTCTTAAAATTGTTGAACAGAGTTCATATTTACACAATAAATTCACATTTATTTACTTTGTCTAATATTAGAAACATTTCAATTTAAAATATTTCTGAACTAACATTTTCTTTATTTTTATGCCATTTGACATAGATTATATAGACCTATAACATTTATTTTCTGATATAAGCAGAATGTTAAGAGGACTATATTAAAATTCATTTTCTTTCCTATATCATTAGAAAATATTTATTTTTAAAGATAAAGTACCAAGAATCCATGTCTTCTTGCAATTGGCATAGTGTACTATTACTAGGTATACTGGTGAGACACATGATAAAGGTTATCCTATTATTCTGACAACCAGAGGTAATCATGAACTTCTGAATCCCAAGACAAACATGAAATTTGAATTAACAAATAATTTTCAGTTTTTAAAGGGTAAGTGAACGTTAGAAAATTCTACAGAAGAAAATATGCCCATATTATCAACCCCATAAATAGGTAATCTTGTGAAACTGTGAAATTGATTTCAACAATATAGAGTTAATTTTTTTCTTAGAACAGAGAAATGATATGAGACACAAGAGGAGGACCAGTACTAGGCTGCACTTGACTGCTACAACAGCATTGTTTTGATTATTTCATTCCTTATGTCCCTGCGGGATTTCTATTTAATTACCCTATTAAATTTCTATTTATTCCAATTTAATTGAAAGAAAACTTTCAGTTTTCTCTACCATTCTTTTTTACTGGGTTTCTATTGGGTCAGGCGTTACCAAGACAGAAGAAATAAACACCCATATCCTTTTCCACAAGTCAGAATACAGAAGGAAATTTATTGGTGTGAAGATTCCACATACAAGAAAATTGTTATTTTAAAAAAGATTTTATTTATTTGAGAGAGAGAGAGGGAGAGAGAAAGAAGCAAATAGAAAGAATGGTACACTAGGGACTCTATTGACTGCAAATGAATGCCAGACGCATGTGCCACCTTATGCATCTGGGATTTGAACCTAGGTCCTTAGGCTTTGCAGGCAAGCACCTAAACTACTAAGCCATTTCTCGAGCCTCCCCAAATTATTTTTATACCTGACTTTGGTCTCCCTCATGCCTTCTACATCTTTGTCATCACTGAAATTAATGATTGTTTGAACACTTGTCAATTCTATCATATTTTCAATGGAAATAGATGAAAATTTCTCACATGGAGGTATAAAGTGAAGCTAATAGATGGTTTCTCTTTGACTTTGTTGAAATGATTCCTCCCCCATTTTTTTCTTACACCAGTTTCATTGCTGCTAAACCTGGAAATTTCCTAATGACCCCCATGCTAGGCAGCCTGTAATGATTCTAATATTCAATCAGGAAACCTGTGGGCTGGAGAGATGGCTTAGTGGTTAAGTGCTTGCCTGTGAAGCCTATGGACCCTGGTTCAAGGCTTGATTCTCCAGGACCCATGTAAGCCAGATGTACGAGGTGGTGCATGCATCTGGAGTTTGTTTGCAGTGGCTGGAGGCCCTGGTATACCCATTCTCTCTCTTTCTGTCTTTCTGGCGCTCTCAAATAAATAAATAAACTATTTAAAAAAAACTGTTTTGTCTCCCTCACATCACGATGCTACTTAGGTTGTTATAGTCATGTTCACGCATGAGAGCATTGAATGTGATTCTTCCTACAGCCTCAAATTTGTGGGTGGTTACATCATATAGAGAACTGGGATGTTTTACTTAACTATTATTTTACATAATGTTTCTGTTGACCTAAAATGTCTCAAGGATTAGAGTTCAAAAAGTGAGACAAAGGCCTGTAGAGATGGCTTAGAGGTTAAGGCACATGCCTATAAAGCCCAAGGACTCAGGTTTGATTCTCCAGGTCCCACGTAAGTCAGATGCACATAGTGGCACATGCATCTGGAGTATGTTTGCAGTGGCTAGAAGCCCTGTTGTGCCCATTCTCTCTCTCTCTCTCCCTTTCTCTTTGACTGTAATAAATAAATAAAAATAAAATCTTTTTTAAAAAAGTGAGACAAAGCTCTTATTTTATTGGTAATTTATAGGTAATTTAACAATTGATCTTGGTAATCCACAAATATTGTTCAAACTTTTAGTGAAATTTTCTCTTCCTTTCTAAATTATGTCTCTACTGTAGTAAGTTTTTAACCTTCATTTCATTATAATTTATTCAAAATTTGTTGACTGAGCACCTGCTCAATGACTTTAGTCAGCTGCCATAGCAGTAATGTATCTGGTAAGAATAATTTAGAAGAGCTGATTTTGAGTCAGGGTTATGCAGGATTAGAGGGCTATGGAATGATCCCCAAGTTTATGAACCCCAATTTTGTGTCCTATCTTCTCCTTAACACAGAATTGATAAAGATGGGCTCAAGAAGTTTAAATTATGAATTACTAAGTTTATTTAGGGAGAAATCACAAATTGTGGGGTTTACTTAAAAGAAATTGTGGGGTGTGAGTGATGGCTTAGTGGTTAAGGAACTTACATGTGAAGCCTAAGACACAGATTTGATTCCCTACTACCCATGTAAACCAGATGCCCAAAGTGGTGTATACATCTGGAGTTCACAGTAGCTAAAGGCCTTGGTGCTACCATTCTCTCTTTTTATGCTTCTCTCTCTCTCTCTCTCTCTCTCCCTCTCTCTCTCTTTCTAATTAATAAATAAAAGGGGGGAAAAGAAGTTGGAATCTAGGAAGAAGGCTAGATCAGAGTCTTAAGCTTGTGGGAAGTGGGGAACATATTAATGTGGAAAGCACTGCCTAGTCCATGAGATTCATTCAAGAGAAATGGATGAAGCAGAGCCATTAACACATGGGAAATAGAGCTTAGGTTCTTATGTAGGGAGATTTAGAAGGAACACACAGCATCTGCCCTGAGCTTCGTCATGGAAGAAAGTTAAGAGGGCAAATGGTGATAGCTTAAAGAATAGCAGAAGGAAAATATCAAAGCAGAGACCAAGAATTTCAGATGAGAAATGAGTAGTAAACAAAGTGACACTCATGGATAACCTGAGTTTAGAGAAATACACAGGTCACAGTGGTTAACAGGCTCAGAGTTAGAGTGTATGGGAAATACACATGTGGGAGATTCAGAGGCCAGAGGAAAATCATACATGTAATTATAGTGAAAAGTGACCACAAACTACAAAGCAGAGGCAAGCAGAAAAAGAACTCCAACCATGAGGCAGTAGTCTGCTCTTCGTCCCAGACTGACATGTATTCAAGCAGATCACAGAGCAGATGGAGGGGATGGAGAGGGAGGGAGAGAGAGAGAGAGAGAGAGAGAGAGAGAGAGAGAGAGAGAGAGAGAGAGATCCAAAGAAGGCAGAAAGCAGTCTTTATAGCTGGTTGAAATGTATTCTTTCATTAAATTCAGGTATGTAAAGGCAAAGACCTGTGTGGTTTGTGAATTTGAAAGGGCAGGCTCCAGGAATAGCCCACCTGGGTGGTGAAGGCTGCCTATCTAAGCAGCAGGCTAAACTGTGGGCAGTAAGGCACTGCAACTGTTGTACATGAGTCTACAACAGATCAGACAAGAGTTCTATTCCTGCTAAGTGTTCCACTCATGCCAGGGCCAGGTGGCATCACTTCTATCTGTGCTTCGGTTGCTAAATAAAAATGCCTAAAGGAGCCCAGCTTCCTCTTACTTCTGCATTGGTGGTTTCATTTCTTCTGGGCCCACATCATGGAGGGAAAGTGCAACAAAGGTAGCTGCTCACTTTATAGAAAAAGAGAGACATAAAACATACCCACCAGGGCCAGAAGAGAGAGTAGGAAGGAAGATTTTAAGAGCCACAGCATGGGAAGGCATATCCAGAGGCATTGCCCCTACCCCATGACTGACTGCTGGTCTCACAACTCATAACCCAGAATCCCATAATGAATACCAGCGATCCCACTAAGGAGGGTCTTCAGTGGAGTAAGGGCAGGGAGAAGGGAAACTATGGTATCAACACATGATGGGTCCATATCAAGTTTCTAAATAATAATAATAATAATAATAATAATAATAATAATAGAGTAGAATGTGGTAGCCAGAACCCAGGAAGGGTGTGAGTAGAGGAAGAATGATTGACTAATGGGTACAGAGGGGTAGCTGAGTATGAAGATAGCTTCAAATGCTCTATAGCATAAGACTGTGATGGTTGAAATCATTGAATATTTCAATTAATCCTAGTAGAAAGGATTTTGAATGCTTCTAACATAAATACCATTTACTCAGATCTGATCATTATCCATCATATTATGGTGCCAATTAAAATAAAGGTATACATACATATATATATATATATAGAGAGAGAGAGAGAGAGAGGAAAGAAGTCAGGAATGTCCTTCCGAGGCATACCTCCAGTGACATTCTTCCTGGACTCAGGTCATTCCTCCTAATAGGCAATTCAGTATCTATTTATTGACTGATTAACTCATTAATAATGTTAGTACCCTTAATCCAATCACTGTTCAATATTTACAGCAGCTGGGGACCAAGATTTCAAATTATATTCAAGATACATGTCATTCTGGCTCCCTTGAAAGGCTCATGTCCATTTCATAATGCTAAGTACATTCATTCTATCTCTTATTGTCCTCATAACACTTTCATGATTCCTCAAATGTTCAAGTACAAAGTCTTTTCTGACTCTGAAATCAACATCTTAGCTGTGAGCCCCTATGAAATCAAAGAAAATTATACTCCCAATATAAAATGGCACAGGGTAAACATTCTCAAAATGGAGAAATAGGAGAAAATTGAGAAATGATCTGACAAAAGCAAGAGTTTTTCCCATATAATTTCATAGGAATTATTTCATAGGAATGATTACATTGTAATGCTCAATTTTAACATTATGAATAATGGATTCTTTTCACTTATAATACCCACTCTATATGGAAGGTGTCACATTGACAGAAATTATGATCAGAAAAGAATCAAATACAGAGAAAATCATCAATATTAGTTGACAGAAAATTGAGTATATAATGAGACATAGACTGTATATATCTATACAGTTTCCCTTGAAGTTTTAATAGTTGTTGAAGAAGAATTGGGTAAAACATTTTCATACTATAGATACTGAAGTCCCAACATTGTGTTTTATGCTGAAGTTCATCTTTATTAATTGAAAATTGCAGAGGTTATTGTTTTGAAGTAAGCTTTTGCACTAAGGTTCAAGTGAACAGACCAAACCAAAATGTACTTTCTCAGGAAGAATGCCACAAAATCAAACTTAACCTTTAATGAGACAGGAAACAGGCAAACTCCCTAGCAGACCACCTTTTTCCTGAAACTGGTGATCCCATCCTGCCTGAGTCAGTGTAATCAGAAGTTCCTTCTGATTTATTCATGCTTAAGAAAATAACCTGATCTTAATTACTTATTTTTTCCAACTTTCCTTTTTTTTTTCTATTAACTTATAAATCCAATCCTCTGTCTTTGCCCATGTGGGCAATCACAGACATAAACAAATCTTATGACTATATCTCAATTTGTAGTAATTTTGTTTTTTGACAATGTTCACTAAAACTGTCTACTTTCATCCTTAGTGTGCATCTAGTTTCTTTTAACTAACATTTTTCTTTCTCAATATCTACACTAAAACTTTCACCCTTTAAGTTAAAAAGAGCCTGGTAGGTTAGAAAATAATTCCCTGTATTAGTTGTATCAATTTGCAGTTACATCTAGATTCTCATGTCCATGGTAATTGACATCTAATTTTGAATGCTAACTATACAATTTACAGAGTTCTTACCCAAAGGATTCATCACACATTTGTGATAGATGAAAGGTAGGTGATGGATATAAAGATAAGTATGTAGATAGATAGATAGATAGATAGATAGATAGATAGATAGATAGATAGATAGATAGACAGACAATAGGTAGGTACATAGATAATAGACAGACAGATGATAGATGATTGTTAGATAGGTATATGTTGACTTTTTCTAAAGTATAGTATAAGATCTGATGATGATAAACTCTGAGCCAAAGAGATCTATTTTTCTCCTGATGAACTTTATTCATTTACATTTGAATTACTGTTTTACTTTTCCTGGTTATTTGTGGACATGTTTCATAGTCTGAGAACCCTTGCCTCTTGATGTGGCCAGAGCCTTTTTCACTGAAGATGTGCTCTGCTCCTTTGATGAGGATGAATAATTTGTTTTCATTGCCATAATCCCTTCCTCAGGAGTTTGCATGCCATGTTGCCAATCACTGCTTGTTTGAAGATGCCTGACCCTTGTATCCTTTAGCCATTGCTCATGGCTGTGATGATTTCCTTTTATGTCTTGGCTTGCACACCTTATCTCAGCAATCATTTGTCTGTTACCAAACCCTAAACTGTCTACTGTCCTTGCATCATTTACAAAGAGATGTGTATAGTAATCCTTTTGGCAGGGGAGTGCCTAATATTTCTTATAGCATATTTTTTTTCTAGTTTAAGGAATACTTTGTCCATGGAAATTTATAAGCTCTTTTATTTATTCAACCTAATAGTTATTATCTAATGTAATAACATAATCTTTAGGGGTTACTATTATTATTATTACTATTATTATTATTAATTGTTGTGTATATGTTGGTGTGCATAGAATGTATATGGGTGTGCACATACAAGGGCACATGTGTGGAGTCAGAAGTTTGTTGAATGTCATGGTATTGTTGCTCTCCTTTCATTTTGTTTGGTACAGATTCACTTGCATTATTATTATTATTATTATTATTATTATTTTGCAGAGAAAGCCAATCTAGCTGACCTACAAACTTAGGGATTTTCTGACTCCATCTTCTATTGGCACAAGGTTCTGGGAATACAGATACATACACTACTTCAAATCCAGCCTTCAGTGTGTGCTGGCAATTTGGATTCAAGTTGGCAAGCATGAAGAGCAAGCACCTTCAACCCCTGAGCCATATCCCTAGCCAAGAACATCTTTTATATGCTGAAAATGAACCTTATTTTGCTCCCACTTACTTTAGACCCTTTTCCCAATATTTACTTTCAACATATGAACTTTGGTTAGAAGGCATGGGTGAGCCACTTCTCCACAGCCTGAATTTCCAAGCCTAATGTAATTCCCATTCATTTTCTCCACTCCTTTAGCAAGGAAGTAAACTTGTTTACCTATCAAAAACAAAGGGCCTCTTGGGAAGTTTGTTGGAACTCCTTGGTTTTCCCTTTCCTGTCACAGAGATGCTTCACTGTTTCCATCTCTGCTTGTTTCAAGGCCAAAATTTTTGTACAGAACCACCCTGCAACACTTGCACTAGTTGATCATCTTCTATTCAGCCTTCCTCCAGTGAAATTTTGCTTCCACATGCATTTTTCCATATCAATTGACCCAACTGTGACCGTGTGCTGTTAAGTGTCATATGAAACTGTTTTTATCACCCTGTATGCACTCAACCTCCCCAAAAGCTTGCACGCTGTAGATTAAGCCTTCAATTATCATACATACTGCCCACATAGCACCTATGGCACTTTAATTGTCTAGTTCACCTTTATTTAAAAATATTTATTGATTTTTAGAGAAAGAATGAGAGCAAGAGGAAGGGGAGGGAGGAGAGAGAGAGAAAGAGAGAGAGAGAATTGGTGTGCCAGGGCCTCAGCCACTGCACTCAAACTGCAGATGCTGTGCCACCTAGTGGACATGTATGACCTTGTGCTTGCCTGGCCTCTGTGCTTTTGGCTTACCTGGGATCTGGAGAGTCAAACATTGATCCTTAGGCTTCACAGGCAAGTACCTTCACCACTATGTCATCTCTTCAGTCCATATTCATTTATGTTTGAAGAGAGAGGTTGGGCATGCCAAGTCCTCTTGCTGCTGCATATCAACCGCAGACACATGTACCACCATGAATCTGTCTCTACATGTGTACTGGAGAATTGAACCCAGGTCAGCAGGATTTGCAAACAAGTTCCCTGGGCTATTGAGCTATGTTCCTGTGCCTCCTTTTACTTTCTCAGTTTTCAATGCTTGCCCTTTCGCTTTAATGGATTCTTAAATATTAACATAATGAAAAATGGTCTTGTAATTCCATGTCTGGTTTAAATGATCTGGAGAGGGAACTGAGACACTGCATTTCTAACAAGCTTCTCAGCAGTGCCTATGCTGTTGTGCTGTTATTCTACATCTATACACTGAGGCGAAAGTTTTGACACACTTCAAAGAAAGAAATTCCCAATAGTAATAAGTATGTGTTATAATTTTGTTGGTCACTTTCTGTATCTTTTCTTTAAATGCTATCGCCTACAGCTCTTAACATTAAATATCCATTCTGGCCTTCTTCTCTCATCCCCAAACCAGTGTATACAGTTCATACCTGGCATCATCTCTTTGAAGTTTCACTGACTTCATAAATCTCTAACTCCAAAACTGGAATTTTGCACTTATACTTGCTTACATGTCCATTTTCACTGTGACTTATTTCAGTCAATAGCATGACTATTTTCTTGGCAGCAAAGTCAGGACTGTGAAGACATTTATCTCATTCCATTATCGTCTACTTCTAATTTAACTTCAATCTATTTTAAAGATATTAGTTGAACTATCATTTTCTTAGTATAGCTTCTACTAGTGTTCCCTCTAAGGAAATCAGTTAATTCATACAACTAAGGCTTTTCACAGTAGTCTCTGCTTTTCCTATGTGGTGCTTTTCAAAATATGTATCTTTATTTTGTTTGAAGAATATGTCAAATGTCAAGTAAAATGATAGGTGTTGATGCAGTGTTAAACAGCACTCACATTCAGTCTCTGATTTTGTAGCACTAGAGAGGTTAGAGAGACTATACTTGCTGTGTTCAACAGTCTCTGCACTAGTTTACTGCTTGGACTTTAAATATTTGTTGAACAAATACTTCAAAAAAGATAAAGTACAGATGATAGGGTTTTAATCCAGATATTTTGACCTTCTAACTCTGTAATTTATTCTGCTTCCATGATACTTAAGTCACTCAAATTGAATTAATTTTCAACTGTCATTAATTTAAATAGCTACTTGATTTCTCCCTTAGGCCCTTACTGCCAGATCGAATGGCTCATCACTGCTGAATGTCAGCAGTGCTTTGTAATTGGACTAAGTGAAAACCAGAATTTGGTTACATTTTGTTAAAGAACAATTAATTACAGGATGTGCAGATAAAGTACTGACACCTAGAATTAAATGGGATAGATGCTAGAGATTATCTAACCAAAATATGCCAAGTTAATTTCCCCTAAGGGCCAACATCTGTTAGTTGATGGTGACAACCTAGAAGTGCTAAAAATGAGAGCAAATGCTCTACCCTATTTGGGCACAGCAGCAAAGAGTGCTGAAATCCATTTGCAATACTTATGATAGATATAGGATATATGATGGGGCATCGTAACATCTGCTTATTTACAGAATTTTTCTTAACATTTTATATATGTATAAAATGTTATATATATGTATATATATGTTTTTCTATAGTTATGTTATATAATGTTATATGTTATATATTATATGTTACACAATGTTATAAATTATATAATATATTATTTATATTATATTACATGTATATATATGTAAATATGTTTTTCTATAGTTAAGTTATATGTTATATGTTATATAATGTTATATAGTGTATATATATTATATATTATATGTTATATAATGTTATATATATGTACACACACACATATATGTATATATGTTTTTCTATAGATTATTATGATGATGTCATTTTTATTCTTGTTATTTGAATGGAATAACATTAAACAATCTTAAAATGATATATTAGGGCAAGCATGAAGACCAGTTGTGGGTGTGTATGTGTGAGAGGGAGTAATTCCAGTGAGACTGGCATTTCAGTTACTGGGCTCAGTGCAGAATATGCTCAAGGGCCACTGAAGCTGCCCAAGGCCTGGGTGGAACAATATGCAGGAAAAGCAAAGTCAGGATCCCTCTTATGGGATTGGGACATTGCCCTTCTGCTTTTGGATGAACCATTGAAAGTTCTTCAGCCATCAGTGTCCAGAATTCACCATAGTGACCCCAGTGTCTTCAGGTCTGTAGCATCAGGTTGTGTTATTCTACTGAATCCTTGTTTCTGCATTCTGAAGATCTGGGCTGAACCTTGATCCATTTTCTGAGATTCTTCAGCGTGTAGACAGGCTGTTATGTGATGTCTTGGTCTTCATACTAAGTGAACCAAACCTGACCTAGTAAGTTTCTCTCTCTTTAGAGATAGATACCTATGAATATTTTCAACTGAAACATCTGTCAGTGACCATATTTAGACCCATGTCTCCTTCAAATATGTTTCAAATTCAATTGTATTTTATAATTCTAAATATTTAAATTTATCGTCAGAACTCTTTGTCCTTCTATGTCTTGGCTTACAAAATCTTTTTACTTGGGGGACATACTTATGTTGTATTTATTTTTAAATAGCTGTTGGAAGTTACAAATATTGAGTAGGGTTACTTGGCTAAATGTAGTTACAATAGTTTTAATTTTATAAGAAGATAAGGTTATTTCTTCACTCTATTGTGTGGGTTGTCAATATTTGGTTTACTTCCTCATTTAAAAATGTGAGACAAAAATGGGATATGTTTAACCTGTTAATGTGTATAAAACAGGAACTTATATATAAGATTTGCCTTGTTGAGAACTGAAGTATATTAGAGGATGCGATTAATTAAATAAATTCCCCTACTTGCAATGTTAAAGACTGCTAAATGTTGAAGCTTAGGGTTTAGAAAAATCAGAGAATTTTCACTGAGTGATGGAAAGAATCCTTTCTTGTGAGACTAGGAACAACAGTAGCAACAAACAACTTAGCATAGTACAGAAGGATGTGCTACTGTGGGAGATCAGAATATGCAGAATTTGGCTGGGAGCATGGCTCCATGGTAATATGCTTGCCTTTTATGCAGGAGGCATTGAGCTCAATCCCCAGTAGGGGGAAAATTAAACAAAAGAAAACTGGATTTGATGACAAATTAACAAAAATACCACTGCCAAAACTAGGACATAATTTTAATCCATGATAATAAACATATTTGTATGTAGATTCTAGGTACAAAGTATATGTCAGGTTATTTTGTGTCTAGAGAGCAACACTTAGTCTTAGAAAGCAGGACTTGGAGAAGTCCAATTTTGTTTACTGTCCTTAAATTTGTATACTGTGTGGGTCTTCCTTTCTTATGATCTTCAAGATAATCTGAGAATCTGAAGGTATCATGAGATCACAACTACAACCAACCCTTCATGTGGTACTTCATGAAGTGTTGGTGAAATAACATGTAGTTGTCTTCAAAAGGGATCTTCAGACAAAATCTTTAGGGTACAGGATTGATAGGTTGATGATAAGTAGACGAGAATGAGTTTATTAGAGTAATTGGCACACATGATTATGGAAGCTGAGACAACCCTCAATTAGACATCTGTCAAGTGAAAATATCCAGGGAAGCTGATTGTGTGACCTTCTGAAGCTGAACTTCTGAGAACATAGAGGGTTATGAGTCAAAAGTCTGGATGACTTGGAGTTCTGATATCCAGTGGTAGAGGAAGAAGGGAGTCTTAGCTTCAGAACAGAAAGAAAGATACACTTTGTTTCTCTGCCCTTTTGTTTTTCAGAACATTCAGTGACTGGTTGGAGCTTTTATACAATGAGTGAGGTGACCTTCAGTTCACTGGGTCAAGTGCCAATCTCTTCTAGAGTCATGCTCACAGGCATGCACAAAACACTAGTGATCAGACAAGAACTTTCCTTAATTCAGAGAAGTTCACAACTGAAATGAAGCATCACAGACCTGCTTTGCATGTTTCTCTCATTCCCTTCCCAGTTTTGTGTTTTTCTCTACACTCTCTTTTTCCATGGCTTCCAGTTCTCAAAGAATGAATATATTAATCCTTTCCTCAGAGGCTGCTTTCACAAGAATACCTGTGTTAAGACAGGCAATTATTCACTATTGAGGTAAATGGTACTAGATAATAGTAACAAACAAACAAACAAACAACAACAACAAAAAAAAACAGCAACAACAACAAAAAAACACCTGGCATTTTCTCAGAAACTTTTTCTAGGTGAGTTTCACATGGCTATTAAAATGTGTGTGTGTGTGTGTGTGTTTGTATGTATATATATATACATACATACATACATACTAATATACACATGTAAGATATATGAAATTGTATTGTTAAAAAGCTATAGAAAGTTAGTTTTGAGGCTTTAAGAAGTAACCAGTACAAATAGTATTCACTCTCTAGGCTCCATTTTGAGGAACAAAATAACACTTGGCTTTCAAGATACAAATTTTACAAAGAGAAAAACCCCAAATGAAAGGCTGTTTTCTGAGGTGTTGCTGCTGTTATGGAATTATACAGCCTACTATTGTGTTGACACAAAGAACACAATAAACGTGTGATGGATATGTTAAGTATGAGATCTCAGCACTATAAATGTGAAACCTACCAATCGTCCTATTATTGTTTCTGATGATTGTCCTTTAAACTTTGTGGTATATTTTACTTTTAAATAACTAATTTAACTTGTGAAGGAGTCTGTCTACTGCTCAATTATATCCTTTTTATAATTTCAACATTCAGAAAAACATGGTTTAAAATACCTGACTTTTCAATAAATGTCCACAGATATTACTTAATCTTTATTCAAAAATATCTGTTGGTCTATGTGGATGATGCTAAGAGCTTTCTAATTCACTTATCTAAAGCAACTCGTCAATTTCTAGAATTAAATCAGCAAAATTTGTTGTTTGATTGGTATAACTCTTGACTTAAAATGATATACTGTCTGGCTAGAAAAACAAAACCTGTTTTATTTTCCTTTTTCTGTCCCATTTTAGAGTACTATATTGCTTCCCTTAGCTTTTCTGAACCTATTGCTAAGTGGACTCTTCAGAAAGAGCTTTATACATTTAAAACATTTTTTACTTTTGCAGATGGTGTTTTTCTGACAGGGACCTACATTTCAGTACTCAGAAATATTCATCAGGTACAAAATTTGTTTTCACTTATTTCCTAACAAATTCAGTTTTTTTTTTTCCTTCCTGCAGATGTGTTGCTAAAAATTATGGATATGAAGAACTTCTTTGGAAATTCTATCTTATTTGAAAGTGATGCTTTTGAAGTCATTCCCTTGGGGAATATTAGTAGTGTAGATTTTTTTGTATAACTTTTTATAGCAAAAAGGAATACAGAATTACCTAAGTATAAAGATCCGAATAAGTATGTTTTGCAAATAAAATATATACTCAAATGCTTTCTCAGAAGCAGGCTTTTTCCTGTTGAATCACAGAGAACAAATTTGTGTTTTATTTGGAGCAATATAAAAGACTTTGAAGATTTATGTGAGTGATGTAGTAAAGACTAAACTTGATGTACTTATGAAGTTAAAATATTCTATGTGTAAATAAGCATAATTGTGATAATGGAATGAGTTAGCAATTTCTTTTAAGAAGCATATAGATGCCCGGGGTAAGCCAGTTTTGCAAAGTAACATTTTTACTGTGACAGTTTAAATATCTTACATAGAAATAATATTTTGTTTATGCATTTTAAGTTTTAGCACCTCTGTAGTGAAGGATAATTTGTTAAATCTGTTATATTTCTCATTGTAATGTTAGATTTACTTATTTATTTATTTTGGTTTTTGGGAGTAGGTTTTCACTCTAGCCCAGGCTGATCTGGAACTCACTATGTAGTCTCACGGTGGCCTTGAACTAACAGCAATCCTCCTACTTTTGCCTCCCAAGTGCCACCACACTTGGCCTTAATTTATTTTTTATTAAGTTGAAATTTGTATGAATACATCATATGTTAGTACCATTATTTCCATCCTTCATGCCCCCATTATACTGAGGGCCCTTCTCAGTCACATTGCTGGTATTCCCCCTAGGTGTGCAGGGTCTAGATGTGAGAGCATCAGTCAGTCATTGTAAGGGGTGCCTCTGGACATTCCCTTCCACTCTGTGGCTCTTACATTCTTTCTGTCCCCTCTTCCACAACATTCCCTGAGCTGTGGTGGGTGTATTTTAAGTCTACTTTAGTGTTCTGCTCTCAGAAGATTCTGAATTTCTGCTTTGTGGTGTATCTTCTGTGTCTGTCTCCATCACCCTGGCCCTGGTTAACAGACTCTCTATTGAAGCAGCACTCTTGCTCATCTAGCAAATTCCTCTTTGGTTTTACCTTGGCCATGTGGCTGATGTGCTAGAGGTGGTTTATCTCCTCATTCTAGCTGCCTTCTGAAAAGGAAACACATGTTTTCCAAAGGTGACTGAGGTCAATGTAGGATCAATGGGATAAGAATTATTAATTAAAGGAGATTTAGGAGGGTGTTGACACTGTTTGGGCTAAAGACTAGTGGGAGCTTTTTGTTGGATTTTATGAATTTGGTCTCCATAGGATTCTGACAAAGTTCCTAGGTCCAGCTAAAGGTTCCTTTACACTGAGAGGATCCCTTAGCTAACCAGAAAACTGTTGGCTACCCACCTAGGCTGGTAGCTACTATTGCACAGGCATGTTCATCTTGTCTGGCTGGGTGCTTTGGTATAGCAGTGTCTCATGTTCGCACACAAGGCTTTTGACCATTTTCCCACAGCAGCTTATGTAGTGCTTTCCTGTGCTACAGGGGCAAACCATCTGGGGACTGCCTTCCTTCCAGATTCCATCTATATCTCTCAATGTTCTGATTTTCTGTGTTGGCAGCATGTGGTGTCTTTACAATAGGGTCTTATCTTTTACTTCAAGCAGGTAATCAAGTTCTTTGACCAAAGTCTATCTTGTTTTAGGGACCTTGTAGGGCTCTCTGATCAACATCTCAATGTGGATTGTATCTAATTTCTGGTACTGGGAGTTATAAGACAGGTTCAAATGTTTTAGGATTAACAGTCATTACACCCTCTCCAAGGCCCTTCTTACCTGACAATCCCTGCATACTCCTGATGAGGGTTGTATCATGTAGTCTGCTTTCCAGAAGAAAAGTTTTTATGAAAAAAATATTTTGGATTTAGTTTTGTGTGTATTTCCTGTCCACTCCCATTCCCCCTTGTTGACAAACTTCCTTCCATTTTATCTGTTCCTTGACTTGCCTGTCGGGTATGCCTGCAACTCAAGGTGTTCCAGGTTAGGAGCCACAGATGAGGGACAACATGCAGTGTTTGCTTTCTGTGCTTGTGTGAGTGTGCATAGTTTTATCTCCAAGCCCATCTCCGTCTATTTTTCTACAATTTTCATTATATCTAATATTTCCTAACTAGTGAGTAGAATTTCATTGTGTATATATATATGTACCACATCTTCATTATCCAATCATCAAACAATGGGCATCTGGGTTGACTACAGTTTTTACCTACTGTGAATTGAGCAGCTATAAATAATGATTGAGCAAATATCTCTGCAGTGAAGAGTGGAGCCTTTAGAGTAGATGCCCAAAGTGGAATAGCTATGTCAATTGGCAGCTCTATTTTCATGAATTTTTTCAGAAGTCTCCACATTTATTTCCAAAATGGTTGTACAAGTTTGCTCAACCACCAGCAGTAAATAAGGGTTCTAATTTTCCTGCGTGCTTCTCAACATTTTTTGTTGATTGATTTTTTTAATGAGTAAGGTAGAATCTCATAGTTGTTCTCATTTGCATTTCCCTGAGAATTAAGGATGTTAAAAGTTTTCTTGAGTATTAGCCATTTGTATTTCTTCCACTGATAATTACATATTCAGCTTTCTTTTCTATTTTTTGAGTAGATTGCTTGACTTTTTTATTGTTTGGTTTTTTGAGTTCTTTGTAGATTTTAGATATTAGGCCTCTGTCAGTGGTATAGCTGATGAAGATTTTCTCCTGTTCTATGGGTAGTCTGTTGGCTCTGTTTATGGTATAGTTTTCAGTACAAAAGCCTTTAATCTTCATGAGATCCCACTGGTTGAGTGATTGTTTAATTTCCTGGGCTACTGGGTATTGTTCAGGAAGTCTTTCCTCACTCCTATATACCTATCTCCATAGAGAGTTCCTCCTAGTTGTTCTGTCAGTTAAGAGTTTCAGGTGTTATATTGAAGTCTTTAATCCATTTGGATTTGGTTTTTGTGCAGGATGAGAGGGTCTAGTTTTATTTTTCTATGTGAGATTATCCAAGTTTCCCAGAACCATTTATTCAAGATGTTGTCCTTTGTCCAGTGAATGCAGTTGGCTCCTTTGTCAAAGATCATGTAGCTATGGTTGCTTGAATAAAGGACCAGGGTTTCCATTTGTTCCATTTGTCTACATGTCTGGTTTTGTGCTAGCAACATGATAAATTTGTTACTATGGCTTTGTAGTATAGCTTTAGATCAGGTGTGGTGATACCACCAGAGGTGTTTTTTTGCTGAGGATATTTTTAGATATCTGAGGTCTTCTGCATTCCATATAAATTTTGAGGTAATTTTTCTATCTCTGTGAAGAATGATGCTGGGATTTTTATTGGTATTGTGTTGAATCTGTATATTGCTTTTGGTAGGATTCAATTTTCACAAAATTAATTCTACCTATATAGGAACATGAAAGGTCTTTCCATCTTCTCATGTCCTCCTCAATTTGAAGTGATTTTATCTGTTTAGTATATGTCTTTCACCTCCTTGGTTAGTGTTATACCAAGGTATTTGATTTTTGTATGGCTACTAAAAATGGGACAGACTCTGTATATCTGTCTTTGGCATAATGGAAGGCCACTAATTTTTGTTTGATGATTTTTGAATCATGCCACTTTACTGAAGGAAGTTATCACTTTTTGGAAGTTTAATGGTAGAGTCTTTTGGATCTCTTATGTATAGGATTATGTCATCTGCAAATAGGGCTGCTTCTTCCTCTCCAATTTGTATCCCTATCATATCTTTATCCTATCTTATTGTGTGGGCTAGCAATTCTAATATTATGTTGAAGAGCAGTAGTAATAGTGGGCATTCCTGCCTTGTTCCTGATCTTACTGGGAGTTCCTTGAGTCTATCCTCATTAAGTATAATTTGGGCTGTAGGTGCTTTTTATATAGCCCTTATTATGTTGAGATATAAATCCTCCATGCCTAGTCTCTCCAGTGTTTTGATAATCAAGTAATATTGTATTTTGTTATCTGTTGAGATGACCTTGTGTTTCTTGTGTTTAAATTTATTTATGTGGTGTATTATGTTAATCAATTACCATATGTTGAAACATCTCTGCCTCCCTGGGATGAAGTCTTGATTGAGGTGGAAAATGCTTTTGATGTTTTGTTTAATTCAGTTTGTCTGGATTTTATTCATGTATTTTGCATACAAGTTCATCAGAGGTGTAGGTCCATAGTTTTCTTTTATTGTTTTGTATCTGTCTGATTTTGGCATTCATGTGATATTGGCTTCATAGAAGGAGTTGTAGGGGTTCCCTGTTCTTTGTTTATGTGAAATAGCTTGAGAAAATGAAGTTTCAGTTCTTCAATGAAAGTTTAGTAGAATTTGGCTGAGAATACATAGGATCCTGGACTTTTTCCTGTGGGGAGGTTTTTGATGACATTTTCAACCTCAATGGATGTAATGAGTTTGTTTAGGAGATCCATCTGCTCTGGTCTCAGTTTTGGTATGTAGTATATGGCTAGGAATTATCCATTTCCTCCAGGTTATCAAATTTTGTGGAGTAGAGGTATTGGAAATATGTCCTCATGATTCTTCCACTTCCATTGATGTCTATTGTGATCTCCCCTTTTCATTTTTGATTTAGCTAATTTGAGATTTCTCTACTTTTTGTTTGATCAAGTTGGCCAGGGATTATCTATCTTGTTTATTTATTTATTTTTGAATAACCAACCCTTTATTTTGTCAATATTTTTAATTGTTTTCTTAGTTTCCAATCCATTAATTTCTGCTCTGATCTTAATTATTGCAATCCATCTGGAAGTTTTAGGATTGGATTGCTGTTGATTTTTCAATGCCTTTAGGTAGATGGTTAGGTTATTAATTTGAAAGCTCTCTGTCTTTGTTATGAAAGCATTTATTGCTATAAATTTTCCCCTTAAGATGGCCTTCAAACTGTCCCCTAAGTTTTGGTATGTTGTATTTTCATTATCATACAGTTCAATAAATTTTACAATTTACTGTTTGATTTCTTCCATGACCAATTCTTTGCTTCGTAGCATGTTATTTAGTGTCCAGGAGCTGCTACAGTTTCTGTTGTTAACATGTAGCTTTAAGGCTTTATAGTCTGATGTGATCTAGGGAGTTATATCAATTTCCTTAATTTATAGAGGCATGCTTTATGGCCTAATATATGATCTATTTTGGAAAAGGTTCCATGGACTGCTGAAAAGAATGTGTATTCTGAGTACTGAGGTGGAATGATCTGCAGAAGTCTGTTAGGTCTAATTGATTTATGGTTGTATAGAGCTCTATTATTTCCCTGTTGATTTTCTGCTTGGATGATCTGTCTAATGACAATAGTGTGGTATTGAGGTTCCTACTGTGATGGTATTGGGATTTATTTCTGATTTGTTGTCAAGTAAGTTTTGCTTTATAAAGTGTGGTGCACCTATGTTTGGTGAATATAGATTGATGATTATAATTTTCTCCTATCCAATCATTCTCTTAATGTATAAAAAGTGGCCTTATTTTACTTAATTATTTTTTGTTTGAAGTCTATTTTGTAAGATATTTGCAAAGCCACACTCACTTGTTTGTTACTTCTATTTGCTTTGAAAATACTTTTCAATCCTTTCACCCTGAGAAGGTATCTACCCTTAATGATGAGGTAGGTTTATTGAAAGCAACAGAATAAGGGCCCATTTTTCTGATCTACCCCATTAACTTGTGTCTTATGAGGGAGTAATTCCATTAATATTTAAAGTTACAACTGTGAAGTTTCATTTAATTCCTGCCATGCTAGAGGGTTTGTGGAATTTGGTGATTTTAACTTTTTAATGCATGCTCTAGTTTTGGTTATTGTGTTTGTTCTCTTGTAAGCTCTTGAGATTGGTTGTTTGATTCTTCTGGGTGGAATATTTCCTTCAGTATTCTCTGTAGAGCTGGCTTTTATCATAGAAAGTTTTCCTTCTCCATCTATTATGAGGGTTACTTTTTCTAGGTGCAGGAGTTTTGGTTGGAAACCATACTTTTTAGGCTTTGAAGTGGTTCATTCCATGCACTTCTGGCTATCATGGGTTCCATTGAAAAATCTAAGGTAAATGCGATGGAATTGTTTTTGTCTGTAATGAGTTGTTTATCTCTTGTTATTTATAGCACTCTCTCATTGTTTGCATTGTTGAGAGTTGCAACTATTACGTGTCCTGGACAGTTTATTCTTTGGTCCTGTTTGTTTGATGTTCTGTGTGCTTTTTGTATCTGGGTGGGCCTCTCTTTTGAGATTGGGAAATTTTTCTTCAATAACTTGGTTTAATATCTTCTCTATGCTTCAGGCCTGGATTTCCTCCCCTTCTGATATACCCATGATCAGGATGTTCAGTCATTTTAAGGCATCCCACAATTCTCTTATATTCTGTTTACACGATTTTTTTTTAAAACTTAGCAAACTTTTTGGACTCCTGATAATTTTCTTCTGTCTTGTCATCCAGTTCAGAGGTTCTGTCCTCTGCATGACTGACTGTGTTAGTGAGAACTTCTAGAGACACTTGTTTTGAGAGAAAGAGGCAAAGAGAGAGAAAGAGAGAGGGGGGAGGAGAATGAGGATGGGCTCACCAGTTCCTATCAGCCGCTGTGAACAAACTCCAGAAATGTGCACTCCTTGTGTGTATGCACGACTTTGTGCATTTGAGTCACTTGTGCATCTGGCCACATGGGACCTGGAGATTTGAACAGGAATCCTTAGGCTTTGCAAGCAAGCACCTTAACCACTAAGCAATACCTCAAGTCCTAGAGAGGTTTATAAAAGCTGTATTTGATTTTTTTTTCTGTTTTGTATTTTTGCATTTTGTCCATCTTTTATTGAGGTCCCATTTGTGATTTTATTGATGTTTCCTAGAATTCATTCTTGTATTTGGTCATGTCTTCTTTAACCTTAATCAGCTGGTTATTGAGATCCCCTATTTGTTGAGTTGCCTTCAATTTATTTAGCTCTCTTTTGAGATCTCTCTTATTTTCTTCAATTAAGTTAATCATAGTGACAAAATCTGTGTGTTGTAAGAGATAATTCTGCTCAATTTCATTTATTTGATTGTTGGGTTTTTTTGATGGTTTGCTTCCAGATCATTAATTTGCTTGGTCAGGGTCACATGGCTTTGTATTTTCATTTTGGGATTCAATTTCTATTGTTTCCTCTATATTCTTATTGGAGGATTCCATTGTGTGACTAGGCATCTTTGGTGGAGCTCTATCAGTTTTCTGACTTTTTTTTTTTTTTTCATTGTGGACTACACATCTAAAGGTAAAAGTCTTATTTTACTAAGGAAGAAGCAAGTATTTTTCTCTGTAGACTCTTTAGTGAGTGCTCTGTTTTACATTTGAACCAGATTGGAGTAGGATGGGGTTATAACCACAGATACACAGCCTATGTACATTGCAAGTGCAATAGGGCTCCTTGGGAAACTAGGAGGTGGGGCACTGGGAATTCGAGCTTACTTTGTTTGTGTGCCCTCTTCAGCACAAGGGATCAGGGGTTTAAGGAGCCTGGACCTGGAAATCTGGGGAGCCAGGAGCAGAAAACCAGCTCCCAGAGTGGTATGTGCATCCTCTGGTGCAGAGGAACAGGAGGTTGAGAGCCCAGGGGCCAGCCAATCCTGAAGTTGTGAACAAAAAAGCCTGTGCCAGCAACAGAAATGCAGGCTTCAGGCTCTCCACACCAGCAGCAAGGGAACTAGGAGCCACAGAACTGGGAAGTGGGGAACAAACTGGAAGAGCTGTGCACACCCTCCAATGCACAGCAACATCGAATTGGGAACTCAGGAGCCTGTCAATGAGGAAGCTGGAAGCAAAAGGCCAGCTTCCATGGAACATACTCAGGGTCCGGGCCTCCCCACGTCAGCAACTACTGTTAGTTGTTTGTTTGTTTGTTTGTTTGTTATAATGTTTTATTTGGTATGAGTCTAATGAATCAAATAAAAACATTTTAGTAACTAGCATAATATCTGGATTTCCAGATTTTTAATTGAATCATTGAATAAATAAAATAACTGAATTAATGCACATTACCATACATTAGGAAACACACATCACCGTATAATTAGAGAATCATTTTACATGTGTTTCTTTGGAAATATGTTATATAAAGTATTTTAAAATATAGGTATTTGCCATACAGCCTAGTTTGTAGGCATGCACATGCTCATGAAGCATTTTCTATCGGATATAATGCTCTAACATTTAGCACAGGGACCCTGAAGGTTGAGAGTTGACATTTAGGATGACACTGTTCAACCATGCTTCACAGAATTTAAATGTATATATGAGGCTGTGCTCCTTGTTCGTGGTTGCATCAATACTAAGTGGTGCATACTAATTAAGAATCATTTACAATTATTTTGAGTAACTATGTATTCAAGTTTCTTCATAAGTTCTCCTTTCACTTTGAGAAGGAAAATAATAGTTTTATGCTTATTTCTTGATTTGTAAAATAACAGTAACAGCTAGGCAAGGTCACACCTAAATGCCATCACTTCACTGAGAGGTTGGGGCAAAAAGATCACAAGTTCAAAGCAAGTCTGGGTTACACAGTGAGTACCAGGTGAGTCTAAGTGCTATAAAGAAACTCTCACAAAATAAACAAATGGATAAATAAAGTGAACTAAAATAAAATATCTATAACTGATATTAAATACTGTGTTTTTTAAAGTATGAAATGGTAACTTCTGTCACAAGTTGTCCTATAGTTTTTATTTTTAATTTTTCTTCACGTTTCAAATCAACACTTAAGAAATTATATATATGTGTGTGTGTGTGTGTGTGTGTGTGTGCTTTGAGTGTGAGTGTGCAGGTGCACGTGGGCATTTGCCTGTCAAGGTCTCTTGATTCTGCAAATGAATGTTGTTCCAGCTTTATGTGGGTGGTTGGGGAATTGAACTCTGCAGGTTTTACAAGTAAGCACCTTTAGCTACTGGGCCATATCTATAACTCTTCAGCTTTTGTTTTTGTTTAAGCCTGGGGTTCTTATTATAGTACACACAAATTCTTAAAATAGTATCATAATTTTATAAATAGTTCTCAGTGGAAATATTATAGGATCAAATTTAATTCTTATGAAATTAATAGAACTTAAATATATTTACTTTGGTTTTCTAAAATACAGGTTGCAATAACGTATTACCCTATTTAGAGAAATTATGTTTTAGCAAATTATAAAATTTGTTTTTCTTTAGTCTGCCAAAATATTTGTATCTTACATCATGTTTCAAACTTTGTAATTCATTTTATAAGTAATTATTTAATTCTTTTAATAAATCAGATTTCAATGTTACAGCAGTATAGGAAAGCAGAAATGGTGCTTTATCCCTCTGAGTGTGTATTTTAAAAAAGATAAATATATACAATTAACCTTATCTGTAACTTAGTTGAGAGATGCTGTTTCCATAAACTGACCTTCATTTACTGCTGAATGATGTTCAATACATCACAGAATTAAGTGTAAATGACCCTTTAAAATTAATTCAGTGATATACTGAGCAAGAACTTAAGAAGACACAACTGACTACTTATCTAGTAGGTAGTATGGAATGAACGATGGGTGCTGGCCTTACATGATATGCTCCTCATTGATATCAAGTTTAATCTGAAAGCCTTGAGATATGTTTTGGAACTGAGATAATATTGAATTGCCTTAACTTTTTATTCTAGGCCTATATTAGCTATTATCAAAGGGCTTCTACGTATAGGTGTAAAATTAGCTTTTTGTTATGAGAAGAAAAAAACTGAGCAAAAACAGCATATGGAAAGAAAGAAAGTTTATTGCAGCTCATGGTTTTGAGGGGCAAGTTTCATCATGGTGTGGAAAGCATGCCAAAAGCAGATAGCACTTGTCACATCAACTAGGTGGAAGCAGCAACAATGAGTTAAGTATGAACTTTCTATGGTGCTAGGAAAATTAACCTCATGATCCACCCCCGCACAGTGAAGCACCTCCTCCATTAAGGCTTCACCTCCTAATTGCTCAAAAATTCCACAAGTTACCACTAGCTGGGACCAAGTATTCAAAAATATAAGCCTAGTGAGGAGGTGCATTCCACTCAAACCACTGTATTGTGCTCTTTGCCTCCATGGACTCAAGACCACTTCATGTTGCAAAACATATTCAGTCTAAGTTTAAACGTCTCCATAATATTTACTGTCCAAACAAGGATAAAAAACATACTTTCATGTGAAACTAAATACAGTTATGTAACTGTGAGCCCTATAAAATCAAAGCGTGAGTTACATCTAACACAGAGTAAGCATTCCTTTTCAAAGTGGAGGTATTTGGGCATAGCAAGGAAACATTGGACCAATGCAAGATCAAAGATGAATGGGAGCAAACATCAAGTTCTGTGTCTCAATCTGTCACCTGGGATTTGTGATGAAGTCATCCGGGCTCTACAAGGCGTGGGTAATCTATCTTCTCAAGCTGTGATATTTGCTCTTTGAGGCACCGACTTTTCTTAACAAACATTCCATCATCCTGGCATTTTCGCCATCTTGGGGTCTCCACTGCAACACACTGTTCATTTTCACAGCCCTTTGCTGTGGCCCTTCATGGCCTTCATGAAGGGGTTATGACCCTACTTCACATCACAAGGACTGTGCACACTTCATGATCCTACATTTCTCTTATCTTCTATGCTTCCAAAACCAGTACAAGGTAAATGATGTTCCCAAATGTGTTAATGGGGGGGATTAAACTTTGAGGAAGAGAAAACTCTTTCAGCATTCTTCCCTCAGGCACCTTTCTTTCAAAAGGCTTCACATTGTTTCTATTTTCCCAATGCAGAGCATATGTTCCAACTTAATAGTAGTAATCTCTTAAACAACTGCATCTAACTCTCTGAGCCCAGGATCAAAATCTGCTCACATTTTTCCTGTGCCAAAATTCACATTTGTCATGTCCTTCTGTTTTGTGTTTTCTTTTGCCAAAAAGTCCATTACTTTTAAGTTCAATTTTGTTCAAGCTCTCAAGACATGGTCAAAATACTACCAGAGTATCACACAAATTGCCTCTAGCCCAGTTCTCAATAAAGTCCATCTCATAAGCCAAGATTTCACAGTTCATAGTTCTCTTTGAATTTAAGTTTCTGAAATTTTCATCATAATGGCTCATCAAGCTCTGCTTATAGCACTGCAAGGCTATTCTAGTCCTCCCATGTACCTACCAAAATCTAATTCCAAAAGACTAAATTTAGCACATGGTCACATTCATTGGAACAATGACCCCACTCTCAGTACCAATGTTTTGTAGTAGTTATCTTCTCATTGCTGGAGAAAAACACCAGACCAAAAGCAGTGTATGGAAGGAAAGAGTTTGTTTCTGTGTATAGTTTTGAGGGGAAGTTTCATCATGATAAGGAAAAGACAGCAAAAACGGACAGCATGAAGTCACATCAGCTAAGAGGAAGCAGCAGGAATGAGCTAGCTATGAATATCCCATAGTGCTTGGCTAATTAACCTTGGTGATACAATTCCTCAAGGAAGATTGTCCCTCCCATAGACTCCATAAGCTCCCTAAGTTGTCACCAGCTAGGAAGCAAGTATTCAAAACATGTGCACCTACAGGCAACATTTCTTTCAAACCAACAGGATAGGCAATGGTTTTCACCAACTGTGATATAGTGAGATGAAATAGGGATCAGGGAATGGAGACAAGCCTGTGGTTATTGTTCGGTCTGTGGCTCTACAAGTCACATAGTCCTAGAGTCTTACATTAGATAGAACACAACCTCATATCTCCGCAGGCACTTTGATTACAGAGCTCAAGAGAATTTAGCATGGTTTTTAAAATTGCTTTAATAAAAGAAACTCCTCTTAATAATTTGTTGATCAACTGTATCCTATCTGACTATTTCTTCAGATGAGGATACTGAGTTTAATTCAGCAGTATACAGAAAGATAAATTATCCAATCATGACAGATATGGAATGAGAAATATTGGCTCAAAATGGTCTAAAATGAAATCACACTTATTTGGTAATTATTAACATTTAACATACAAATACGTATTGGAAATGAACAACATCTACTAAAGGTAGAGAGTATTATTTATAGTGAGGCCCAAATTTCAATGATTATAAATCTTTTATTAATGGAATATTCTAGGATTAGCATACTATGGAACATAACTTTGAGAATTTTGGTTTAAACTTGGGATATTCCATAAAATGACAGCTAATGATCAGTAATTTGGAGACTAAATAAACCCTAATTTGTTATGTTTATTTTCATCTAAGTTGGTACTTTAGTTATAGTCCCAAAGTTGCCAACATTTTAGAAATTAAATATAATATTATTATAATTATATATTCATAAGATACATATACATATGCATATGTATATATATACATTAAGTATGTATATATATATATATATATATATATATATACAAACATAAATATCAATTTTTAGAGATCTGTTTGAAGTTCATATATCTAAAAATTATTAAAATTATTAATATTATTTATAGCATGATTTGGAGTAAAGGGAACACATTGTACCTTGAAATTTACCAATACAACCAATACAAACTTTCCGTTGACAAAATTTCACATGCTTTAATACTTTATTTTGATACCTATGCCATCCACTATTTACCAACTTGCATATAAGGATATTTATATATCAGGTATATGTATAGAGTTAGAGATAATTTCAGGGCTGGAGAGATTGTTCAGTGGTTAAGGCACTCTTCTTAGTACCCACATAAAGCCACATATACAAGGTGGCACATATGTCTGGAGTTCATTTGCAGTGGCTAGAGGCTCTGGTGTGCCCATTTTCTTTCACTCCATCTATCTCTTGCTCCCTTTTTCTCTCATTCACTCTGTCAAATAAATAAATAAAATATTTTTAAAAAGAAGATAACTTCATATTAGCAGAATATACAAATTAGCTTATTGAATCTGTGTTAACTGAGCATAGTTCAACTATTATAACAATGGACAGACATAATTAAAGTAAGACTTGATCAAGAGTACGTAAAAATATCTTCATATTTCATGGTTACTGTTCAAAATATATTTTTATATATTTATTTGCAAGGAGACGATGGGGGCGGGAAGGGAGAATGGGCGAGCCAGGCCTCTTGCTACTGCAAATGAACTCCTGCTGCATGTACCATTTTGTGTATCTGGCTTTTGGGGGATATTGGGGAATTTAACCAGGGCCCTCAGGCTTTGCAAGGAAGTTCTTTTAACCATTGAAATACCTCCCTAGCTCCTCTAATTCTTGTTTCTATCTCCCACTCCTGTGGTTTATGTTCATATTTTATATATGTTGCTTCTGTTATAATGTAAAGTGTGTTGCTTGAACAGTCTGGGCAAAGTTCTCCAGACTTAGGCAAGGTCAGCCATAGAGAACAGTACTATACAGAGCAAAGCAACCACTGGTAGGTGGTATTTTTTATAGAGGATATAAAGTTTCTCATTTGAAAGAATCATTGTTTCAGAGGATTCTGAAAATACCAGATTTAAATTAACTGTTCTCCAAATTACAAACCATGAGATAATTTCATGTATATTTTTAGGTAGCTAAGATGATGATGGTGTTTGCTTCTAACTCAGTATCAATTAGAAAAGCCTTTGCCATTATATATAGAGCCCAGGTGTAATTGTAATAGTATTGAATTGAATGTCATCATATAAAATAGCATATGGGATTGCATGACCCAAGGAATGGCTACTGAAATATAGTCTTTTTCTACTCTTTCATTCAGTGGTTCAAATTATGCCAAGGTCATTTGTGATTGAGAGCTATCTGATGGTTGTCACTATTCTCTAGGAAAAATTAATTGCAGGTCACAATTCTATTCTGTGTGAAAAGCAGAGCTGGATCTCTCTCTCAGGGCAGGGTTCTGGGAAAGCTTTTTTTGAAGCAGTGCATGCTATAGCTGTATTCATGTAGATTCTGTCTTAAAGCAAGCTGGCATGGTTTTTTTACACAGATCCACATGCCACAAACGTACTTCTAAGACAAAAAGTATTCATGCACTTATTTTTCTCTGAATTATTATCTACTTTAGAAATGCATTAATTTGAAGAGTTTTCCACTTTTTGTCATGTCTAACCAATAGTGGTTTTGGTCTTTTGACATTTTACTATTCTTACACAGTAATAAGTAAAATTTTCTATATTAAATATTATTATGTGTGTTCTTATGTGCATTCTTTTGCATTGAGAATGATATACCTTCTTTCAAAAATCCAAAATGTTTAATTAATAGCAAAACAATAGTTTAAGAGGCATGAAAGTGCTAACCATAGACAATGATCATGAATTTGAAAATTTCAATTACAAAGCACAGAAATGTGTGTGTGTGTGTGTGAAATACCCACACATATATACATAGACACATGAGTATTAACCATTCAATGTAAAGCATTACTTATCATCAATGGACTATCTTCTGACATTGCACTGGGATAGAACTATACAGTAAATAATGAATTGTGGGATGCAGCCAGGCTTGCAGAAAATAACTATTTGAGGGATGGTGCATGAACAGAAAGCTGTAATTTTGACAGGTGGCAAGGTGTCGTGTCACCAAGCCTTTCTAAAGCCTCATATCTCATACCTATTGATTAATGGCTCTAATTAAGGAATGAAATCAAGCATGTGAAGACAGGGGATCGCTGTAGGTCCTTGTTTGGTAGTTTTCTCTTCCTAGCACACGACTCATCCATCTAAATATCACTGCACTTTCATTTATTACTACTGTATGGTAAAACAAAAATGGCAAGAGGGGTGCATTCTGATCTTCTCCCTCTATTACAAAAATGTGATTTCACAAGGTCTGAAGGAAGAGAACATGCCACAGCATCGTTTGAATGAGCACTGCCATGTGAGATGCTGCAATTGCTGATGCTGCGAAGGGGATCTGACTGAGACATGTTCAATTGCCTTTAAAACAAGAGATGGTGTTAGTGTGCTTCTTGGAGTTGATCTTGCCAAATCCTTACTTTTAGACCTGAAATCCTCCTATGTGACTTAAAATATTTAGCTATAATAAGAACGCCCATTGAGATACACCAAATATCATTTGGGTCACTGGGAAGAAAAATAAAGCAGTTAATAATAATAAATTAAAGAAGAATATAAGGATGCATGTCCGCCTAACAAGACCCCAAATATGACATTGTTACACACAGCTGAACAAGTCCCACAGAAAATTTCTGGTCCTTTGGCCCAATATGAAAATATTGACTCCAAAGTAGATATTCAGCTCATGTTAGTTCAAGAGATCCTGTAGCTGGAGCTTAAAGTGTACATGGTTAACTATTATTTTTCCTTTATAATTCATAAGCTAAACATGTGTTCAAATAATATATTACAAATCCTGGAAAATTTTTGTCATATTTAAAGAATTTTTTATTTAATATCATTGAAAATGAAGTTAACATTTCATAACAAAATAAATTTGCACTTTTTAAGAATGCTTGTTTGTTTTGTCTATGTTTTTAATCACATGCTATATATAGCTCTGATTAAATGTAGTTAATTCTGATTATTTAACAGAAAGATATTTATTGAGAATGTTCAGATATTTTCTTCCTTTGCCACTTCACTATGCTTTCATATATTATAGAAGCATATAATTATTTCATCTCAAAATAAGTAACTCTATCTTTAGTTTTTAAATAGCCTATACTTATATACTAAAACAATTTCAATTTTCTCTAGTGTATGCTAAAATGTTTTAATAAAATTCAGAAAATATTAAAAATTATAAAAACAGAAAATGTATACCTTGTCAGTTTTCTAGACATAAGACTAAGTATTTTTTATAAGGGGCAAATATTTAAGTTACATCCAAAATTTGTAAATCTTTAAACATATAGATTGCTGAAATCCTAGGTACATGCCACATATTTTTATGTCCTATACTTTGGATTAAAAAATTGGGAATGACTACAAGATGAAAAGCTTTATTTTTTCTCATGAAATATTGATTTCTGAAGCAATATGTAATTAAATTATTGGATGTAAAATCCATGTTTATACTGGTATAAATAGGAATACAAAAATATGAAGCATGTTGTGAAACTTAAAATGGTTTTCTTTCTTTTCACATTATAATTAACCTGCATATACTCTTTTTATTTATCGTTATACCCTAGCTCATTGCTTTATTTTCTTTAAGAATATTTAAAACAAAAGTAGTGATAAAATCATTGCTTAGTGAAGCAAGTAGTCATTGAATCCAGCTATGCACATTAGAAAGATGTTACATAGTGCATACTTTTAATAATGATCATTTAGAAGATAATTTTAGTATCCACACAAGGGAAAAATGGATTTTTGATGAGTTCTTATATGACCATATGTGGTATTAGTCAGTGTGAGGTATTGCTAGCAAGCTCATTGCTTTCAAAAATCAAAGTTAAATGGTTCATCTATCATCAGAATTTGTGTCCGGGCGACTTGTCTGAACATCAGTATGATTTATGGTTTGAATTGGAGGAGTCAACCATGCATGTTTCTTAGTTTATCGTTTTATGCTGTCTTCAATTAAATGTCTATAAACACAGTGATGGCTTTATGACATTGTCCATCAATAAAGACTATCAGATTTTGCATGAGGATATGTAATTTTCAGAAAAATAATGACCTTTTGACTTCTATATATCCTGTTGTTACTTTTATACACATGCATGTGTAGTATTTCATCATAGTAAAATCTATTACCTAATTTTTAATATGGGTAGAAGGCTTATTTTTTTGAATAAGCTTAATTATTGTTTAATATTTCTTAAACCCTAAAATTACCAAATTGTGATAATAATTGGAATTGAACTTACATCTCTCTGTTTTTCACACCACATGATAAATGCTTTTCATGGAAGGCCAAAAATAAAAAATAAAAATAAATAAAAGAATAGATCAGGATATTTTCCTGCATGCTGATTCTAAATCTGATGGTTTTATGGATTCAAAGATTTTAAATAGATTTTGCGAGGAGAAAGTAATGTATATGATAAAATAAAATTAAATTATTCCATATAAAGGATGAATCCTGGAAAATCTTGTGTTTTCATTTTCTTCAGGACATTGAATAATGATCCTCTCAGTCTTCATATTTATGAACGTGGTGTATGGTATTCACACTGGCAGCTTGTGGAGGCTGAATCATTTTCTCTGTAGCTGTGCTCTGATATTGTGGCTGACAGGAGTGCATTGTAAAAAAGAATTAGTATTCTAGGTCTTAAAGCTATGTTGAATATCTTTTTAGCATATTCTTAAATAAAAAATACAATGTGAAGGTTTTTATATAACAAATCATCTCCATGTAATTTAAGGACAGGAGAGCAGAAATGAGACAATTAAGGCAGGGTTAGATATAAATTTAAACAAATATGCTTTTGTTGATGCAAAATATTGCATATCTATGGTATTGCTGCTATATTAAAAAATTCTTTCTACTATATAAGACAAATGTGCATATGTGGCAGGTATGTGAGGCTCTAGCCAATGATTCTCATGGTTCACCGCATTGTGGGAGTACCCTAAGATCCCTGTGTAGCCACAGATAGAATCTCATATGTCATTATACATTTGAGAAACACACTTTATTTCTCTCCTATAAATTAGCAGAGGTTGAATCCATGAATAAATTGGATATAGAAACCAAAAAAGACCTTTGACTTCAATTATCTATATAATTCAAGCAAGTGAAAATCATATATTAGAATGAAAGTACTAGGTTTCTTTCCAAGCAGTGAGATGTCTGGCCATTTGTGAGAAATAGTGCATGCTCTCAGTTCTGCATTATTGAAAAATATAAGTAGCCTTCTAATTTCCAAAGTCCTCAGACATGTACAGAAATGAATAATTAAATATTGTTTTTCTTCTTAGTACAGTGAGACTGGATTGCTACTTTATTGTTAAAGCAAATATATATATATAGACATACATATTCATATATATTATTTATTTATTTGAGAGAGAGAAAGAAACAATGGACACACCATTTAAAAGATAGCCTGACAACCTAGTGACATGGTTGTTATAGAGATAACCAGCTATTTTCTCTTTTTAAAATATTTTAGTTATTTATTTACTTGAGAGAGAGAAAGAGGCAGAGAGAGGGAGAGAGAACGGGCATGCCAGGGCCTCTAGCCACAGCAAATGAACTCCAGATGCATGTGCCCCTTATGCATCTGGCTTACATGGGTCCTGGAGAATGAAAACAGTTTCCTTTGGCTTTGCAGGCCAACACCTTAACTGCTAAGCCATCTCTCCAGCCCCAACCAGCTATTTTCTGATTGGATTTGAGGTCACAATCAAAAACCCATGGCTGGGAAGGTAATGGCCTTAGGGGGGGACCCACTAATGCTGTTTTGCTGAATGGACATCTTATTAAACTGCCAAATTATAATTTTTGGAGACAACCAAAATGAATAATCTATTTTATTACAAAATCACATAAATGCATAAATCATTGATACAAATTCTCAGTTATCAGCTGAGGTTGTTTTTATTTTTACTTTTATTTATATTTTGGGGACAAATATTCATTCTTGACCAGATTGACTTGGAACAAACCATGTAGCTCAGGATGATCTTGAGGCCTTGAACTTGCAGCAATCATCCTATCTCAGTCTGTCAAGTTGTGAGATTATAGACATGAACTACCATGGCCATCTTTCAAATATAAATTATATATGGTACTTTTGTCTAATTTCAAGAATTAGTTGATTTTTTACTGAAGAAAATATGTAACCTACATTAAAGTTATTTCTAATGTAGGTAGATAATAAATGATCTTTTTGCTACTTCACAAGAAGTTCTATATTTTCACAAATGCACTGAAAAAGGGGTTGTTTTGGGGTGTGTTGTGAAAGAGAGAGATGCCTTAGAGAATTGGGTTGTAATATGTCTGTTCAGCTATATTGATCTCTTTATTAAACTCAGTTGTTTCTTCAACTTGCCTCTAGTCTCTTCATGACGTTCATATTAAGTACAGAATTTAAATGTGAATTTCTGTGTTGAAAATTAATATGCAATGATATTGTAGTTTATTCAGCCATAGGGAATGCATAAAACAACATGAAAATTATACGACCACAGAAACAGAACCAAACCATTAGGAGAGACAATTGTTTTAAAAAGTTTAGTCATGTTCCTTCATTTTAGTTTCTGATTCATACCATACAAAGATCCCCCCTGTTTCCAAAAAGAAAAAAATGAACTTTCTTGAAATAATATTATAACTGTATATCCTTTCATTTAAAAACATGCTAGTTTGTAATGATGGTAGAGCTTGCTAAAATAATAATGACTCATTTTATGATAGCTTTACTTCCATTGTTTTGCAAATTATTTTTTTAATATATATTTTTTTGGTTTATTTTATTTATTTGAGAGTGGCAGAGAGAGAGAAAGAGGCAGATAGAGAGAGAGAGAATGGGCGCGCCAGGGCCTCCAGCCACTGCAAATGAACTCCAGATGCGTGCACCCCCTTGTGCATCTGGTTAACGTGGGTCCTGGGGAATCGAGCTTTGAACCGGGGTCCTTAGGCTTCACAGCCAAGCACTTAACCACTAAGCCATCTCTCCAGCCCTGTTTTGCAAATTATGTCCCCCCATTTTGTCATTTATTTTAATGACAAAGTATTATAATAGTTAATTTGCGTTTTCACTTTGTCCAGATTTATAATCTCCTAGGAGACACAAACCTGGGTGTGTCTGTCAATGTATTTCCAAAGAGGGTGACGGGTGACTGAGGATGGAAGATACACCCTGAATCGGGGCAATACTATCTATCTCATGGGCTGAGATCTTGAACTGAAAACTTTCAATAGAAAATTATAATTATTTTTTAGCTGCTTCCTAATTCACTGTAATTTGATCAAGCAGCTCCTTACCACCACAAATAGAAGCTTATCCTGCTGCCTTACCTTCCCCACTGTGATGTATTCTATCCCCTCAGTCATAAATCTTTCTTCCTGCAAGTTGCTTCTTGCCAATATGTATTGTTATGAATGAAAGAGGAACTGAAATAAGTAGGTACAACTCAAAGCCATGATGTTCTGACAGAAGGTAGGTATGGAATAAGGAGCCAGTCTTTCAATGAATATTGTGTCCCCTAAAATTCTGGAATCATGACTTCAGGGGGAGCTGGAATAGGTTGGTCACACATAAGTTAAAGATAACTGCAAGACAAGCATATTTTGACTTAGATTATGAAACCAAGAACATCCTGGTATAGCCATCCAACAAGCCTGCTTTGTCCTACCTGCCTTCAGGTTAAGGAGTGTTTCGGCTCTGGATCTGGTCTATTATAGCCAGATACAGCCAGCATCACATAGTTGAAGAAGGAGCCTCCGTCAAGTCTATAGGTCTATGGGAGTATCTCTTGATTCAACCAATCCTAGACCAATTAGATCCTAAGAGCATGCTTGGCAATTGTCAGTCACACCTGGCTCTACTTGCTCTGGCTTCTATCTAGAACCTGTTATGAATTATGTATCCAATTTCAATGTTAGAATGCCTCTTCTCTACTTTGTCCATAATGTTTTGATTTTTATTTTTGTTTCAACACCTTTCCTTTAATTCAACAGAACATAATTATTTTTATTATGAGTCTTTAACTCTGTATTTTGTGATCCTCAGCCTTCATTAGCATGGCCAATATCTGGTGAGATTGCATATTAAAAGAAATATTGAATGTTTTTCTTCAATGAATCATTGGTCTGTCATTTTGTGTACTAGATCTTTGCAAAAAAAGGTATACATTCCTTTGTAGAGGTATGAAGCTGTGCTGAGGGTAGCCGTTTTGTGAGTTTTATTGATCAAAGTACCATAGAATGATTTTAAGTTAGTTTTTCCAATAGATGTTATTATAAGAAATGCTTGTTCATAATTGCATGTATTTTATATCAGTGTAAACAGAGAATTCATACAGGTAATTTTGGATGAACAGACAGTTTTGGAAAACATTATAGCTACATAAAGCCCAAAGTTCTAACATATACACTGATGAAGAATAAAACAGCCATCAGTGTCTTGCAAGACTAAAGGAAATCAGGATTTCTGAGGGAGTATATTGGCATAGACTCACTTTTACATTCTTGAAAGAAATGAATAATGGAGGGCCTAATATAGTGTAATTTGAGTAACAAGTAAAATCAAATACTAAATATTAAATAACAAGTCACAGCGTGATGACAATCACATTTTTCTTCAGGGAAATAAAGAGCATGTAGAAGGGCAAAAAGTATAGAAAAGGCACCCACATTTTTATATATAGAAATTTCTATACTTTTTTAATATAAATGCCAACTACTCAATGTGAGAAGCCTCTTAGAGGTTGCAGTGGGAACAGTGGAAACATAGTTGTGGTGCATTCATTTGCATGTGTTCCTTGCTCTGACACAGTATGCACTGGAGGTGATCAAGGATTAGTTCTGGTTGTTTTCAGTTTAGTACTAGTTACTTCAGGATTTGGAGGTTTGTACCAGTGGACTCATGATTACTAAGTCAGGAAGGATTCTCGGAAGTTTAGGAGCCCAGACAATGCCTTTGTGAAACAATCCTGACAGAAAAAGTATTGTCAGAATTAGCTCACAATGAGAATACTCAAAGTATGAACAGATGTCAGTACAGACTTGCCATTGAGATCTGCAAAGTCAAGAGCTGCCAGATTATAGAGCAGCTCCCATGCCTCAGACTCAGAAGAAGCTTCCCACTGTTGCATCACTTGTTTCTACTTTACACAAGGCAATTGTTTCATAACATATAAAACCAAAAGTGTATAAAACCAAAGTGAGAAGATACAATTTCAGATATTGCATTTTGATGCATTTACTTTAATATCTTTATTTTGAGGTTTTTTTTAGACCTATCTGTACATTTATTACCTAAATTGTTTAAGTACACCATTAATTTATTTTAACTCTTTGGAAACAAATACTCTTAGGTTTACCAAAGATATATCTATATTCAGATCTCTTCTGTGTGAAGCCATTGCAAGATTAATTACCAGAAAACAAGTAGAATAACAGTTGATACTTCCAAGACCTGAGTTTATTGCTAGTTCTTAGTTAACATACCTGCCAATTTTCTTCCATGTACAAACTTCATTCTAAGAGGAAATTTGACTATAAAGAAATGCTTTATTTTGTAGGCTTTGGACATATTGAGATGAATAATAACTCTGAACAGTTCTCTATATAGGTCTTATTTATTTTATTAAATTACTGTTTTGCATTACAATGTCTTTATATTCTCCAATTCAGTCCTTTGAAACTATTTCAGTATATAGTCTAAGTCAAACAGAGTTTTGGGTGCTGTGAGCACTTCAGTGAGTAAAACAGAAAATCCTTAGCCCTTACGTACACCGCATCACAGCAAGAGCAAAATGATAACAACATCATTAATTTCAGAGCATTACATAGTAAAAGGTGATTTTTATAGAGAAATAAATTAGGAGATATATATTGTTATATTGGCATTCCTGTACAGTTGGTAACATGCATGCTATGTAGGCATGAAGACCTGATTTCTGATACCTAGTGCCCACATAAAAGTCAGGGGTGACAATCCCAATGCGGAGGAGGTGGTGTTGGCAGGACCCCTGTCATGTGTTTGTTAGCTATTAGTCTAGCCAAATTAGTGAGCTATGGGTTTAGTGGGAGATCTTGTCAAAAAAGAACAAAAAAAAAGGGTGTAGAATAATTGAAGAAAATACCCATTGTTGAACTCTGGCTTCTGTACACATGTGCACATCCACCCCATACACACATGCATCCACAGGTACATGAATATGTACACACATGCATATATACCATACATGCAATCTTAAAAATATTATATATATATATATATATATATATATATATATATATATATGATTTTAGCCAAGTGATCTTTCATTATTTGGAAATATTTTTATTTACTTATTTAGAGTATCACACTACATACAGTTTATTTACATTTATAGAACATGTTATATTCCTACATCCTACCAGATAGATAGTGGTCTGGGAGGACTGCATGGACTACTGGTATGCAGCTGAGAGGAAGCATCTATGGGGATAAGAGGGAAGGGGTATGAATTTCAGTATTATTCTGAAAGCCTCCACCCTGATAAATTGTTGTAATTTAGCACTGTCTTCCTCTTTAGGGTCACAGCTTTGGTCAAGCCCATCTCAAGATAATCAAACTATGGGAGATCTGGTATGCATTCCTAACTTTTTATCATCAGCCTCAGAAGTAACAGAATCACTTTCAATTTTCTTTCCTTCTGGTATTTGTGTTGGAATCAGGCCCCAACTGATATCTTTGGTGATAGATGCTTAGTTGTATTTAACTTTTCTTTAAATTATCAATTTAAATACTTTGTATGCTCCATATCATAATCATGAATGACTCTAGTGTGCAATGCATTTGGTTATTTACATATTAGAATACTCTAGAATCATAGTGAATAAACAAAGGAAAGGTCTATAAAAGTTAGCAATGAGAATATCAATCTTGTCCTTGAACTGAACTAAGACACAGTTCAAATGACCAGCTTCACAATGACTTTGTCCATTTGGCATGGTGGACAGCTTTCTTCCTTATGGTCAGGAAGCCACAGGTTTCCAGATTACATAAGGAGAGCGTGAAAGGTCACTATCTTCAATACTATAAGGGTTTATATATTTTTTAATATTCACATTTTCATTTGTGAAGTGTTTCCTTATTCCTCTTTTCTCCACATTTTACAATAGTGGTGCCATTGGTATGGTTATATTTGTAACATTTCCCTAACGATATAATTATGTCTTCTGCATAACACCAAATGGAGCTTCCAGATTTCCCTCCAAATGCATTACAAGCATTAACTGAAAACAATCCCAGAGTACACAGAGATGAGAATACATACTGAGATTAAACCCTTGCTATATTTTACCAAGAAGTCTGCATATGTAATATAATTTGTGGTTCTTTTTTTTTTTTTTTGGTTTTTTGAGGAAGGGTCTCACTCTAGCCCAGGCTGACCTGGAATTCACTTTGGAGTCTCAGGGTGGCCTCACACTCACGGCTATCCTCCCACCTCTGCCTCCCGAGTGCTGGGATTAAAGGCGTGCGCCACCACGCCTGGCTAATTTGTGAATTTTTTATGTCCATCAGACTTTGTTTGCTCAGTTAATTCTTCTGTAACATCGTCTGTACTTTTGATGAATTGAAATATAATGAGGAAAATCATGGAAAGATAATCTTAGAATTTCAATCATATTTCATATGAGAATGACAAAAATAACTACAAAGTTAACAACAGGAGATTTCTTTTTGGAGTACAGTGTTTTATTTTTGCAAATATTTTTATTTGTCAGCAGATAGAGAGAGATAGAGGGAGGGCGAGAGTGAGAGAGAGAGAGAGAGAGACAGAGAGAAAGACAGAATGTGTGCTTCAGGACCTCTTGCTGCTGCAAATGAACTCCATATACCCATGCCACTTTGTGTGTCTGGCTTTACATGGATATTGGGGAATTGAGCCTGGAATGGAAGGCTTTTAAGCAAGTCCCTTTAAGCACTGACCAATCTATCCAGCCTGAGTATAGGGTTTTAGAGCAAAAGAGTGGCCAAGTTCATCTGAACTATTCAAGAGGTTCAGGCAGGAGAATCACGAGAAGACTGTACTAGACTCTACAGTGAGGTTAAGGGCAACTGGTGAAAATTTTGGAGATCTTGTTTCAAAATTTAAAATAAAGGGCCAGGAATATAATTAATTCAGTGATAGCCCACTCACTTAACATGAGAAAAAAACTCTATGCAATCCCTAGTATAAAAATATTCCAAAGGATGGATATTCATTATATATAACGTATATGAACAATTCAATAAAAATGGCAAAATAACCCACTAAAATTGAGCATATAGTCTTAACAAACATTTACCAAAAGAAGGCAAATTAATCACATTCAATTCTATAAAAAATGTTTAGTAAATATCATTAATCACTGAAATGCAAATTAAAACTAAAGTTGGTATATAATATCATCACAGAATGAAAAGTAAAGATAATAAATATTATGGAAAATGTTAATGAAAGAGAAAGTTCATATGCTGTTAGTGGCAATCCAAATTATTATTTGCATTCAAAAAAAAAAAACAGGAATAAAACTATCAAATAAGCTAGCAATCCCACTCCTTGGTATGTATCCAAAAGAAATGAAATTTGTTTGTTGAAGATACATCTGCATTCCCATGTTCATTATAGTGCAGTTCACAATAGTCAAGACATAGAATCACCTTTAGTGACTATCAATAAATTAAGATTATGTGATACATATAATGAGATAGTATTCTAATAATGAGATTCTATTATTGTGGTGACATTGACAGAAGGAAATTAACTTCAGTGAAATAAATTAGGTACAGAAAGTTAAAGTTTTCATGTTCATCATTACCTGCAGAAGCAAGAAAGTCTACCTCATATAAGTAGAAAGGATAAAAAGTGGTTCCTATGTGAGTGAGAGGGGTACCAGGGATTGGGGAAAGAATCCTTAGTAGGGTAGAGGGGTCAACATATAGTTAAATTCACTTCTAATACTCTATAATACAATATGATTATTATTACAATTGTATATTTCAAAAATAACTGGAAAAGAAAAATATGAATATTTCCAACACAAAGAAAATTTTAGTTTGTGTTGTGGTTGCTTCTTCCAGGTGGGACATGGGTATTCCAACCTTGAAGCAGAGTAGTAGACCTCAGGAAATCAGGTCATGGTGCATGGAGGAAGAGGAGAAAGTCAACACTGATAAGGCTCACAAGACTCATCAACTGGGTGAGGTTAGATCCTTCCCCTAACTGAGATTCCAGTTGCCCCTGTACAGGAGGTAAAGAATGGTCTGCAGAGGGACTTCCTGTTTATCACCCATGATCCTATAAGTAAGCCCAGTAAGCTCACTGGCTCATTAAGCTGGGCTTGAATAGACTCCTTTCTTTTATCTGTTTTCTCTCTTTTAAGGTTAACTTGACATTTCTTTATGTCTCCCTAGGAAAAGTAACAAAACAGTGTTTGAAATTATCATTATTACTAATTATAGTAATCTGACCATTTCACTATATATATATATATATATATATATATATATATATATATATATATAATTTTAAGTATCAGTTAAAATTTTAAATACTTTAAAAATGAATTAATAATACAGAAAATTCATAGGGTTAAGAGAAAATCATTCTTAAATAATTAGTGTTTTCTAATAAAACACTGACATCAATTAATCCATAAAAGGTAAAGTTTATATTTATGTATGTATTGTTATAATCAAATTATACCCTTAGTTGCCAACTGAACTAAATGGAACATATACAAATTAATATGACTTAAATATCATATACCTTCTATAGTTACTCCCATTTTTAAAAGTTAAACTACTTGAAAGTAATATTTCCATGTACTTCTGTATTTAGTTGGCTTTTAAATATAATTTGAAAATTTTAAATCTCTTATAGAGAAAAGAGTCTACAATTTAATGTTAATTTTTGAGTGATTCTCAAGCACTGCAATTACTTCTTGTGACAAGAATTACAATATGTTCTTCTTAACAGCTAATTTTTCATTACTTTATTAGGTATTATTCAGTGATAATTCTAATAGAAGCTCTATCAAAAGTCACAAAACTTTTATTTGATATGTGATTTATAATGCTCTGTTAAAAGTTTCTGACTCTTTTATATCTTTGTAATAAAACTCTCATATGTACTTACTTGACACTTAATTCTGTAAGTTCGGTTGGAAGTTGGAAATAGTTGAGGAATGCTTAAATTAGAGGCTATCCCAGGGCAAAAGCTAGTGCTATTTCATAGTCAAATCAGTATTTACTAACCTTTGTTACTTTTTGAACATTGAACAGGTCCTGTAATAGTGCACAATACAATTATTCATATATTTATATTTGAAATGCTGGTACTGGCACTGGCAAATGGCTCAGCAGTTAAAAGTACTTGCTTGAAATAATAATATTGCTGAGTAAGCAGGAAGCATGGAGAGATTTTAAGATATTCATTATGCAAAATAAAAAGTAAGCTTATTCAAAATTGGATTTTCCTAAGGAAAATAAAGTGTTGTGCTAAATGCAGAAGCACTCTACCCAACCTTCCAAAAGGAATAAATCCTAGCATATGCAACAAAATTCAGAACCCTGAAAGGCATGTTTCCAAGTCAAATAAACACACTACAAGACAAGGGAATAAAGTGCATGTGAGATTTAAATAAAAACTGAAATAAGATGGTGAAAGGCAAGGACTATTATGTCAAAATGAGGAAAACTGTGCTGGAAAGGTGGCGTACTGGTTAAGGCACTAGCCTACAAAGCCTGAGGACCCAGGTTCCATTCTCCAGGTCCCATGTAATCCAGATACACAAGGGAGCACATGAGTCTGGAGTTCGTTTGCAGTGTCTAGAAGCCCTGGCACACCCATTCTCTCTCTCTCTCTCTCTCTCTCTCTCTCTGTCTCTCAATCTCTTTCTCTCCCTCCCTATCTCTAATAAATAAAACTTTAAAAATGAGCAAAACTTTTAGAATTATCTTGAATATATCATAGTGGAAGGAGTTAGCCATGGTAATTTTTTTTGTGTCAATTTGTGTAACAGTTTCAAGACTTTTGGTCTAGATTATTTTGGGTGTGTCTGTTATGGTGTTTCAGCATTTAAACAGATAGTCTGAGTGGAAGAGATTGCTCACCTTATCTGTGTGTGAGTTACTCAAGCAAACCAAGGTCTACATTAAAAAAAAATAATAAACACTGGGAAAGAAAATATTCCTCCTGGCTACCTCAGCTGGGTCACTGTGGTTTTGTTTATATTTGAACTCTGGGGGGAAAAGGTGCTTCTTGAGTCTCATGTTTTTTTGGCTTTCGTTGTGGAATTTCAGCATGTATTCTCCTGCGTCTACAGCTTGCTCATAGCACTTCATAGGCTTCATAATCATGTAAGCCAGTATCTTATAGCACAGCAATCTCTCCTTCTCTTTCTCTCTCTTTAGTGTCTGCCATAGTTTGTCTCAGACAAAAGGCCAAAAGTGATCTCTGTATCTATCGTCTATCAATTAAATTTTATTTCATTATTTACCTATAGACAAAGCTACATTTATCATTTATGTTATATATTTATTCTGTGTTTCTTTTTCTCTAGATAAACCTGAGTAATCAAATTTATTATGTAATTAGACTTCATAAATATTCACCATCAGTTAAAAAAACTTTATTTGAAAGATTACATTAGTGCCAGATGCTCTGGTTTTAGACTTTTGTTTGTATTTATCTTGTAAATAACTTGTAAAAGTATTTTAAATTTATAATTTTTAAGACCTAAATGCATGAAAAATGTTTGGCATCTCATTTTTATTTTTCTTTTAAAGATATCTTCAATGTATCTTTAACCCAAATATTATCTGTCTAACCCTTTTGTTGTCCAAGGCTGAATGTTGTAATATATTTTCTTCCTCAGATCTTTCCATGTTGGTCCTAACTATACTCAGTGTCAACTCTATGTGAATAACTATTTAGCTATTGTTTATTTACCCATGTGAGAATTTATTAGGGAGTATATATTTTGCACAGCAAATTCCTCTGAATTGAAATTTTCCCTAATGGAGTGAGGAGGGAAGGTCAAGAGACTCAGGTGAACAAGTCTGGGAGAGGTGAAATTTAGGAGGTTACATGACCACTGCCCAAGGTTATAAGAGTAGTAAACAATGCAGCAAGCAACTGCTGAAGGGCAGACTCTGACCCGAGTTGTGTCTCTGAATTTAAACATTCCCTCCTGAAGTGAGGAGAAAGGTTCAGGGGACTTAGGAGGTCAACAAGTTTAGGCAAGTTAAAGCTAAAATGTTGCAAGACCCCTCCCTAAGGTTATATAATTGGAAGACAACTGCTTGGTGAGAGACTTTTTAACCAGCACAGCTGCCTAGAAGTCACGCAGTGTTCTCCAGAGACGTAATTTCTGTGTGTTATCACCCATGTTGGACTGGGATATATGGAGAACATATACATGTTAACATGTTGGCAGAATGTTAAAAAAAAAAAAAAAAAAAAAAAAAAAACCAACCAGTGAGAAGAGCTATTCTGATTGTTCTACAAACTGGTAATTTTTCAATACCAGGAACTAAACATAATGAGAAAGCTAAAATGCTGGGAAAAGGTTTAATGGTTCTATTTCTATAAAGGATCAATGACCCACATAAAGAACTTCAATAAACATATGATTGTATTAAGAAAACCAAATCAGTACCTATGTAAAAAAAGTTAGCAAAGTATATGAAAAAGTCAGCAATATGGAGAGTAAACTAAAAAACATGAAGGGAAAATTCAGCAGTGGAATTGATAATCTGAAGTAAAACCAAATAAAGTTGCCTGAAATGAGCCAGTTAAAACACACAGTGGAAAACTTCATCAACAAATAAGACCACATCTATGGTAAGAGAAAAATAAAAACTTCCCCTTTTATAGATGTCTTTCACAGAGGAGTGATGTAAAAGCTAAACTTTCTGAACTGTCTACATGTATTCCTCACTGATTGGGTGGAGAGGAAAAATTTGTAAGCACATGAGTTGTTCTACCGAAAGCAAGTATTGCCTGTGAGAAAGGCTCTTATATATCTGTATTATTGTACCACTTACGTAACTGACACAGTCTCTGATTGGAGGGAAAGACTGCACATTGGAGGGAACAGATACTGGTTCAGTTACTAGACAGATAATTTTGACTTTGGCCATATAGACTGTTCTGCTGAGCTGTTTTTAACATGAGGCATTATCCTATCTGGCTAGAGAGGTGGATTTAACATACCCAAAGAGATGATGCTTTGATATTTCTTTAGAGGAATGACTATGACCTTCCCATCTGTGATGGTTATTATTGGTTGTAAAACTGAAAGAATATAGGATCACCATGGAAACAAATCTCTGGGCATGGCTGTGAAGGATTTCTTCCAGTAGATTATCTGAGGTTGAAAGACCACCCCTCCCCACAGCTGCTGGTGGTGCCATTTCATGAAAGGGGTTCCAGGATCATATAAAAAGGAGAAAGGGAGCACAAACAATTGGTGTTCTCTGCTTCCTCATCGAGGAATGATTGTGATGGCTTCTACTGCCATGACTTCCTTACCATAATAGACAATGAACTTGAACTATAAGTCCAGGGAAATCTTTCCTTACTTAGACTGACTTTTTCAGGTATATAATTTTTTATCTTATTTTTTTATTTTGGAGAGAAAGGGAAAGAGAGAGGGAGAGAGAATTGGCCCGCAACAGCCACAGCCACTGAAATTGAACTTCAGAGGCTTACGCCACCTAGAGGGTATGCATAACCTTGCACTTGCCTCACCTTTGTGCATCTGGCTTACATGGGATCTGGCAAGATAAACATGTGCCCTTAGTCTTCTTAGGCAAGTGTCTTAACTGCTAAGTCATTTCTCCAGCTCTCTCTCTATATCCATATATCTATCTATCTATCTATCTATCTATCTATCGATAGATAGATAGATAGATAGATAGATATATGGATATATAGATATATAGATATATATCATTTTTTAACCAGAAATGATAAAGGTAACTCACACAAAAATATTAATTGAAGTTCTGATGACCTTAAGAAAGTCCTGGCCTTAAAATAAGACACAAAAGGGTTGGAGAGATGGCTTAGTGGTTAAGTGCTTGCTTGTGAAGCCTAAGGATCCTGGTTTGAGGATCGATTCCCCAGGACCTATGTAAGCTGGATGCACAAGGCGGCACATGAATCTTGAGTTTGTTTGTAGTGGCTGGAAGCCCTGGCATACCCATTCTCTCTATCTGCCTCTTTCTCTCTTTGTCTGTCTGTTGCTCCCAAATAAATAAATAAAAATAAAACAAAAATGCTCATTACTTAGAGATACTTGTTCAACCATGTTTATTGTCATTCATTTCATAATAGGTGGGAAATGGAACCACCCTAGATGTTGCTCAACTGATGAGTGGATAATGAAGATATGGCACATTTATACAATGGAGTTCTACTCAGCGGTAAAGAAAAATGAAGTCATGAAATTTGCAGGAAAATGGATGGATCTAGAAAGGATTATACTAAGTGAGGTAACCCAGGCCCAGAAAGCCAAACATTGCATATTCTCTGTTATATGTGGTTGTATGTTCTCTCTTATATGTGGATCCTAGCTACAGATGATTGGACTTCTGTGTGAGTAGGAAGAAAACTCAGTAGTAAAGGCCAGTAAGCTAGAAAAGAGATAAAAAGGGAATAGAGAGTAAGGGAAGGGGGTACTTAATAGGATGGTATTGTATATATGTAAGTAGAAGGATAGATTAATGGGAGTGAAAAAGCCTAAGTGAGGTCAGGGGAAAATATTGAGTAAAGGAAAGGTGGAGGGAGGGCTAATCAAAATCTAAGAGGATATAAATAAATCATATGGAAACCTACTTTTTTGGACAATGGAACTGGAACACTCAAGAGCCACAGATTGTTACTAGAAAATTTTCAGTGCCAGGGAGGTCTCTGATGCCCCCAAAACATTACAGGTCATTGCCAAGGCCCTTGGTTTCCTACAAGAAATAGTTGGCAAGACACTATTGCTGAAGACTCCACATACTTGGGCTGCAAGGCCACTGAGAAATCCTGCTGGAACTGAGCTGATAACCTCTTCCATATAGACCAACTGACAGAAAGCTGGAAGTAGCCATTCTGCATGCATTTCAATGGGAGAAAGAGAAATCACCAGTGAAGATACTCAATAGTGGATACTGCAAGCCTTATATTTTGCCAGCCAGGCCAAATGAGCCAACAGGTGCAGTAGTGGCATGTCTGTCATGGTGGAAACCAACTGCCCTCTGATTGCCCACTCCATGGGAGGGAATACATCCCTGATAGTGAAAACCTAAAACAGGGGTAGTCATGAGACCTAGGGGTGTAATGTCTACCGCTGTCTGGCTCAAAGTATATACCATGCTCATCAAACTTCCCAGTAAGCACTTCTCTTAAATTTCATACCCATATAGTAATGCTCCTTTCACTTTTAGTAGAGAACCTTCTCTTTTCAGTGACAATGAGCTTGGGATGCCTCAGAAGGCATCATAGTGCTGAGAAGAAGTGACAGATAAGTGCTTAGCACTGCAGTATCTCTATCACACCTTCCAAGGCTCTGGGTCCATTCTGGAAGAGGTGGTAGAAAGAATGTAGGAGCTAAAGGAAGGGTAGGACTCATTACAACATGCTCCTCCAGACACAAAATGGCCTGGATATCCATCACCTCACAGTGCCTGACGCCACCTACACAAGACCATCATAATAGGAGGAAAAGATCATGACATCAAAATAAAAGAGAAACTGATTGAGAGGGAGAGGGGATATGATGGAGAGTGGAGTTTCAAAAGGGGAAGTGGGGGGAGGGAGGGTATTACCATGGGATATTGTTTACAATCATGGAAGTTGTTAATAAAAAAAATAGGACACAAAACATTAAATTGGAGGCAAACTTAAGAAAAATTTCAATGGTTTCAACATGTGACTAGTCCTTTAGGTAGTAGACAAGGTTCAGACCTTGGTTATCAAAAAATATTGTAAGCCAAGGGACTCAGCCAAAATAAAGGTCAGGCAATCAGCCTGAGCTAATGATGCAAAGGTCTGATGAGGGAGCTGTGGTACTTGTTCTTGATCTTATAGATCATTGCCTCAGTACCCAAGTGCATATGGGCACCAAGAAGTTCCTTAATATGACTATTTAAATCTGAACATTTTTCTAGAACCACTTCAAATTTTACTTTTTTCCTTAAATTTACTTCAGTGTTTTATCACTTGAATGTACTGTTTCTCATTTAGTTAATAAGTAAGAAACAGAAACCATATAACATGTTTTCTCTAAAGGAAATTCCTTTCTCTAAAAATTATTTTAATTTTATAGACTCACTTTCCTTGAACCAAATATTTTTATGATACAATTAGGCTTTATGAAAAATGTTAAAGGATACAACAGAAATATTTTTCAAAGTATGTGAGTGCAAATAAATATAATAACATATATATTAAAATGAGTTTTTAAATTAATATTAGATATTAAAAGAACTAACATTTATTTATTTGTTTATTTTTTTTTAAATAGAGAGAGACAGACACAGAGAGAGAGGGAGAGGGAATGGACATGCCAGAGCCTCCAGCCACTACAAATGAACTCCAGATGCATGCACAATTTTGTGCATCTTGTTTTACGTGGGTACTGGGGAATTGAGTTCAGGTCCTTTGGCTTTGTGGTTGAGTGCCACAAGTGCTGAGCCATCTTACCAGTCCTAACATTGTTTTAAGTGCTTAACTCTTGTGTTTTTTTTTTTTTTTGAACATTGAAGCTCTACTTGTATTTCTTTCTTTAGAATAAGTTTTTAAAAATTGAACTGCATTAATTTTAGCACTAAAATATAGCCATTGAATGCATTTAAAATTTGCAGACAATTGTAAAAGAATGTTTTATGAGAAAAGAAAGAGAGCAAAATTAAACAGATCTATGACATCTGTACTAAGAAATGGATGAGAAAATAGTAGATTTCAAGACAGAACTGGAAGCTTTGTTATGGCTTCTCAGAATGAGCAAGATGTACTTTCAAATGAGGCTAATACTACTTCAACTTCCTGACATTCTTTCTGAGTCATGATTCATTACTATGAGTTTTATTTTGAAATTCCTTTGCTGATTTCACAGAAGTAGACTTTTATCTGTTTATTTTATGATATTTCAGAACTCTTATGAAAAGAACATAATTTATATACTAACAAATAGAAGAAAATAATAATGAAAGTGGGCATATCTACATATATGTTGATTGGTTTAAGTAATTTTAAAATTTTCATTTTAAATAACCTCCCTTATTTATGCTAGTTTAGCTTGTCATATAGTCATGATAAAACATATGATACATTTTAATTAGGTCATTGATTAGGGTATTTAATAGTCTATCTGTATATATGGAAGAATATTGGGAAAAGTGTAGGATTAGTTTTACATAGTTTGTATGAGAATAGTTGAGCAGAATATTTTAAAATATCAAGGAAAATTCATACATATATAGCTATCATTTTCCTTATGTTCTTGCTGTTGTTTATCTGCAACTGTCAGCAACTGGCTGTACATACATACATACATACCAGTAAGAGTAGATCTTGCGGTGTGGCAGGAACTGTCACTGGAGCAGACCTTCACACGTGAGGCTGAGGAAAACTTTGAGGTTTACTTTTGGACAGAACCTAATGATGTCAGAAGTATGCATACATGGGAGGGAGGGGTTTCAGTGTTAACTATTTTAAAAATTTTATTTTGTTTATTTGAGAGAGGGAGAGAGAAAGAGGCACATGGAGAGATAGCCACTGCCAATGAACTCCAGATGCCTGTGCCACCATGTGCATCTGGCTTATGTGGGACCTGGGGATTGAACCTGAGTCCTTTGGCTTGGCAGTCAAGCACCTTAATGACTAAGCCATCTCTCTAGCCATTTATTTTAGATTTTAGACCAAACTTTTTTAACATATGAAACCACACAATTGACAGAAAATCTAAGTTTGCAAAAAGAGGCTCTGTGCTAGCTATTTTAGGACAATTCAGCATAGAAATGAATATTCACAAACATACAAGGTAAATTGTCATAAGGCAATTGACTCTTAGCATTTTCTGAAACATAAAGTCAATTTCATTTGTTTTTAATAATTTTTAAATTCAATTAAAAATATAGACTCCTCTCTTATATTTTACAAGTTAAAAAAGTGATATAGCTGAAGTTTTGGAATGAGATATTAAGTAATGTTGGAAAGTATAAGTAGTATTTGATACAGGCATAAAAGTGACAGAACAAAGGCTTTCTTTCATCCATTTATGTATTCTATGTTATAAAAGTATCCTTTAAAATATTTCTTATTAAGTAGAAACTTTATATGGACACATCATATGTTAGTGCCATTATTTCCCTCTTCTCTGCCACTATTCCACTGAGGGCCCTCTTCAGTGGGATTGCTGGTATTCACCACGGGCTTGTAGGTTATGAGTTGAGAGTACAGCAGTCAGTCATTGTCAGTGCTGAATTTTTATCTTCATGAAATTTGACCCTAGCCGACGTTCAGTTGTCTCCCAAACCATTTACCATAATTTTAAAAACTGTTCTAAGGAACAATATATGTAAAAATATTTGGAAGCATCAAAGGAAATTACAACTTTAATTTTTTATCAGCAACTCACTGAAGATGCTTCTCGATCCACCCAGGACATTGAGAAATTTTGTGATTAGGATTCATTTGATAATATCTGGAGAAAATTTAGGTCATTACATCTGGATGTTGGTGAGAAGAGGTGATTTCCTATTACCACTTAGTGCATAGTATCCAAGGATGCTGCTAAACACCCACCAGTGACAAAAACATTCCCCACAGCCAAAGGTTTTCTGATCTAAAATGTTAGTCATATGAGGTTGAGCAACCCTGATCTGAAAAATAATCCATGCTTTCCAAAGAAGGCAATACTATAGCTCCTAAAGAGTGACAATTTTTATATCTAAGATGAAATTATCATACAATTAAATATTTTTATCACTGCTTGACAAAAGTGTGCTCTACGAGACCTTGGGGACTGATAAATGATCACTCCAGCTGAAAATTCCTGTTGTATCCCAGCAGCTGTGTGATTCTTTGCAGGCTTTTGTCTGAAAGCAGCAGAATTTCTCCCTCAAAGTGAATTAAGGTGATTAGCATCTTACAAGAATCCCACTTGTATAAACTTGGGACAGTTGATTTAGGTATATCAAGGACCACTTTATTTTTACTTTTCTAGGATTTGTGCTCCACAATGTTTAAGTATTTTAAGATTAGGTTCAATTGTGAAATATATGAAAAATTTAAAAATAAAGATTAGGTTAAATTGTAAATTTGACCTTTCTTTTGACTTTATAGATAGAATTATATGCATTTAGCATTCTGAAGTATATATACATTATGAACTGTTTAAATTTGACTACTTAAAATATGCATTGCCACAAGTGATTCTTGTTTTTATAGTGTGAATATGTAATAGTCACATTGTTTACACTTATCAAGCATATAATATGTTCACCTTGCTATATAGTAGATTTCCTGGACTTATTCCTTCTATCAAGCTATAATTATGCACCCTTACAGAAACATTTCCCCATCCTCTGAGTAATCTCAGCACTAGTTATTTCTATATCAGTTAACATATGACTTTCAGGTTCATTCATGCACTTAAAAAATTATAACATTTCCTTGTTTGTAGTTTTATAACACTTTGTGGTCATAAAGACTGACAACAGGGATGTCTGGTGAACTAAAACCAGCTCTACAGTAAAAAACTGTACTCCAAATTTGACAGACTGGCCCTTTGTTTGGTCTCTGGTCTCTGTGTGTATGCGCGTTCATGTGGGTAAGTTCAGGTGCATATATGTCATGGATGTGTTAATGCCGATGGCAACTTTGGGTGTAGGTTCTCACCTTCTGCCTTGCTTGTGGCAGGGTTTCTCATTATTCACCACTGTGTTCAGCAGGCTAGCTATCCCAAGACTAGCTTTGAGAATTCAAAGTGAATCTCCTGTCTCCACCTCTCTTCTTGCCCTTTGGCAACTATCATCACAAAAGTGCACCACAGAGTCCTGCTTTTATGTGGGTTCTGGTAATCTAAATTCAGGTGTCACTTTTGTTTTTTATACCGCAAGTGTTTGATATTGTCTATCCAGAATCTTCATCCCTGTTTAAGTTTATTTTAATGTTCTATCACTGCTTATTGTTTGCTATACAACAACCCAGTGCAGTGCAGTAACAAAATTTCTCAGCATGTGTGTGTCTCTGTATGTGATATGCATGTTATGTATGTACATATGTGTGTTGATATGCATGTGCACGCATGCAGGGTATACCCATGTGGAGGCCAGAGCTGAACATTAGATTTTCTCTTCTATCACTTTTCCATCTTGTTTCCCTAAAAGAGTCTCTCATGCAACTTGGAATGCCCTTATGTTGTTGGCTGCTTTTCATTTCCACTGGATGGGAGGACCAGGGGTTCCCATTTATCCCCCTGTGTCCACTTCTCTTGTCATGGAGTTATAGAAATGCATGACTGTGCCTGTTATGTGAGTACTCAGGATTGAACACAGGTTTTTATGTTTGAACAGAAAGTGCTTTTTCCAGGAGAGCCACTCCCAGATCCTTTGCAATGTTCCATGTAGTTTATTCTTCTTATAATCCATATATCCAAATTCAGAACAAAATTATTATTTTCATATTAATAATGTGTTTTCAAAATAAATTTATGATTTCCATTGTTTTCTCAATCCTTTGAAAATAGTTAGAGCGTGATTTTATGTATATAAACTTTTGGTATGTTTCCAGTTATTCTTGAAAGACATGTGAATCAAACAAACAGATGTTCTGGGACACAGCAATTGCCTGTCCGGATTTCACTTGAAAGAGTTTCAATGTCGACTTCTCAGAAATATCGTTTATAAGGTAAAGATCAAATTTTGATTTTCTATATATTTTAAAGTGCCATTATTTACTTGTCATCCATTCATAGTTTCTTGTTCTGTGGGTATTGTGAAGATGACTCACTTGTTCTCCTTCAGAAAATAAAAGAGAAGATTTTAAAATTTATCACCCAAAGTTCAATGTTCTTGGTATCGTTTTTGATCAAGAACAAATACATTTGAAAAAAATAATTAAAATAAAGGTTTCTACTGAAGTAGGGACTTTTTCCAGCTCTATTTCATTCATGACTCACAGACTGGAGCACTGTAGGTATGAGTCAGAACATTTCAAACATGGTTATTGTGGAGTCCATGCTTCATTGATACTGATATATATGCTAAGTAAAAGTAGCAGAAACTTGTTTCTGTTGCTTTAAAGTGGGTTGACTGCTTTAATGTGGACTGAGATATTTAAAAAAGCACGAAGTTATAATTACCAGAGATTATACTGCAAAATTCTAGTATAAATTTCTTGCTAAACTCTACTTTGTATACTTATTTCCTTTTACAGAACATTCTTTATGTTAAATTTTACAAAATCTTTCAAAGGCTTTAAAATCCTTTAAACATGCTTTCTGGCATTTGGTTGGTGAATGTTGCCCCATAGGGCCAAACTGGCCTGTTGCCTGTCTTGGAAATGGAATTATATTGGAATGGAATTAGGCCCATTTGACAGCGGCCATTTCCTCAGAACAATAGTAAAGTTTAGTGGGTAGAAAAGAAACTGGATGGCTTTCAAAATCCAAGATATTCAATATTTGTTCCATTTCAGGAAAAAAAGTCCCTGTATTTCTAGTTTCTCATTTATGTAGTTGGCATGATTCCTATATTTTTCTCAGAAGCCATCTGATTTTAATTTAAACACTTCCTCCTTAATATACATATTTGTTTCTAATTTTTTTCTGGTAATCACTATCAGTAAGAAATAATGTGTACTATTAAAATAAGAAGAAAAGTTAGTATAAATTTTTTTTATCACATATTTTGGGACATGCATGGTCAATTAAAATTGTATTTAAGATTTTATAGTACAACTTTATCAGATAATTAATGTGGAAGATAAGCTTCTCAGTTAACTAATAAAACAATCACATTTCTAATTTGTGCACACTTCTGTAATTTGTAAGCATGGATGCAAGTGTGCATAGATGTGTGCATGTGGAGGCAATTGAATGTCAACCTTGGGTGTCATTCCTCAGGAACGCCACCTTTTGGGAGATAAGGTCTCTCATTGGCCTGGAATTCTGCTAGTAGTCTAGACTGGCTGACCAGTAAGCTCCACAGATCCTCCTGTCTCTGTCTTCCCAGTTCAGGAATTATAAACACATGCCCTCTCTCCTGACATTTTTTATGTGGACACTGGGGGAGGAACTCAGGTCCTCATGCTTGCAAGCTGAATTGAGCTATCTATTCAGCCTAAGAATTTTTCTTACATTTTTACAATTGTTTATATGCTAGATTGTTTATTTATTTATTTATTTATTTTTTATTTATTTATTTATTTATTTGGTGTTTCAAGGTAGGGTCTCACTCTAGCCCAGGATGACCTGGAATTCACTATGGATTCTCAGGCTGACCTTCAACTCATGGCAATCCTCCTACCTCTGCCTCCCGAGTGCTGGGATTAAAGGCACGAGCCACCATGCCTTGCACTAGATTTTTTTCTACTAGTTATTCCCATATTTTTAGGACACTAAGGTATTCATTGGTACACAAAAGCAGATATTTTTCAGAAAAGCATTAGTATTTTTAATAAGCAAATCTGACCAGAAGAAAGAGTGAAGAGACTAAAATTAGACATGAAAATGGCACCATTACAACAGATACCAAAGAAACTCAGAAAATTATAAGGACATACTTTAAGGATATATATGCCTCTAAGTTTGAAAATATGAAAGAAATGGATGATTTTCTTGATTCCTAATTACCTACTAAATTAAACCAAGATGAGATAAATCATTTAAATAGACCTATAACAAGTACGGAGGTCCAAGAAATTATAAAAAGTCTCCCAACTAAAATAGTCCAGGTCCAGATGGATTCCAACACCAACTACTCTAACCAGAAAAGTATCCCTCATAATAGAGGGTGAAAGAAAAAACTTTCCATGACAAAACTCAGCTTTAAAATTACATGAACACTAAACCAAACCTACAGAGAATATTTCACGAAATTCTCCACACAGAAGAATCAAATATTCAAACTCAAATGCCTGCAAGAAACAGATCACAACAACCAAACTCAGAGACGGCACAAAAACTTCAAAGCCCATGAAAACATGAAACCACATACACCAACACAATGTGGCATGGATCAAATCAAACCTCACAGTCATTACCCTAAATATTAATGGACTTGATTCACCTATCAAGAGACACAACCTAACAGGATGGATCAGAAAATTAGACCCCTTAACCTGCTGTCTTCAAGAAACCCACCTCACCACTAAAGACAGACACCTCCTCAGGGTGAAAGGGTGGAAAACAATATTCCAAGCAAACAGGAATAAGAAACAAGTAGGCATAGCTATATTAATATCGGATAAAATAGACTTCAAACCAAAACTAATCAAACAAGGAAAAGAAGGCCACTTTCTACTTATCAAGGGAACACTCCAATAACAGGATATTAAAATCATAAATCAGAATGCACCAAGCCAGGGGCACCACAGTTCATAAACCAAAACCTGCTTAACAATAAAACAGAAATAAGCACCCACAACATCATAGCTGGGGACTTCAAAACACCATTATCACTAATAGACAGATCATCCACAAGGAAACTCAAAAGGGAAGTAAGAGAGCTCAACAATACCATAGATCACTTAGACCTTAGGGACATCTACCGAACGTACCATCCTGAGTCCACACACCACACATTCTTCTCAGCAGCCCATGGAACATTCTCTAAAATAGATCATATACTGGGTCACAAAGCCTGCCTCCACATATTTAGGAAGATTGACATCACTTCCTATAAATTAACAACAGAAGACCCACCAAGAATCCCATCGGCACCTGGAAAATGAACAGCACACTTTTAAACAATAAATGGAGAGTGGACAAAATAAAAAAAGAAATTGCAAATTTCTATAAATGAATGACGATGATAACACATCATACCAAAACGTATGGGACACAATGATGGTGGTCCTCAGGGGAAAATTTGTAACACTAAATGCCTTCATAACAAAGACAGAGAGATCCCAAAATAATAACCTAACCATCCACCTAAAGGCACTAGAAAAGTAAGAAAAATCCAACACAAAGAGCTCCAGAATAAAAGAAATAATTAAGATCAGAGCAGAAATTAATGAATTGGAAACTCAGAAAACAATTAAGACAACTGACCAAACAAAGAGCTGGTTCTTTGAAAAATAAACAAGATTGACAAACCCCTAACCAATTTGATAAAGAAAAAAAAAAAAAGAGAGAGAGAGAGAGAGAGATGCTTCAAAATAACAAAACTCAAAATGAAAAAGGAGAGATCACAACAGACATAAATGAAATTGGGAGAATCATTAGGACTTATTTCAAAAATCTCTACTCCACAAAACTGGAAAATGTGGAGGAGAAATGGATGAATTCCTGGACCCACACTATCTATCAAAGCTAAACTCAGAGCAGATTAATCTCCTAAACAAACCTATCACACTCATGGAGATTGAAAATAAAAATAAAAATAAAAAACCTCCCCCAAAAGAAGAGTTCAGGACCAGATGGCTTCTCAGCTGAATTCTATCAAACCTTCATGGAAGAACTCAAATCAATCTTCCTCAAACTGTGCCACACAATTGGAGAACAGGGAAAGCTACCCAACTCCTTTTATGAAGCTAGTATCACCCTAATTCCAAAACCAGGCAGAGATGCCACAAGAAAAGAAAACTACCAGCCTATTTCCCTGATGAACTTAGATGCAAAGATCCTGAACAAAATCATCACAAACTGAATCCAACAACACATCAAAAGCATTATCCACCTTGACCAAGTGGGATTCATCCCAGGAACACAGGGGTGGTTCAACATACGGAAAACTGTCAATGTAATACACCACACAAAAAAGGTTAAACACAAAAACCACGTGATCATTTCGATAGATGCAGAAAAGGCCCTTGACAAGGTACAACATCCCTTCATGATCAAAACATTGGAGAGACTTGGCATGGAAATGCAAATTAAAACAACTATGAGATTCCACCTTACCCCAATAAGGACAGCAAACATCAAAAATCAAATAAAAATAAATGCTGGCGAGGATGTGGAGAAGTAGGAACATTCATCCACTGTTGGTGGGAATGTAAGATGGTACAACCACTTTGGAAAGCAATATGCAGACTTCTGAAAAAGCGGAGTGTAGAGATACCAGCAGACCTAATTATTCCCTTACTGGGCATCTACCTAAAACCCTCAAACTACAGGCTAGAGAGATTTGCTCAACCATGTTTGTACCAGCTCAATTTGTAATAGCTAAGTGCTGGAATCAACCCACATGTCCATCACTAGAAGAATGGATAACTGAAATGTGGTATATCTACACAATGGAATTCTATACAGCAGTAAGAAAAAAATGCCACAATGAAATTTGAGGAAAAATGGTTGAACCTGGAACAGATCATTCTGAGTGAATTTACCCAATCACAGAAAAAAAAATCACCACATACTCTCAGTCATTTACAGCACCTAAACTGAATCGACCCAAGACACCTTACATATCCAGCAAGCATCTCATGGACTAGACACTAGGATGGAAGGGGAGCGAGAGGAGGGCATAAAAGGGGTGGGAAACACAAATCTGGACCCAAATGGCAATGGTACCATAAAATTCTACTTACTAATGGCTGATCCTTCACCAGGCCCTTACAGGGAACACCTGAACCACAAGACACTGGAGAGGGTAGGATCACGACTAACCTTAATCTTCTACATCTTCCCTCCCTCCCGCTCCCTCTCCCTCTCACTCTCTTTCTCTCTCTCTTCTCTCTAACTCTTGTATATTAGTTATCCTTTTCCTCATTTTCTTAGTGGGCACTGACCTGTAACTCCCAGTACCAGCATGGGCCTATCATCCAATGAGCTTTTGATCAGAGAGACCTACAAGGTTTCCTAAAAGACAGACAGATTTCTGTCAGAGTACTTGATGGCCTACCAAAGGTTAGTGGTAAGACCCTACTGCTGAAGACACCTTATGTGGTTGACAGGTAAAATAGAATGCCATGGCTGGAAGTTGGAAGAGAGTCAGTCCCCAGACAGTCAGCGCATCTAGTGCCAGAAGGTGCTACATGGGCGGCTGGGCGAAAATGACCAATATCTGTCCAAGCAAGTCATGGTCTAACCTACTTAGCAGCAAATAACCTGTTGTGATGCCCACACAAGTGCAATAGTGGCACACAGCCATGGTGGGGAACCAACTGCTCTTAATTTGGCTAACTGATCTCCTCAGTGGTACAGGACCCATAGCTGGAACTGGGAAACAAGTCAGAACCATATCCAAACATAACCCCACTCACCAATATCAAGCTACCATCAATCATGGGCTACAAGAGGGCCTACACCTATTAAAATCTCTATAAAAAAAGTAAGCCTTATAGCATTTGTCCTGGTGCTAACTTAATCTCCGTTGAAGAATCTGCTTCTTTTTTTCAGATAGACGTAGATCCTAAGGAGAGAGCCACCCCATTATACCTCAAAAGGTCCCTGGCTGAAACTAAGAAAAATTGGCGAAACAAGCAAGGGTGCTGTTTTCCTGATGAACCAGATACCAGCAGAAGGGGGAAGAAGCTCAATACAGAGAAAAATCAACTCCTACCAAATCAGAGAGCCAGAGGATCAGAGGTCCCCAACACCTCATCACTGAAGCAGACCAAAAATGAACCCAACATGGCTCAGGGAAATTTTGCGAAAGAGGGGGTGGAAAGAATGTCAGAGCCACATATTGGGTCATGATATGCAGAGACATTTATCTTACCCATAACTGTGGGATAACTCCACAATTCATGACCCATATACCTCAACAAGGAGGGGCCAAGCGGAGGGGGTAGATCACGGATGAGCCTAATAATGGTACCAAACTGACTGTATTTGCTGCATACAAAACTAACTAATAAAGAAAAAAAGTGGTTGGATTAAATTAAAAAAAATTGAGCAGCACTTGAAAAAATGGAGAGACGTCCTATGCTCCTGGATAGGCAGAATTAGCATTGTGACGATTGCAATCCTACCAAAGGCAATATACAGATTTTATGCAATTCCAATTAAAATCCCAACATTGTTCTTCCCAGAGATAGAAAAAAATGATCTCAAATTTCACATGGAAAGGCAGAATGCCACGGATGTCGAAGCATTTCCTCAGCAAAAGAAATTCCTCTGGAGGCATCACCATACCTGATCTAAAGCTATATTATGAAGCCATAGTAATAAAAACAGCATGGGACTGGCTTAAAAACAGGAGTATAGACCAATGCAATAGAATTGAGGACTGGGACATTGGGTCAAGCAACTGTAGCTACTTGAAATTGACAAAGACCCTAACAATATAGGCTGGAAAAAAGATAGCATCTTCAACAAATGGTGCTTGATAAATTGAATAACCATATGCAAGAAATTGAAACTTGATCTACACATCTCCTCATGCACTACACTTAAGTCCAAATGGATCAAACACCTCAATATAAGACCAGAAACTCAGCTACTACTGGAAGAAAATATAGGAAATACTTTCCATGATATAGGAATGGAAAAAGACTTCCTGAACAAAACCCCAGTAGCTCATGATCTTAAACTCAACCAATGGGTTCACATGACACTGAATAGTTTCTTTACAGACAAGCATATTATAAGGAAAGCCAATAGGTTACCTACAGAATGGGAGAAAACATTTGCTGTTTATCCAACTGACATAGACCTAATCTCTAGAATCTACAAAGAACTCAAAAACCTAAACAATAAAAGCCAAACAACCCAGTCACAAAATGGGACAAAGAGCTGAATGGGTAGTTCACAGAGGAAGAAATACAAATGGCAAATACACACTTAAGAAAATGTTCATCATCCCTAATCATCAGAGGAATGCAATTTCAAACAACTATGAGATTCCACCTTAGCCCAGTAAGGATAGCAAACACCAAAAAAATCAAATGAAAATAAATGCTGGCGAGGATGTGGAGAATTAGGAACCCTCCTCCACTGTTGGTGGGAATGTAAGATGGTACAACCTCTTTGGAAAGCAATAGAGAGCCTCCTGAAAAAGCTAACTATAGCATTACCAACAGACCCACTTATTCCCTTACTGGTCATGTACCCTAAAACCTTTAAATCACAGTCCAGAGAGATTTCCTGAACCATGTTTATAGCAGCTCAATTCATAATATTAAGTGCTGGAATCGACTCAGATGTCCATCACTAGAAGAATGGATAACTAAGATGTGGTGTATCTACAAAATGGTATTCTACAGAACAGTAGGAGTGAAATTTGAGGAAAAATGGTTGAACCTGGAGCAGATCATTCTCAGTGAATTTACCCAATCATAGAAAGATAATTGCCACATAGTTTCACTCATCTACAGCACCTAACCTGAATCTACCCAAGATGCTGACATACCCAGCAAGCATCTCGAGGACTAGAAAATTGGGTGGGTGGGGAGGGAGGGGAGGGCAAGCAAGGACGTGGGAGACACAAATATAGACCCAAACAGCAATGGTTACATAAAATTCTACATCCTAAAAGGCAGACCAAATGGTTGAATCTTCACCAGGCCCTTAGAGGGAATACCTGAGCCACAAGACACTGGAGAGGGTATGATGAAGACTGACCTTAATCTTCTACAGCCTCTCTCTCTCTCTCTCTCTCTCTCTTCTCTCTAACTCTTGTATATTAGTTATCTTTTTCCTCATTTTCTAAGTGGGCACTGACCTGTAACTCCCAGGACCAGCATGTGGCTATCATACACAACGAGCTTTTGATCAGAGAGACCTACAAGGTTTCCTAAAGACAGATTTCTGTCAGAGTGCTTGATGACCCACCAAAGGTTAGTGGTAAGACTCTACTGATGAAGACACCATATGTGGTTGACACGTAAAATGGAATGGCATGGCTGGAAGTTGGAAGAGAGTCAGTTCCCAGACAGTCAGCATGTCTCATGCCAGAAGGTGCTACATGGGTGACAGGTTGAAAATGACCAATATCTGTCCAAGCAACTCATGGTCTAACCTACTTAGCAGCAAATAACCTGTTGTGAAGCCCACACAAGTGCAGTAGTGGTGGACAGCCATGGTGGGGAACCAACTGCTCTTGATTTGGCTAACTGATCCCCTCAGTGGTACGGGACCCATACCTGGAGCTGGGAAACAAGTCAGAACCATATCCAAACATAAACCCACTCTCCAATATCAAGCTACCATCAATTGTGGGCTACAAGAGGGCCTACATGTATTAAATTCTCTATAAAAAAAAGGGTTATCTCCTTTGTCCTGATGCTAACTTACTCTCCGTTGGAGAATCTGCTTCTCTTTTTCAGATAGATGTAGATCCTAAGGAGAGAGCCACCAATTCTTTTTTTTTTTTTTTAATTTTTTTGTTCATTTTTATTTATTTATTTAAGAGTGACAGAGAGAGGAAGAGGCAGAGAGAGAGAGAAAGAGAGAGAATGGGCGCGCCAGGGCTTGCAGCCACTGCAAACGAATTCCAGACCCGTGCATCCCCTTGTGCATCTGGCTAACGTGGGTCCTGGAGAATCAAGCCTCGAACCGGGATCCTTAGGCTTCACAGGCAAGCGCTTAACTGCTAAGCCATCTCTCCAGCCCAGAGAGCCACCAATTTTTAATGGAGTAAGTGGAATGTCATAGTTGTTTTAATTTGCATGTCTCTCCTGGTTAGGGATATTGAACATTTTCTTAAGCGTGTGTTAGTCATTTGCATTTCTTCCTCTGAGAACTCTCTATTCAGGCCCCATTTTTGAAGTGGTTTACATGATTTTTTTCTATTGTTTAGTTTTTTGAGTTATTTGAGATTCTAGACATTAGCCTTCTGTCAGTGGCATAGCTTGAAAAGATTTTCTGCCATTCAGTGGGTAATCTTTTGGCTCTGCTTATTGTATGTTTGTCTATGAAAAAGCTTTTTAGCTTCATGTGATCCCACTGGCTGAGTGATTCTTTAATTTCTTGGGCTACTGGGTTTTTGTTCAGGGAGTCTTTCCCCACTCCTAATTTGTGGGGTGTTCCTCCTATTTTCTTCTTCCAGAAGGAGAAAAAGTTTAATGTCTTATATTGAACTCTTTAATACATTTTGACTTGATTTTTGTGTTCAGTGAGATGAGTGGATCTAGTTTCATTTTTTTCTACATATGGTTATCCACTTTGTCCAGCACCATTTGTTCAAGCTGATGTCTTTTCTCCAATCTACTTTATTGGCACCTTTTTTAAAAGACCAAGTAGCTGCATCTACTTAACCTAAGGTACAGTTCTTCAGGTTCTAGAGAGGTTTTTAAAATACGTATTTAATTTTTGTTTTTCTGTTCTTATTTTGCATAGTGTCCATCTCTTTTTTAAGGTGTAATTTCAGTTCTACTTCTGATTTTCTTGATGCTTCCTGGAATTCATTTTCTCATTTGATCAAGTCTTCATTCAACTTAATCAACTGATTATTGAGATCTTCCATTTTTGACTCACCTTCAATTCATTTGTAGCTCTTTTGAGGATTTTAAGGTTTTCTTCAATTAAGTAAAGCCTAGTGTCAAAAGCTGTGTGCCCTAAGAGATGATCCTACTCAATTTCATTTATGTGATTGTTGTTTTTTTGATGGCTTGGTTCAGCAATTCTTTTGATCAGGGTCATACTGGTTGTTGTGTTTTCATTTGGGGATTTAATTTTTTTGATTTCAATGTGATTTCTTTTGAGGCTTCCATTGTGAAACTAGGCTTCCTTGGTGCAGATCTCTCAGTTTTCTCACTTTCATTTTATTATTTCATTGTGGTCTACCCATCTTGGGGAAAGATTTATTTTATTGAGAGGGAAGCAAGTGTTTGTCCTTGTAGGATCTTCAGTTGTTTTGCTGTTTTAAATGTGAACTGGATTGGTGTACAATGGGGTTATAACCATAGATGAGCAGATAGTAGAGATTTCAGGTACATCAAAGGTACCAGGGGAACTATCAGGTGGGGAACTGGGAGCTCTTACCTATTCACTCCACTTGCAAGTATTCTTCAGCACATAGGGATCAGGGGTTGGAGAACTAGGAACTGGGAAGCTGGAAAACTAGGGGTAAGATGCCAGCTCCTACAGTAGCCCTTGCCCTCTCTGGCTTGGGGGAATAGGATTTGGGTACCCAGGGGTCATTGAATCAGGAAATCAGAGGAAAGGGCCTGCTTCCTCAGCAGACATGCAGGGATCAGGCCACTCCATGGCGGCAGCAGCAGCAGTTGTACTGCAACCAAGGAACTTGGAGGAGGGGAAGATGTGGAAGGAGGGCAGAGACTTCAAGCTTACTCACTCCATGCACCCTCTGGAGCAGGATATCTGTGAGTTGGGGACCCAAAGGGCTTTCAATCAAGAATGTGGACCTGCTTACAGGGTCCACAAGGCCTGAGCCAGCAGCAGGGTAACTGGGACCAGGGAACTGGGAGGAAGATGGCAACAGGGAGGTCTTGCTACTCACTAGGCATGTGTCCTCACCAGAACTGGGGATACATGCGTTCTCCATTATAGTTATATTTTCCAAAGTTATATACTTTTAATCTTTTAATTGCTACTAATGAGAAAATTATTGACTTTACACATAATATTTTTCAGTCTTAAATAATATGCATAAAAATAACAAACTGCATAATATATAGTTGTCTACATAGATTAGATTAATTGAAAAGTTTTTGTTAAAGTCCACTGAATTAAAATAATCAGTACTAAAATTTCAATATAAATCTATTTTATAGTAGGTACAAAGATGTCCTCAGAATTTCCTGGCATATAAGTTAGATTATTTCTAGATATTCTAAAAATATATACTTTTACCATACAAAATTTGACATAAATTTATATTCTTAGATTGATAATGTGATGAACTACATAATGTTACTTAAAATAATAATTCAGGGCTGGAGAGATGGCTTAGCAGTTAAGCGCTTGCCTGTGAAGCCTAAGGATTGCAGTTCGAGGCTCGATTCCCCGGGACCCACGATAGCCAGATGCAGAAGGGGGGGGCACATCTGGAATTTGTTCGCAGTGGCTGTAGGCCCTGGCACACCCATTCTCTCTCTCTATCTCTGCCTCTTTCTCTCTCTGTCTGTTGCTCTCAAATAAATAAAATAACAACCAAAAAATTAAAATAATCATTCAACTGTGATTAAGATACTTAAAGCAGTGTTGGAAAGATTAAAAGAGTATTTGCATTGTATGAAGAGAAAATTCTAGTTTTTCCCTTCATAGCTGAAACTTTTTTTATCTTACTATTTTAGGAAACAAAGCATTTTAAAAACCAGATTCCAATTCATTCACATTATATGTTTCTCTGAATTAAGTTTGCATGAAATATAATTTCATTTTTTCTTTATTTCAAAACATGGCAGCAAAATTTTCTTTTTTGCCTGGTTATCATTTCCCTTACCATGTTTTATTCTTACAGGTGACATATGCATTGAATATTTCTTGATACTTTTATTTTATTTTATTTTGTTATTTATCTATTTATTTTGGTTTTTCAAGGTAGGGTTTCACTCTAGCCCAGGCTGACCTGGAATTCACTAAGGAGTCCTGAGTGCTGGGATTAAAGGCATGTGCTACCATACCCGGTGATAATTTTATTTTCATTTAAAACACGATTATAAGATTTGTGTTTTACTTTTCACTGAAAAGAAAATTGAGTTACATAATAACAAAGAGGATATAGTAGTATTTTTATTTCATAATTAAAATATATAAACACATGAATTCATGTCATTTCATATTGATACATTGATGCAATCTCCAAAAGGATGAATAATTTCGTTCACTATATCCTTGTTTATTTTTGTAGATGTCTGTTATGCCAGAATTGTCAAAATGGAAGCTTATAGCAATGAGATGATAAAAGGAGTTTTAGTCTGTACTCAAATCCCATGGAGGCAGAATCATCCTGTTGTTATTCCTATGTTCTGAAACAGTACATGAAGCAGGAAATCCTTCAACAACAGACATGCATTGCAGGTCATTATGCTGGAAAGTACTAAGTAGAAGAAATATGGCTTTTTTTGCAGGAGTTGTAAAAGTTACTTGGGAAGTACTATGTTTTCAATGGTTGTTCCTCATAATGAAACCGAATCCACAATTCAGTAGCATTAAGAAAGGAGACCTTCAGCAAGTGATTATCTCACAAGGGTTCCATTCCCAAGGATGGTCTTAGAATGGTCATATCTTATAATGGTATCATTATAAGAGGACCATGGGTTGTTGCTTCCCCCTTCTGTTATGTGAAGATGCAGCAAGAAAGCACCATGTATGTATAAAGCAGTGTGAGCTCACTGGAAATAAACCTGCCTGTATCTCCTTTACAGAGAAGCGAGCCTGAAGAGAATTGCAACTCGGTTATTAGTAACTAATGCAATCTAAGATGTCCTATAGAAATCCAACTGAACTAAGACTAGGAAAAAGTCAAAAATAGGAAATGATTTTCACTATTATCCCCATTTTGGGGACATGACTTGCCTGTAAAAAAAAAAAAAGTGGATATTGGAACACACCAGTGGATTACTATGAACTTACTTAGGAGATATTTCAAGTGTCTGTGAGTTCCTGAACTAATGCATTTAATAGAGCAAAATTCATTCCAAATATTCATGTGTAGTTACTAATTTGGCATTATTTCTTTTTATTCTATATGTGCTTATATGGATTACCAGAAGCAATTTGCTTTTACTTAATTGGGAGAAAAATATACTTTTATGGTCTTGACTAAGGATAGTTTCTACTTTCCTGCTCTCCCACAATGTGGTCTGAAGCTATGTTAATTGTGATAACATTTCACAACTCTACCTTGTTCCACAGTGCTGGTGGAACAATGATTAGACTTTGTGACCAAGAAATTTCCTGGATAGTATGGTGGTTTGAATCAGATGTGCCCCATAAACTCATGTGTTCTGACTAAATGGCTCCCAGCTGATGGCATTTTGGGAGGCAGGGCCTTATTGAAAGAGGTGTGTTATTGGGGTAGGCATTGGAATGTTATAGTCTGCCATCCCTTGTCAAAGCTGGATTCACTCTCCTGCTGCTGTTTGCCATCGGTTGTGGTAATGAGATGATGTCCATCCTAACTTCTGTCATTTTTGCCGTGTCATCATAGAGCTTTACTGTGGGACTATTCCAAAATTAACTTTCCTCCCACCAGATGCTTTTGGTTGAGTGATTTGTGCCAGCAGCAAGAGGATAACAGCAACACCAGCTGTTATGGTATTGCATGTCGTACTGTAATAAATTGCTAACATGTTCATGACTTTAGATTGAATTATATTAATATATTCATCCAATAGTTATATTGATTATGTAACTATATCACATAACAAAATGCTTAAAGTATATGTTAATGGAAAATCTAAAAGAAAATGAAGATAACTGCAACAGATAGTTTCATAAGTGAATAGGCAGGGAGTACCATAAAAACTCAATGTCACCATATTAAGCCTTAAGGCCAGTATTTGAACAGCCTATAAATAGTGAAAAGAATATAGCCCATTGTAGGATGGAACTGACACTTCACTGAATACCTCAATGGGACTTATGAACTTGAAGGTTCAAAATGTTTATAGAACCTGTGGCAAATGAAGATATTTCATGCAGAATCTGGAAAGCCACACAAAAGATTTGTGTTACCTAATCCTATTATTTTGAGAAAAGCTAGAAACTTTCTCAAATAGATAACTATTCTCTTTTTCTGAAACAAATATTAGCGACTTTCGTAGATTCTGACTCTAGAATATCAAATAATAATATTTGAGCTTTGCCTCCTATACAATGTACTATCAGATCTCAGATCCCCCTCATATAAAATATTTATATCAAAGTTAGATGTAAACTCATGCATCTTTCAGTACTATTCAATATAAGGGCTGTGTAGATATCTCTACAAAGTGTTTACCTTGAAAAAATGAGCATCTTGGTTAAACACTTCTTAAAATCCACAATAAAATACCAAATGTGAGGATGCATGGTTATAATCCCAGCATGGGGAGGCAGAGACAAGCAGATTCCTGGGGATAGCTGATTAGTCAGTATAGCTTAATTGGCAGGGTCTAGGCCAATGAAAGGCACTTTTTCAGAAAAGGGATGGCAATCCAGAAGAAACCTCTTGAGGTTGTCCTCTAGACTTCATATGACACACACACACACACACACACACACACATACACACTGCAAAAAGTAACTACTCAAAATAAATTTCTTAGTTATGATTACTGATTGGTACATATGAATGCAGGGATCCTTACATACACATGTGTATATATAGAGAGAGACATATGTGTGAGAAATATGTTTTGATAATCCCAGAAGGTACATGTAATTTGCCTGAGCAGGTGGTTCATAGACGTGAAATATCTATTGTTTCTATATCACATCCTGTCTCTCAGTTCATTCATATGGATAATGGAAATTCTTCATAATTAGTTAACTGAGAAGGAAAAAATCTCGGGTCTGATTTATAATTAGTTCTCACAACTTCCAATGACATTGGAATAAGATTACGGTCATATTATATTCCCAATAGAGGATGGTGGAGGTAATAAACATGAATTGTTTTATTGTCTGTACCTCTGAATGATAAAAATACTGCCATTCATTTAATAATCTGCTATTTATTGATACATTCTTCATATGTTGCTTATTTATCACTATGATTCTACCGATTTAAAATTCATTTTTATTAACATAATTAGTTGACTTTTACTACCTAATTCCCTCTCACCCTGTTTCTTACTTTTCTTTCTCTTTTTTCCTGGTAGTTTTGTCTTTCCCTATGCCATTATTCCATTTGTTTTTTATTTCCTTCCTCTCTCCTCTCTTCTTTTATTTATGGATGATACACATATGTTGTTGAATGTTTTTGTAATTGCAATTGCCTAGAATATTTCAGATTTTTTTTTTTTACTGCTGACTTACTTTGCTACGTTTTAGCATTAGTTAAAGAGTAAAATCAAACAAATATTGAATTTCCCAAAAGGAAATTTAATTACTTTTAATATAAAATCATTAAACTAAATATTCTTAAGTAATCTTTTACTGAAAATTTTAATGAAAGTCATTTTAAAATTGTCTTTCTTTGATACAATTCACCCATCCTCCCTTCCTACCTTTCTTCCTCCCTTGCTCCTGCTCCTTCCTTTCTTTTGAGGATTGTATCTTGAACCATATGCTTGTTAGGCAAGTACTCCACCACTGTGCTATGTCTCCAGATCCTAGTTTTTCCCAGATCCCATAGTATGGCAATTAATACCCTGCAATCTTAATAGTTGCAAGTTCTTTTACTATAACTTCAAAAGGACTTGTATTAGTGAAGAAATGCTTCATCACATTGTATTACTAAATATTTTCAAACTTTCTTAAAAGTTCTTAAAATGCATCCATAATTTTTACTAATGAGCAGAAATTAAGAAGATTGTTGGGCAGTAGGGTAAGGTTTTTATCTTGATTCTCATTAGATGTAATAACTTTTCCCTTGTCTTGAAGAATAGACTGCCATATGCTCTTATTCATGGTTCCTCTGCACAGCTATCCTTGACATGGTCATTCGACTGTCCGAAATACCAAAGGAATCCTTCAGGAACTTGTCAGTGTGGTATTTGTTGGTCTGGGACTCATTGCCTATTACATTGTTTGCTTTAAAGAAAGTTAAAGATAGATTTTTTTTTAAAGATGTGAGACCTGTAAATTAATATCTTTTCTAGTTTCAATTTCTTGGAAGTGGCTAGTTTGAGTTCCTTAAAACACTTCCTTTCCATGAACTGGTATTTTCTTATGTGCCAGATACTGTTCTTCGTTCTTTCATATATTTGCCATTCAGTAATAATGGAATGTTATATTTTACAGACTAGGGGGGGGGGCTGGATTTGTAGATATTGCATGTCATTAGAATTAGTAAGTGAAAGCATAAACAGCTAGAAATTGACAGAGCTGATATCTGGGTCCAATCCTTTCAACCCTAAAGCTTACTGTCCAATCCCACAAAGCTGTAACCTTACTGCCCTACCTCACATTATACATTTTGACAGCTACATGGGAAAGAAAATTACTGTCATTTATTCAATTTAATTAATTTTTCTTGGTGGAGGTGTTTTGTTAATAGGAATATAAAGATATGGTACGTCTGTCTATACAAACATGTATGTACATACACATATATATGCTTGCATATAAATGCATATATGTATTATACCTATCTATAGACAACATGTATAAAAACACACATGCATATATATATATATATATATATATACACACAAGCATAGAAAAAATGCAGGTACTTATTTCTACTAGAGGTAATCATTATAGAATATTAATCAAAATTAATTCAGCTTGAATTATTCTGATAATAACAGGGTTTCTATTGGAATTATGTTTAAGTTCTTAATGTTCAGAAGAAAATAGAATATACTGCCATGCATTTTGTCTTATTTCATGCCATTTGCTAATTTTTACCAAGTGATAACTTAACTTGTAACTGCATTCTTTTATTATTAGATGCTTTTACCCACAAAGCAGTTATGTGGGAAGAATAACTGAAAGATTCAATTCATTGCTTTAGTAGCATTACAGATATAGCAGAAAATAATGACTTGATTGGACTATGGACCGATTTGTTTTTCACATACCTAACCTACATAATAGTGCTGGTAAAATTGGAATCTGACGTTTATAGAGTATTTTCTGTGTTCCAAGCACTATTTTCAGAACCTTGTTTTTGGATACATTTGGATATATATATCAGTAATACAAGATATGATCAATCTTATTAAGAAGTACTCATTTCCTGTGTTACACAAAAGCAGATATGTAAACAAAATCTCAAATGTAGTAAAAAAGAGTAGTTGTTTATTCAAATGGATAGGTCCAATAAAAATCATTTTGTAGCTAACAGTTGCAAATTAAATGAAAACTATCCTTATGATATTCAGATTATTTTATTTTATGTATGTAATATGTAAATAATATGTGCTAAAGCTAGAGTTTTAAATGCTTGGCATATAATAATAAAATAATAGAAATACCTTTCCTATGAACTTAATATTATGTAGTTAGAAATAAAAAGTAAACAAATAAATAATATGACAGGAAGTGAAAAATGCTCTGGAGAAACTGGTGTTGTGCAAAATATAGGAAAGATACATGTGGAGCTTGTCCTTTACAAGGGAATGTCAAGAGGCTTGAGGTTCCTGTCTAACACCATGGGTCAGAAGCAGGATCTGTAGCAGGTAGAAAGGGAGCCATGAGCAGAGGTGTACAAGGCATCCAACCAGAAGAAAAGGCAACCAACCCTGGCACATTTCATGTCAGACATGTTGGGAGATTTGCAAAGGAGGATCAATTCTTAGAAAACAAAGAATAACATCTTCGTTCAGACCTTGTAGCTGTATAGTCCATCAAATCAGCACTATGTCAAACACTTTGAGTTTTACTCTGAGTGACAAGTGAGGCACAGGAGTATTGATCAGATTTATTTTTATCTGTCTTATTTTAAGGATAGTACTTTTATTTCTTTGTATAGAACAATGAACCAGATTAGTACCAGGGGCATAACTTAGGCTAATTTAGAAGTACTGGCAAACCACCATGGGCCAGAACACTATTATTGTCAGTCATCCATCACACAGGTGTGTATATTCTGGGCAGGTAGCCTTACTCACCATTATGCTATCAACATGTATTCTTTTGTTAATTTTTTATTTATTTGTTTATTTATTTGATAGGGAGAAAGGCAGAGCGAGAGAGGAAGAAAGAGGGAGAGAATGGGCATGCCATGGCCTCCAGCCACTGCAAGTGAACTCCAGATGCATGTGCCCCCTTGTGCATCTGGCTTACATGTGTCCTGGAGAATCGAACCTGGATCCTTTGGCTTTGCAGGCAAATGCCTTAACCGCTAAGCCATCGTTCCAGCCCCAACATCTGTTCTTTTTTTTAAAAAAAATATTTTATTTATTTATTTTTTTATTAGCCAGTTCTGTATTCAGCAAATACAGTCAGTTTGGTACCATTATTATGCTCATCTGTGACCTACCCCCTCCCCTTGGCCCCTCCTTGTTGAGGTATACGGGTCATGCATTGTGTTTTTATTCTTATTTATTTTTTATTTGACAGAGAAAGAGGGAGAGAGAGGGAGAGAATGGGTGCACCAGGGCCTCCAGCCATTGCAAACAAATTCCAGACTTGTGCCTCCCGCTTGTGCATCTGGCTAACTTGGGTCCTGGGGAATCAAACCTGGGTCCTTTGGCTTTGCAGGTAAACGTCTTAACCACTAAGCCATCCCTCCAGCCCCCAACATCTGTTTTTTTTTTTTAAAGTTAGTTTTTTTTTTTTAATTTTTATTTATTTATTTATTTATTTACAGTCAGTTTGGTACCATTATTAGGCTCATCCATGACCTACCCCCTCCCCTTGGCCCCTCCTTGTTGAGGTATACAGGTCATGCATTGTGGAGTTGTTTTTAATTGTTAGGCTCAGCAAGATTGGCTAATGAATGGGGACAGGAAAGAGAAATCAAGGATGGCTCCATAGTCTAAGGCCTTGAGTTGGATGTTACCAAGTGTTGATTAAAGTACAACTTTGCTTAAGGTGTTGTATGGAGCAGTGACTATAGTACAACAACAAGAATATTTTGTGTATTTCTTTTTTTGGTTTGCTTGTTTTGAAATGGGGAGAAAAGTCTTGCTTCGATATGTTGTTCTGGCTTTCATAGAATTCGTTATGTAGACAAGGGTGGCCCTGAGCTCATGACAATCCTCTTGTCTCAGCCATCCAATTGCTGAGATTATAGGCATGTACCACTGGCACAGGCATAAGGACATATAAGTGAATAATCCAAAAATAGGAAAAACGTATGTTCTTACTTTTATGTAAGAGCCAAAAAAAAAAAAAAAAATAGATGTCAAAGAGGTAGTAAGTCAAATGCTGGTTATCAAAGGCTGTGACAATTGCAGATTGGTGCTGGGGCACTGATGTTCAAAGGTATCACAAAATATAATACAAATGGCATAATTTCAAGAGATAAGCCATGTAGCATGGCTGCTATAGTTCATGATGATATAGTCTATTAGTGAAAGTGCTAAGAATGTGGATGTTAAATATTCTCATGATTAAAATGAGAACTATGTTAAGCCATACATATTTTGACGAACTAGATGTAACTATTGTGTGGTGTGTATATATACTTCAGAGCATCAGGTTCAAAATCATAATTGCATTCAGTTCTACAGGCCAATACAAAATAATTAATTTTGAAAAAAAAAAGGAAACTGAGAATGTCTGCAAAAAAAAAAAAAAAAAAAAAGGCTAAGAAGATTTTCATGGACATAAGCTGAGTCAGGGAGAACAGAGACCATGAGGCAATGTGTGGACCATGCCAACACAGGGAATTGATAGAAGAAAACCTGATGAGGTCAACTTCATTCATACACATTTTGTGTGATGAGGAAAAAAATGTCACTAGTGAATTTTAGTTCAAACTTTCTAGTAATCAGAGGAATTGTAAGTAGTAATATTGTTTGATGCAGTCATTATTTTAAGTGATTTGGGGCCTGTGGTAGTTTGAATAGATGACCCCCAATATATTCAGTGTTTTATTTGTTTGTAGTTTGCATCTGCAGCCACCTGGCTGGAGGCAGTGTCACTGGGCAGATTTTAAGGTGTGGTGGTGGGCTTGAGATTTTAATCTAAAGAGATGCAAAGTATGCCTACCTGGAGTTCCTGATGTGTGCTGTGCGATATGGCTTTTGACATCTCTCTCTTTCTCTTTCTCTCTTTGGACCTGTGAAGGCAGGCCAACTTTTTTTCTGCCATTATGGAACTTCCCCTGGATCTGTAAGCTTCAATAAATATTCCTTCCTCCGTAACTGTGCCTGGTCTGGAAGTTCATCTTAGTGAACCTGAATCAGTCTGCAAAAAGGGAATCAGGATTTTTTTCAATACATTTTCTAAAGACATGCTTTGGGAAGCATTACAGTAACATGGAACCCATAGTAATTATTTGCAATACTGTTGAGCAGTAGCAAGTTCAGAATTTATTCAGCAGAAACTTTTAGCTTGAATGAGTTAAAGCTCTAGGATTTGAAAACCTGTCTGTTTCTTAATATAATCAGATATGTGAGTCTCTGTAAACTTTCTTTGCTTTCAAAGTCAAACATAACTAATAATTTCTGTAAAGGTCTTGAATCGTTCCCACATCTGGTCTTGGTTTACTATAAAAACCATGTCTCTGATCTCACGTGTTGAACCACTGTATGTTTGCCACTGTCTATTTCCTGTGAAAAAATACATAGAACAATAATAGCTTTTGTTCCTGACGTTCCAACGATTGAAACAGCTGAATAAACAACACCCATGCTTTCATTTGGAATAATTTATTCCATGTACATGTTTATGCAAAGTCATTTGGCTTATTGGATGTTTCATCATTTAAAAATCAAATCTCAGAATTTTAGACTACTGAAAACTCTGTTCTAATAGTTTCCTCATGCTTATAGTAATTCTCTTAAAGGCATTTCCTTCCTAATTCGTCATCTTATTTTATGTATGGTTTGGTATATATGAGTAAAAGTGGTTAAAATCTCTTTTATTAAAAAAGTTAGTGGAAATTTCTATTCTAGGCCACACATTTTGCAAATAACATTAAAAGATTAAATAATTTGGTTGTTAAACCATAAAACTAACTATTTTTGTTCTTTTGTTGCCTAAAGAAATAATAACTACAGATTAGTAATAATGTAAATTATAATACATTTGTCTAGCTCAACACACTCCAGATGACTTAATGGTAGGCTGAGCAAAGACTAACTTCCATTCCACAAAATATCCTATTACATAATCGTTCCTACTCCAGACATGTAGTAAGTCATGCACTGATTAAGTCAGACAAATAAAAACACTTTTAAAAAAATCAGGAAAACAAGTTACTTTGTTCTAAATCATTTGCACTGGCAACAGTTTGAAATATTCTTAATGTGTAAAGGTATTCTATTTTTAAATAATTTAGAACCTGAGTACTACAGCATCACATTGTAAATCAAAACATACAGTCATCTGGCCAAGTTTTAAGAACAGACTATCTAGAAAACTCACAACACCTACTGCTTTCAGTTTATATTCAGACAGTATCATGTATGAGCCAAGTGATATTACCTGTCAGTTCTAAGTGTGAATTTGTTTAATAACTCATCAGCATTTAGCCACTTTAGGAAGTAAGCATGTTCTTGCTGGTAGTGTACTATCATTCCAGAAATAATGAAATTCTGTCAGTTAATTTCTAGGTTAGCTACACCAAATACGACAAACTGGGTGTAACAGAATAATAGAATTTATTGTTTTACAATCATGGATGCCACATGTCTGAAATAAGGTGTTGGTGTATTCTTGTATTCTTTCCAGACCCTTCTAGAAGTTTCTGGTAGTTATTTGGCTTCTGGTGACAGAATGTCGTTTTTCACAAAGCATTCTCCCTCTGTGTCATCACTCACTCTGTCTGAAATTTTCCAGTTTTTCATAAGGATCACATCACTGTCGGGTGAGGGCTCATCCTAATGATGTCATTTAAACCAGATTCTATTTTTGGGTCTCATCTCCAGTTGAAATGAACTTCTGCCTTACTAGAGGTTTGGACCCCATTGTCCTTTTTTTGGGCAGACACCATTTAACCCATAACTATATACTTTCAGTGTTTTCCAGCTATACTTCTTATAGCTAAGACAATAGGTATACTTTATAACTCAACTATCTTTTTTCTCAGCAATGTTATACTAAACCTTTTATAAGCTACATATTTATGATTGGCAATGTTTAGTTAGTGAATTCAGTGTTACTTACAATTTTATACAAATTACCTACAATTATGTAATTAAATGTAGAACCTTTTAACTATTTCAAAAACCCAGATGTGTCTAGGTTAGTAGCTGTTACTGGATGCTTTAGACTCCCCACATTCCAGGGATGGGCTTGGAATGTCTCTTTCACCTCACCTACTTGAGTCAAACTCTCAACCACAGTAATGAACATAGCCCTGATTATTTATGGCAATGAAATGCCAAAATTCCTTGTAGCTCCAAACAAGCAATTTCTTATTGACTTTCTGTTAGCATGTGATTAAGTTAAATTCTTATTTCTTTTTATTCTTGATAGAAAACCAAAGAAGAAAGAATTATAAATGCTTTAGCACATTTTCATGACATATTTCTTAGTACTGTTTGATACAGGAAAAAAGAATTAATGTTAGGGATATGATAGAGCTCAGTAGTTAAATGCTTGCCTATCGTTCCTGAGGCTTAAGGCTCCATTACCAGTGTGTTCGTGTGTGTGCACATGCACGCACGCATACACACACACACAGAATTAAAATTGATTATATATCTATCATTAGTTCTTTTAAAGTAATCTTAGACAAGTGGCCTAATTAATATGAAACTACTTGCTGTGTTTACCCATTACTACACTTTAAAATGTTGCCAATTATTTGTTCAGACAGCTTCCTGCTAAACAATGATTTATCTTTACCTGTTCCTTTTATAAACAGGTATTTGGGTGAAAAAAAGCCTATGATTTCCACCTTTATTGAAGCATATTGGTCAAATAAAAGATAAATACTTTTGCAATGAACAAAGCTATTTTGAGATTTCTAACAAAGATAATTAAAATAATCATCACGTCACATGGTTACACTTTTTATAGTTTAGGTGAACAGAGTTAAAATGTATTAGCACATACAAAATTTGTTGTTATTAATAATTTAAAAGCTGACAAAAAGAAAAGATTTATTAGAAAGCTTGATGCCTGTAATACAATATTTATATGCTTCATCAACCTATGGCAACTTAGATTTCCAGAGCCTATTCATTTTGCCTAACTGAAAGTTTGTACCCTTTCACCAACTTTTTCCTGTACCCTTTCCTCTGGAAGCTCTCTTGTGTTTTCTATTACCATGAGGTTGACATTTTCAGATTCCATACCTGAAATAGTGCAGTGTTTGTCTTTTACTTCACTTAGCGTTATATCTTGCAGATATATCAATATTGTCTTAAATGACAGCATTAATTGTTTTTTGGGATGGAATAGTATTTTGGGATATATATTTGCATATGACATTTTCTTTATCTATTCTGTCATTGTGTTCTGGAGTTACCCCATAACTATCATGTCTATGATGATTAATGCAGTATTGCATGGGAAGATGTTGATATCTACTTGTAAAGTGATTTTATTTTTGTTGAGAATAAACATACCTAGAAGGAAGATTACTGTCAACATTCTTACTAGATAAAAAGATAACTTTTAGTAAATGTTGCATGGAAGTAATGTACATCAATTTATTCAAAGATACATTGTATGGCTAAAATTATTTTATTTTTGCATATGTATGTGTGCTATGTATACATGTGTCTGTGACTGTTTGAATGTGTGTGAGTGTGCATGTGTGTGCAGTTGCACATGTTTATACATGTATGTGAAGGGCAGAGGCCTACATTGTCTTCTCTAGTTGCTTTCCTTCTCGTTGTTTGAGATGGTGTCCTGCACTAAATTTAAAGCTCATTGGTTAGGCTAGAAAAGCTAGCCAGCAAAGCCTAGGAATACCCCCACCTGTGTCTCCCAGCACTAGGATTATACGCATGTACCACCGTGCCCAGATTTTATGTGTGTGCTGGCGATCTGAACTCAGGCCTTTATGCTTGAGAAGCAAGCACTTTACCTACTGAGCCATCTCCCAAACCCTGAAAATTATACATGGCAGACTCACAAGTGGCAACACACTTATAGGTAAAAAGCTAAAGCCTTCCTCCTTGACTAGGAACAGGACAAGATTACCTAGTCTGAACCTTTTTATTCAATGAAGTGCTGGGAATCTTAGGCATGGAAATTAGACAAAAATAAAGAAGGCTTTTCTGATGGTTTATTTTGGTTGTCAGTATGATTGGATTAAGAAATGCCCACAGAAGTGAGTCACAAATATGCATGTATTTATGATGGCATTTCAATGGACAATTAGGTCATGATGGCTCTGAACTAACCAATAGTTTAATCCGTGATATATTTGCAACATGATGGCATTGTTACAAGTTCATAAAATGTAGGCATTGGGACCTATTGGAAGAACCTGGTAACATTAACTTGGAATCTATTTCCTAGCCTGGCCTCTTTCTGGTATACACTTTTTCTCTACTTCCTGGACACCACAATGTGCTCTGCTATACTCTACACAAAAATGGCCTGGGAGATTCTGAAACTATGAGCACAAGTAGATAATTCCTTGCCTTAAGTTGTTCATATGAGTTGTTTAGAATATTGTGATATAAAAATCAGAGTAAGATAGCATTTTTATATAGAAAACCCTAAGAGCAGCTTAAATAATAAACATATTCATGAAAAACATGGTATAAAAAAAAAAAACCCACAATGGCACAATGTCATTAGACACAGCTGTAGTCTCAGCATTACAGAGGCTGAGTCTGGAGAATGCCAAATTAAAGCCAGAAAGGGCTAGATAATGAGACTGTATTTCAAAAGTTCTCATAATACTTCTGTACACTAGCCTGCTATCTGTAAAAGAAATTAATTAAATAATTTCATTTATGAAATTATGAAAGAATGAACTCTTTATGAATAAATTTGGGGGCTGCAGAGATGGCTTAGCAGTTAAGGAACTTGCCTGCCAAGCCTATGACCCATGTTAACTCTCCAGATCCCACCTAAACTAGATTCACAAAGGTGAGGCAAGTGCAAGGTCACACATGCCCACTAGGTGGCACAAGCGTCTGGAGTTTGATTGCAGTGGCTGAGGCCCTGTCCTCTCTATCTCTGTATCTATCTCTCTCTCTCTCAAAAAGAATAAATTTAACTAAAGTAATAAATATCTTCACATTAAAGTTGTGAAGTGTTAATGAAAGAAATTATAGAAGACACAAATAAATTTCAAAGTACCTGGTGTTCATGGCTTTAAAGATTTAATATTGCTAAAACGGCCACAATGCCTATATTATTAATTGATTCAGTGCTGACCTATCACAATCACAATACTAATAAACATTTTCAAATAAGTAGAAAATATTGTAAAATTTATATATTATTATTACCAAAGACTTTGAGTAGCCAAATAAACCAAGAGCCAAGAAAAGCTGTTTGCCTAAAATAAAAAAATATATAACTTAATATATTATAGTATGATGATATAATGTAAAATATATGAAGCTGTTTCTTATGGAAAACAGAGACTTTGAAATGTTTTCCAATGTTTTCTAAACTTCGTTTCCCCTCTTTGCACTTTTTTTTTTTTTTTTTGGTTACTTTAGACTATAGTTTTGCCTACTTCCCCCACACAATGTGTTCCACTGCCTGAAACCAAAGATGGCACTTACCCTCTATTCATGATTTGACCCAACTTTTCTTAAGTTCACATACCAATGATGCAGTTTGATTATAAAGTTATCACAGTAAGAGATTAATAACATTAAAATGAAATAATTATAACATATTATTAAAAATATGTGAATTTAAGTTTCTCTAAAATTATCTTCTCTATATATAACTTGAATTGTAAGCAGTGCCATTCTTATGCTTTGGAGCCATCCTTTAGTCAATAGACACTTGAAACCAAGCACTGTATACCACTGCAATTGCTCTGATAATCTAGATAACTGTGAAGTAATGAATAGCTATTATGATACTATACATGACTAAAGAAGGATTCCTATCCTGAATGGGATATGAAAAGATGGTGTGAATTTTCAACAAGGTACTCAGAATTGCATAGAAAATTGTTTATTACTTGAATTTTTTATCTAATATTGTCAGACCATAGTTGACCATGGGTAACTGAAGTTACTGATGGCATGATTTGAAATGAAACTCTATTTGATCAATATTCTCAAGAAAATCATTGGCTTTGGCTTGTGAATTCCAGGATCAGAGCTGTGTTACCCACACAGGGAACAATTGACCAGGACTCATGTTGTCCCTGAAACAATGTAGGCCACTGTCAAACACTCTGTTACCCAACATAGCTAAAATGTAAGACCCTATTACTAAAGACACCAAAGGCTGCCATCTCAGGACACCGAGAGACCATGTGTAAACTAATAGGAAAGCAAATCCTCTGTCCTGGAAAACCCTCATGGTGCTGTAAAATGCAATGGGAGCTACTGTGTGGCAATAGTCACCAGTAGCAAAAATTATTAGGAAACTCTGCAAGCTACGCAATCCAACACCTGGACAAGGAGTACATGTTGTGCATTTGTGGCACACAGCCTTTGTGGGTAATTAACTACCCTCCCACTGGACATGAGGCCTACTCAGTGGGAGACAATTGCTAACTGGTATGGGGTACCCCACAGGCAGGAAGCTCACAACCCCACAGAGAAGCCCCCATTATTATTTGGACAAGTTGAATGAGCACCCTCATCAAAATGTCTTTCAGATTTATATACATACCTCCCTTAATCAAAACTACTCTCACCCTTGGTTGGAGAATCTGTTTTATTTTACAGATGGCAGAGAATACTGGGGCGATCAAAGATCCATCAATTCATCAATACAATGAGAAAAGACAGCTGACTGCTCTTCACAATATGTCCAACCTGTACCAAATTCTCTGGGCTCCAGATGAAACTATAGAGGAAGCAGACATGAGCATTCCTCCCAATGCTAGCCTGACAACCACCTCCAGGGAAATAGCAACAAACATGGTGGGGAACTGAAACATATAATATAAATGCAGAGACTACAGAGAACTCAACATTGAAAACAAACTGCTATCACATCCACCAAGGGTCAGGGGCTGTTGCAAAAGCAGGAGTGGGAAGGTTGTAAGAACCACAGAGTGGGTAGAAATATCCTGAGGCACAGCCCTGCCTAGAGACTGACAGATGCCTTAATTACTCTACAGAGAACACCAAATACCCTACTGAAGAGGGTCCTCAGGGAAATGAAGATGAGGTGTCAAGGGATACAAGACTATGACCTATGTGTAAAATATGTATGTATTATTTTAGTCACAATTCATGGATGATATCTTGGAATTCACTCCTCAGGATTAAGCTACTTTGTCTTCCCACAAGGTTGGGTTTGTTGAGACCATCACACAGCTTGCATTTCTGTAGATACTTCTGCCACTCGGTCATCTACTGGCTGAGGACTCACTCTTGCAGCTGTGCATCTGAGTTCCACATGATCCTTGCAAGATGAGATTAGGATTGCTCTCCTGGTGGGAAGTCTTCCCATGCTGGGTACTAGAGACGCTAACACTTAGCAGATTCCTGAGAGGCATGTCTGGATAAAGCAGAACTTTAGTTCATGTACTTTTTTCTACTGTAATTACTTCATTTTCTTCATATCAGAAATATTTACTGAGCACTCAACATATGTAGAATGCTATACTGGAACAAGGATTTAATCAGGAAATCCATGTAACTGTGAGCTGTGTGCTCACTAAGATTATAATTTGGTGAGAGAAATATAAATATATGCATTCACATTAAAATGTAGAAGGGAAACTTTCTATGACATATTTGAGACATTTCCTGGCTTCTAACTCTCCACTTCCCACTCTTTTTCCCTCCTTTTCTCCACTATATATTGTGAGTGAAATAATTTTCAATAATTATTTCTAGTAAAGTAAAGCCTTCCAGAAAAAATATCATGATATATATATATATACACACATACATATATAGTAACCTCATGATATATATATATAGTATATATATGTTTATATATATACTCAAATACTATATATATATATATATATGTGTGTATATACCATATATATGTATGTATATATATGTATATATACATATATAGTAACCTCATGATATATATATATATATAGTACATATATGTTTATATATACTCAAATACTATATACATATATGTGTATATATATATATATATATACATATATATATATATATATTCAAATACTATACTGCATTATTTTTTCATGCAAAAATAAGGAAGGAGGAAGGAGGGAAGAAAAGAAAGTAGTAAGACAGGAGAAAAGGAGGTAAAGAAAATTTTCTTTTTAAATTCATGCTTATTGACTTTTAAATATAAATTTAGAATAGAATATGTGTATATATATATATATATATATATATATATATATATGTTTGAATTTAAAGATTCCTTGCAATGGAATTTTGCCAAACATAAGAACAGTGACCACAATTTATTTAACTTAATTTCTTTGAAGCTGATTTTGCTATATAGAGCTGACATCTGTACCTTTCTTTTTACTGAGGCAGGTAGAGTCATGCACAGTCATAAGACAAACCAGATTTCTATCCTTGTTCTTCTATTTGAACTAATTATTCCTTATTAAAATAGATTCTCCATAAACTTCAGTCAGGCTTCCAGTCAGGGATGGTTTTCGTGAGCAGTATTGGCAGGAGGCTCTGACTTGCATTGGGATTTTGAGTCTCAGTGTCAGGTTCAGTAAAGAGTTGATTAAATTATCCTGTTTCAGTTCTAACATACCATTTTTAAATGTCAAATCATTGCTAGATGCTAGAGTTTTCATTTTTAAAGTATATTTCAGCCTACTTTTAAGGAAAAAAAAACTCTATAAGATACGGAATCAATAGGACCTAAGTGATGGACATTTATGTAGTTGCATCTAGTTGTGTGGAAATGGGAACTGTGTTACAGATGCCGTGGAGAATGTCCTACTTTGTTATATGAGAACTGGTTTATTTTCCACCACATGGTATATGCTTGCCTTAAAGACCTCTGACTTTAAATGATAACTTCCTCAAAATAAATTCTAATGATGAAAAGTGTGTGAAGCCTTAGACAAATACATATTTTGAAGGACTAAAAGTTATACAGTCAATAATGTTTAATAATATATCTTTATGCAGATCACCAATCCTAAACTGAATTATAATTAATTGTAAATTTTATGTTGTATTGACATATTTCACATCAGACAACAGTTTGACTACAGAAGTTCTTCTCTTCCTCTCTTAATCTTCCTCTTTTATAAAATAGCTTTCAAGTCATACAAAATATAAAATAAGGAATAAAACAAGATGTCTGTCTGCTTAAACATTTATAAATGAGCCACATAGAAGCACTGAAGAAAATGAAACATTTTACTGAGGGGTACATGAGGTTGGCCCATGTAGTAGACTGCTTCTCTACTGCTAGTATTGCATGAAATGGGTAGGCTAGGATACAGGTGTAAGGCTAGAAGCTTAGGCCTTTGAAGGCTTTGTTCTCTAACACTAGTTACCTAACCTTGGATAAATTATTTAGCTTCTTCAGGCTGATGCTTCTTCAGTTACAAAGTATGGATAAAATTGGAAAAATTCATGGTAGTAATTGAAGGGAATTGCATTCATTTATTTATAGCACCTGCTTATGAAAGAAAAGTTATAGTTCTTTTCATATTTCTCAAGACTGTTCCCTGTAAAACTTCTCCATTTAACCCAAATGGAAAGGCCAGATGAATCACAGACTATCCTAATTAATACTGTCCATCTTAAAAGTTCTATTGTTTGTTAAAATAAAACCTTTCTATTCCTCCCCCCCCCCCGTCCTTATACACAAAGGCTCTAAAAAAATCAAATATGTTTCTGATTCCATAGCCACCTCAATCCCCGAGGGCCAGTGTTACCCATTGCCCTCCAGGAATGATGTATTGCTCCAAGTTATATTTCAGCAAGATCTTATAACATTTCTTGCTTCCTGTGACTTCAGCCTACAACCCAGAATCTAATTATATATTCTTCTTTTGTCAGATTTCTCTGTGAACCTAGCTCAGTACATCTACTTTATATCACGTAATCTTTGAACACTACTGGACTGATTGCATTATAAGATTCATTAATCTTGCCATTTGATATTAGTAAGTTCCACTAAGGAATTATTTTTTGTTTAGTATGATTTTTTTTTATTGGGAAAGATTCAGTATCATTCAGGATTTGAGAACTACAGAGAAAATCATGAATATCTAATGGTTATGAAATAAATCTTTAGATCCTTATGATGTTTGCTCACTGACGTCAATATTGAAAGTTCTTTAAACATCTGATGTTTCTGGCAAGTCTAAACTTAGTAATCAATGACATTGGTAAGAGATAGGCTTAGAAATCATTTGTTATAGAGAATCATTAACTTCTTTCAAGGAGCATTACAATATGTGGAAGCACTCATTCCCAAAGTGACTATTTGGAGGTAGGAGTTTTAAGTGGTAAGTTGAAATAAGGTCATTTAGGTGAGGGTCTACTCTCATAGGATTAATGGACTTTTAAAAAGAAGAAAAATAGTTCTGCCTCTGTGAATCCTTGTGGCGAGAGGAGGGTACAATGAGAAGGTAGCCAGCTGCTGGTCCAGAAGGGACTCCAGCAATGAAGACCTTTAGGAAACCTGATGTTGGATGTAAAAGAAAACCAGCTCTGTTTTCAGGCCAATTAGTCTATGTCATTTTGTTATGGGATCCCAAGCTAAATGATGTACGAGTTCTTTCTAACTTCCAAGACTTGCTACTTCACTTGATAGTCATCATAAAACAGTACTTCATCCAATAATAATGTTCAAATCACAGTATTTCCCCAAAACACAGAATATTTTAGTCAAAATTCTCAACTGTGAAAGTTCTTACTGTATGCTATGGTAACCACTGTGCTGGGAGATATGAAAGCTGCCACCTAGAGTTACATATTCTTTAGGTCAAGGTAAACTTGCTTTAGATACTGGAAATAGAGATACAATTAAATGTTTTAAAATTATAGAAGTGAATGGTACATTGAAATGTTAAATTTTATAAACGCTCACAATTTGAGCAGGTGACATTGTACAGCAATTCAGAGAACTTGATGTATAAGCATGAGGGCCTAAGGTTGCTGAGTGTGGTTCCCCAGCACACACATAAACACCTGAACATGGCCACACACATTTGGAACCAAAGTCCTTGGGTAGAAAGAAGAAAAAAAGGCAAATATGGCAGATCTAGGTTGAGTTGCAGGAGAAACTCCATCTCAAGGAAACAGGCAGGTGAGTGAAAAGACGAGAACATTCTCTGGCCTCTACACATATGTGCCCAGAGTGTGAACATCTGTACACACACATGCATACACTGCAAACACATCATGTCATGTGACACAACACACACACACACATTAAAAAAGCATTCATAAATCCCAACAGGAACTCATTAATTTGTTTTATTATTTTAAATATTTTTAAAATTTTTGTTTATTTGAGCAGGAGGAAAACAAAGAGAGAGAGAGAACAGGTGCTGCAAATGAACTCCGAAGACATGTGCCACCTTGTACATCTGGTTTACGTGGGTTCTGGGGAATTGATCCTGGATCATTAGGCTTCACAGGCAAGCATCTTAGCCCACTAAGTCATCTATCCAGCCCTAACTCAATGTTTTTATTCCAAAGAAACCTTAAAAAAATAAATGTCCTAGTGAAAAATTTATCACAGCATTATTTTTACTGGAAATAAATTGAAACCATTCAAAATAATGCAAACAAATAGAAGCTGGAGAAAAATCATAGGAAAAGAAATAGTAGAAAGATTGCTTTTACTGTGTGACTAGATAGTAGATGTCTAATTTAATTTTTATTTTATTTTATGTTATGTTTTATAAATGTTTTTAAAATGAAGTTTCTGAATAATATAAGCAAGTGTTTGTTACTTCATTTTTAAGAAAAAAAATCATTGCTCAAATAGTTTTGAAAGCGTCATTATTTTTACATATGGTTGCTGCAGTTTTATTCTAAAAATAGCAGTGGTATTTCAGTGTCTATCTTTGCAAAGGTTTATTTTAAAATACCAGACAACTGAAAATACTGAAGATTAGAAATGACCAAAATGATTACAGGACTTTAAATTTATTCTCATGATACAAGTGAACAAATTTAAATAATGGTGTACACTTGCCTCTACATGACTGATTGCATCTTCATATTGAAGATAAAAGATGTAAATATAATAAATATCATAATAATACAAAATGATTGAGCAACCCACAAGAATCACAAAGCTACTGTTAGGTTTCTATAACATCTAAATTATTAGTTTACCATGAATACCAAAGAAATTTGAATACAAATTTAAATTTACTAATAAAATGCATTTATCCCCATTTACTCTATTACTATGAACAATAGTTACAGGGTAGTGCAATTTTCATAAAACTATATACAAATTTTATTTCCATTTACTATGATTAAAATAAACAATGCTATGATTCTGTTAAAACTTAAACTGTTATATTACATTGAACCTACATATCATATATGTGAAGGAGTTAGCAAAGTATAGAAATTAGTCAGAAGCTTCTTTATTTTTGCTCTTTAGAATTTTATTTAGAAGGTATAACTTGAGGTGTAAAATATTTGGATTAGTTTTTAGAATGTATAGCTCAAATCCATAAATTTTCAATACTTACCTTTTTCGATTAGATGTTTGAGACATGGTTTGAGAACTGAACCATAGTTAATAGGAAAGTCCTATCCACCAAACTAAGTTTAAACTTTTGCAAAGTCATAGAATTAAGTTCCGAAAAGTCCTCTCTAATGTCTATTAATTGTTTTCTTTAATATTATTTATGGTTAGTAGTAAGACCCTACTGCTAAAGACACCTTATGTGGTTGACATGCAAAATGGAATGGCATGGCTGGAAGTTGGAAGACAGTCAGTCCCCAGACAGTGAGCGCGTCTAGTGCCAGAAGGTGCTACATGGGCGACTGGGGGAAAATGACCAATATCCGTCCAAGCAACTCATGGTCTAATCTACTTAGCAGCAAATAGTTTGTTGTGATGCCCACATAAGTGCAGTGGTGGCACACAGCCATGGTGGGGAGCCAACTGCACTCAATTTGGCTAACTGATCCCCTCAGTGGTATGGGACCCATAGCTGGAGCTGGGAAACAAGTCAGAACCATATCCAAACATAAGACCACTCTTCAATATCAAGCTACCATCAATCATGGGCTACAAGAGGGCCTACACCTATTAAATTCTATATAAAAAATAAGTAAGGGTTATCTCATTTGTCCGGGTGCTAACTTATTCTCCGTTGGAGAATCTGCTTCTCTTTTTCAGATAGATGTAGATCCTAAGGAGAGAGCCACCACATCATACCTCGAAAGGGCCCCGGCTGAAACTAAGAAAAATTGGAGAAACAAGCAAGGGGGATGTTTTCCTGATGAACCAGATACCAGCACAAGGGGGAAGGAGATCAACACAGAGAAAAGTCAAGTCCTACCAAATCAGAGAGCTAGAGCCTCAGAGGCCCCCAACACCTCATCACTGAAGCAGACCAAAAGTGAACCCAACATGGCTCAGGGAAATTTTGCAGAAGAGGGGTCGGAAAGAACGTCAGAGCCACATGTTGGGTCATGATATGCAGAGACATTTATCTTACCCATAACTGTGGGCTAACTCCACAATTCATGACCCGTATACCTCAACAAGGAGGGGGCAAGGGGAGGGTGTAGGTCACGGATGAGCCTAATAATGGTACCAAACTGACTGTATTTGCTGAATACAAAACTAATTAATTAAAAAAAAATAAAAAAGTAAAATAAAAATATTATTTATGTGGCAATTTCAAAAATATCATGCATTTTAGATGTATTCACCCACATTATCTTATCCTACTATTTTCCCACTTTGCTTAACCACCTCTTCTGAGGCCCTTCCAAAATTCATGTCTTTTATTTTTCAACCCACTGATTTATCAAATTAATGGATAAATCAATAAATAACCAATGTTGTTAGAACTTATAATTTGAAGATTGCTTCACATTCATTTTCATATCTCCTCAATACTCATACAACAAATGATTATAGTCCCAATGAGGCATACAACAAATGAAGATTTTAGAAAATATTCATTATCCTTAATATTCTGGTAACAAGTGATTGTGGCCAGTTTGGATTCCAGTTATTTATACTTGACTCTAAGATTCATATTTCATGTGATTACTATTCTAGAATAAAGAATATTTTTCTAGTTGTTTAGATAGGCAAGACATTTGAGCAATAGACTAACTCATATATCTGTTCATCTGTATGTATGTGTGTGTATATATATATATATATATATATATATATATATATATATATATATTACATTCTTTGTCTTTTAAATGAAAACCATAGAGATTCTTTTATCAGCAAAATGAAAATCTCAAAAGAATTTCTTCATCAACATGTAAATTATAGTTAACATGTGCAAATTACAGTAGCCCCATGCCATGTTTATATTTTATTATTTTATTACAAAGATAATTCATTGCCTAATTCCCTCTTGTTCATTTTCCACTTCTTTCATCCATGCATTTTTATAGGATTTTGCAAATGTAAGGAGAATGAAGCAGATGAAGGATTGGTGGAAACTTGTGATCTCCGCTATGCCTTTTCTTTTCTTTTTATTTTTCATTTCTCATTAAACAAACTTATTGGATAAATACTAGCACATATTTTTCCTTAGTGCTACCTTTATTTTATCATGCACTTCCTTTCAAATTTTTATCTCAATCTAAAACAATATTTCATAATTTTTGCATAAAGCTTTCCAGAAATTTACATGCCAAATAGCACCACAACAATGTGAGAGTATGAAAAAATATTTTCATCCGCAGCTTAAATAGCTTAAAAACTATAGAATAGGCATGAGTTCCATAATGAAAGTTCTTGCAAGTACAGAGATCTGGAAAAATCCATGGCTTCTGCTTGCCTATTTCTATTGTACTTGACCCAGAATAGGAATTGCTTGCTTTAGCCTAGTCATATCCAATTGAGAGAGAGAGAGAGAGAGAGAGAGAGAGAGAGAGAGAGAGAGAGAGAGGGAGAGGGAGGGAGATAACGAACTAAGTTTCCTAGAACTAAAAGTAAAACTTTAGGGAAAAAGTTGATCAGCATCATAGATATATGTTATAAGAAGTATCCTCTTCTCTCTTTGTGAATATTAGCATTGTGGCATCGCTGGCATTTTTGATCATACAGACCTAAGTTAAGTGAACTCAGAGATTAACCAGTTGCATGAAATGTATTTTTCTTTGATTCTTTGCAATTAAAAATAATAGTTCATTTAAAAAGCATTGCCTTTAACACCAATTTGGTAAGATGCACTATCATAAACTGTATAAACACATCATGCCCTATTAAACATTAAAATTATATGCTTGACAGATAGTATATTGTGCTCTCTGAGACTTTTTGCCATGTATGGAACTCGTTAGTCATGATTTCATTGCCAGTGGCAATACTTGGAGTGTTCTGTAAATTAGAACATTTGACTATGGGTATGGGAAATTCTTCATGGTGAATGAGATTTGAGGATGGAGGTGGGACATAAACCTAACTGTTTTGATCCAGAAAAGAAACTAATTCAGTGTGTGCTGAACTTATGCTTCAATTTGTTTACCTCTGGGATTGCACATTCTAAACAGTGTGGGAATTGCAGTAATTGTAGAGCCAGTGTAGATAAATTTCCAAGTTAAATCTCAGTGTTTACAAAGAATATATAGAGCAGTACGCCTTACTTATGCCAGATATGAGTACTCTGAGGGTTACCAATTCAAGTGGACAATTATTTGGCTTTTCTTCAGGTTGCATCATTATTGCCAAATGCTTCTTCTCAGATTTTTTTAAAAATAGAATCCATCACTTGTTCCCTGTCATCACAAATGTTCAGTAACTATTTTGTTTCTTGTGTTCAAAGAATCATTTCATTAGAAGAGCAAATATATTTCATACTAGCAAGCCAAGCAATATTTTAAATGAAGTGGTTTTGCCTGTTATAGAATAGTCAACTCATTTTTATTATATTAGAATACAAATTCCATTTCATACATGTTTGTATGGCTATACACACACATGTATCAGAAGCAAGTATCAGGAGTAGGTAATTTTGATAAATTATTATCAGTGCATAAATAACAAGAAGAAGAACTGATGATTCATTAGTTAGGCATGCTAAATAATTACAGAATCATTGTGATTCTCACTATCAACAGCTTTAAACTGATGAAATTTTACTCAATAGAACGTGTATAAATTTGCACTTGTTTCAAACATCTGCAAACTGTGGTAAACAGTTTTAGTTCACATGACTAGCCTTTGTAAGTATGTTGAAGGCAGTCTTCCCTTTTCCTTCTTCAACCTATACTATTTTTCTTTTTATACTTTAGACTCTTCATTTTGTAACTTTTCTATTCTCTCCATTTTTAATTTTTTTATTTGAATTTTAAATGTGGCACATATGGTTCATATTATTCTTTAAACTGAACTTAAAATTCTTTCATTGTTAAATGTAGTTTACATATTTCCAGTTATTTTATGTAGATTCTATATTAATATGTGTAGTGGATATTTTGATAAAGTAACTAACAACACATTGGTTCCAAGTACATTCATTTTTTTTCAGACTGTAAAATAATTATATATTGTTTATCACCTTGACATAATCTATAGAATAAGTCTTTTGTATTTTTATGACTTGAATTCACTTGCCAAAAGCATTCTTTAAGTCTTAATGCTTGTTATGAGCAATGCATACATTGACATATCTGCTCCTTTTTATCTCAAGTCTTTTCTGTGCACTGTATGGATGGAAACTAACAAAAAACAAATGTGAGCAGTTGTGTGGCTAGAATTAGTTTAGACATTGATCTGTGATATTTAAAATGTAGAAGCAGGTGTGATGAACTTTTTCAGTATGTGTCATAGCTTGTAGTTTTAACAGCACTTGAAGATATGTATACTGAAATACAATTTAAAAACTGAGGATAGTAATTATATCTATTTGCTTCATTTCATTAGCATATTGCTGGCTCTAAGTATGTTTGCTCACAAAGCTCTCATAATAAGATTTTTAACATGAAATAATTGTAATTTATCAAAATTATTTTGGTAATTATTGGTTAATTTCAAATCATATAATATTAATAAAATAATTAAATGAATGAGTTAATGTGCAAATTAAAGCATGTGTGAAAGAAGCAAAATGTGAAGAGATATCACTTGATCAGTTCCTTTCAGTTAGAATTTCTTTGAGCACTTCAATGTTTGGTTTGGTAATGTTCCCTATATAAGGGAAACAAATTCCTAATAGTGGTTTTAAATGCAATACATGTTATGCTTACTTAGAATAAAAAGCAATTCCTAAACCAGATTCAATTATCATCAATTTGGCCAATTTTTCTTATGTAACATGCCTACATTCCTTGACAAATATCTATTGAATACAATCTGTTTACCAAATTCTATACACAGGACATAAAGTTTAAAAAGAGATCACTTTTGTGTTCAGATTTTATTTTATTAGAACAAACCATGTTCAATTCCCAAGTGATATTGTTAATAAACATTTCTTACTCCCAGAATTTTATTCCTAACCTGACCAATGTCCTGTAATTGCCTCAAGAATGTATAGAAAGGGTAGAGATTTGGGACAGAAGCCAACTTAATTCCTGTCTTTTGCTTAACCCTCACAGGTAATCCTTGACCAAATTCTTTTGGCTCTAAATTCCAAACAAATTAGTGTTCACTCCCTCCCAAGGTCTCCCATGTGATTTAAAGTACTACCATCTTTCATCAAGGTATTGTACAATAGCCTCCCAAATACAATAGTTTCTGCATTAGTCGCTGGCTCCTTCCTCTCCATGCAGCCCAGTCAGAGTAATCTTTCAAATGAACATTCAAGCAGATTGCATTGCAGTCCTAAAACTCTCTAGTGGCTCCCAGTACACTGACAGTAAATTCTGAACTCTACCTGTGGGGCCATAGGCAGTCTTGCTGCTATGTAATTCTCTACTTTCACACTATATTACCTAAATTTAGCTTTTTATTGCTTACATAAATCTCACATTTTGTACTTCATCAAGTATAAATTTGCAATTCTCTATTGCCTAAATGTTTCACTCTTTGCACTGATGATGTCATATCAAGGGTTAATTTCTCAGCCCTAAATTTAAATTTTATCTCATCAGAGAATTCTTCCTTTGTTAACAATGTTTATGGTCACTCTTCATTAATTAAATGAGTATATAGAGTGCTTGTGAATTTTGTTCTGACATTTACTCTTTGCCATATCATTAAGCTATGAGTTAATGATGTCATTTGTTAGTATTTAAGATAATTGTTATTTTTCTTTTATAAGTATATTTATTTGTGTAATTATTCTGTCATGTCAAAACTTTCAACTCTCAAGAGACAAAATTTCCTTTGTTCTTATTGTGGCTAAACATGGAACATTATAAGCACGCCACACATATTTAAATGAATGATCTCACAATAAGTTTTGAGAGTACTTATGTGACAAACACTGAAGGTTGCTTAGCACTCACTTGAAATAATTTATTCATTCCACAAATATTTTTAAATATTAAATAAGCATCTTGTATATGTTTGACATTAGGAATATAGATATGAATTAAACATAACTATGGTCATAAGGAATTGACAAAAGAGAAAAAGTTATAAAAGCTCACACTTCAAATAGGTATGCTATTAAATTTTATATTTTTACTATTTCAAAGTTAAATGGAAAATATATTGCCTTAAACACTTCTATTTGAGACATTGTTTGAAGAATAACCATAAGCTTCTAATAGTCTTCATAATTGGAGAGAAGAAGTTACAGGGATTCCACTGAGGAAGTCACCTTTTTACAGTGAAAACTGAAAGACATAGGAATTGTCTAAACTAAGAGAAGCATGAAAGTTCTAGACATGGGTTAGTTTTTAAGTCTTGGAAGAAAAGGCTGAGGCAAGCCAAATGTAGACACCAAATCTGAAGGGGTCATTAGATATGAGAATACAGAGTGCTTGCAGTTGGGCCAACATTGAGTCTTCCTGGAATTATGCAACAGCAATGAATTACACTCCGGGCCTGGAGGATTTCAGAAGGAAGAGGTGTTAGGGCTAAGATATGTTAAACAGAGTTAAGAATTGCTAGTGGGAAGCAGAGAAGCCACCTTTGTTTATCCTTTGTTCTTCTGATCCCTAGATAAATAAAAAAGGCTCTCCTTGAAAAGAAGTTTCAAAGGACAAACTGGATTTAAATTGGAGCAGAGAAAGACAGGGAATGCAATTATTGCCAGAAGGAATCAAATGTAAACATAGGAATTTATTAGAAACTACTAGGACATTCATTTTTCCTTGAATGAAAACTGCCAGGAATTATATGGCAGATAAGAGATGTGCATGTCAGCTGACCGCTATAACAAAGCACTAAAACTCAATTACTTAAGTAACAGAAAATTATTGCTTCACTGTTCTAGAAAATTCATCCAAAGTTCCTTGTTGGCTTGGACTCTCTCGGCTCATAGATGGGCATCTTTGACTTTTTTTTTTTCTTATTGGCTTCCTCTGTCAATAGTGCTGTTTACAAATTTCACCTTTTTGTAAGGATGCCAATCATATTGAATAATGTCCCACCTTGATCTTACTTTCCCAGGGTTACAGCAGTAAAGATACTGTCACCTAATGTCACCTAATCTAAGTTACTGGAATTGGAAGTTCAGTATAGGAATTTTGGCTGAACATGACTGAGCCAATAATAGTGTATCAAAGTGCATTTGTGAACTGTGAAAATTTAGTAATAAATGACATATAAACTTTGTAATTGAGACAAATTGTACTCATTCTGATGAATAAGTACCAAAATGTGGTGGTGTGTGTTTTTATGTGTGATATGCATCCTTATATGTACATAGGCAGAGGTCAGAGGAGGATATGGGGTGTTTTCCTCTACTGTTGTTCTGAATTATTTCCTTAAGAGAGAATATCACATACATCTAGAGCTCAACAGTTTTAAGTTAGGCTAGCTGACCAGTGAGCTCCAGCAATTTTTCTGTCTTTGTGTTCATCAACATTGGGGCTACAGATATGTGCAACCAATGCCCAGTTTTTACATGGGTGCTGGGTACAGAATTCCAGTCCTCACACTTGCCCAAGAAGTGTTCTTACCTACTGAGTCATTTCCCTAACCCTCTAAGTCTTTCAGAATGGTAAATTTATTAGTTAGAACTTTCTGGAGAAATAGACTAGTAGGATAAGATAGAATAGAAGAGACAGATACACATGACAGACATAGATAGATAGATACATGGATGATAGAGAGATAGCATCTCATAGAATTGGTTCACACTTATTGGAATTGAGAGGTTCTACAGTACACTGTCTGCAAGCTGCATGCCCAAGAAAACTTAAGAACTTGCCCATACTTTCAAGGTACATAGAACTGATGACATACACTCTTGTTTGAATCGTAAGCCTAAATATCAGGAATAACATTGGTATGATAATATTGACATCCTGGAACAATTAGGAAAGGAATGATTTAATTTTCTGTTGACTGTTGGTTATAAGCATGCTTCAAGAGTCAAATGATGCCCCCTGGCACAAGATCATCCACTTGACTCACTTTACTACTTTGTCTTCTAGCAATACCAGCACAAACATACCCCTGAATAATGTTTAACTAGTAATATGGGCATCCATTTACCCAGTTAGTTTGAAATAAAATTACTCATCATAGTCTGTGAAGATGCTAATTATAGTTCAATGTTAGAATAAGGATGTTGCACTTAGCTTCAAGTTGCTGGCAGAAAATACCCAACAAAAAGCAGCTTGTCTGAGGAAAGGGTTTATTTTGGCTTCAAGGGGAATCTCTGTGATGGCAGGAAAGACTGAGAGCACACGCAGAGGCTGTACATCACCTCTTGGCCAACATCAGGTGGACCACAGCAGCAGGAGAGTGTGCCAAACTCTGGCAAGGGGAAACTGGATGCAATACCCATAAGCCTTCCCCAACAACACACTATCTCCAGGAGGCTCCAATTCCCAAATTGCCAGCAGCTGGGGACCTGATATTCATAAAACATAAGTTTATGAGGGGGCACCTGAATCAACTCACCACGAAATATATTCAGTGCTATGAGATAAAAAGTTTATTTATTTTATTTATTTATTTATTTTTTTTTGGTTTTTCGAGGTAGGGTCTCACTCTAGCCCAGGCTGACCTGGAATTCACTATGGAGTCTCAGGGTGGCCTCGAACTCATGGCAATCCTCCTACCTCTGCCTCCCAAGTGCTGGGATTAAAGGCGTGCGCCACCACGCCCAGCTTAAAAGTTTATATACTAACCATTTGTCATGAATATGGGATTGAAATCTTGAAATTATCCTCTTATCATTACACAGTGATTGGAGAAACACAACTTATGACTTTGTATAAGCATTTTTTCTCCCATAAAGTTGTATCACTTCTTAATGTTTAGAAAAATTATAATCAACTTACTGATGTTTCTAAACTGTTTCAGTTTAGAAAGCATATATTTCTGCCATTTCATTTCACTATTTCATGATTTCCTCTAAAATTTCTTTCAGCTATTTCTTCTTTTTCATTCCTTAAGGTTCTAATGGAGATTAGAGGTTAGCTTAACCTCTTCTGTTGTTTCTTTAATGTGCCTTCATTATGATTTCAAAGAGTTCACCTTTATTTCTTTTATGATGAAAACTGTACACATTTTTGCATATTTATGGAAGCAATGTGTAAGTATGAGAAATATAAGTCTCACATTAAAAAAATATTTCACTGCATAGAGGAAAACACAATGCACTAATTTTTCAGTAGCATTTGCCCATTCCATAGATGCAATCACTTCTAATGGATAATATTTTAATTATTATTTAAATTTTAAATATTTAAATTTTATATTATCCTAAATTAAGTTTTATTTTGCTCCTTTTGAATTTAATGACATTGAACTTAAATCACCTGAGCCCTTACAAAAATAAATGAAGCTTAATTTTAGCTTACTTTCACCAGCTTCTCTTTCAGTCTTTCTGACACAATTTTCACATCTTTTTTATGTCTCCACTGGGATATATTGTATTTAAATAACATATATATAAAAAATTGCTTTGCATCTCTTTAACCAAAAACATTACCTTTTTAATCTCAACTTTGGAATGTTGAGTTAGGACTATGAACCTTTCTTTCACTGCCTAATACAATTAAATTCAACCATGTGTACTCTGATCTTTACATTTTCGGTACCTATCTTCTTACTAAAATCGCCCTTATTATCCTACACATACACTTAAAACAAATATAAGTCAGCAATATTCTCCATTATTATGAAATTTAGGATTTCAAAATATTGCAATTCTTTTACTTTATTGTAGAGCCTCCTGGGATTCTAATCATATTCTATTTTTGCATTCTCATATTTTCTCTAGGCTTGTTAGGATATTTTCTCTTTCATTATCCTTATTATAGGAACAATAAGGATTACAACTTTTAGCTTAATAACCCTGGAATCAAAAATAGTTAAGCAGCTGCTGCCTTGTATGAGCTGAAAAATAGAGCAAGCTTAAATGACAGTAGTGGTGTTAGGCTCAGCTCCCATCCGTCATTATTATGAGAAGAGCAGGTAGAAGTGCATGTCCTCCATGCAGTGTGTCAGGACACGATTCCACACTGAAGGTGTTGCATAATAATATGATATTCTCTATTATGTGAGTTCAAGGACTAGAAATTATAAAACGAGTCTAGGTCACAGATATTTCCTAACTGATAGATGTGATAAGCACACACAAACACAAACACACACATACTAATTCAATAACTATTAATTTAGAGTTAATTTTTGATTATGTTTTTTGATATCTACACTAAGAATTTTACTAATATTTTTAAGGTCATAAGGATTAAAAATTCCCTGGATTATTTAAAAATGAGTTTATTTTATGATATGTACACTTAATGAACCATAGCTAATTGGGGATGCAATGGTTAGTATTTGTAAGGGATGACCTTGGCATGGTATGTGAGGCTTCCAGAGCAATTACTGGAGAAACTGCAATGGGAACAATGGTGAGAAGCAGAGAGAACGGCTTGAATTAGTGCAAATCACAGACACTGCTAAGCAGCATTAGATGACAGTTAACTTTTAATGAGTGAAGACACGAGGTAATTAAATCTTGACATACAATTATGAAAGAAAATATCAGGTAACAATCTTGTGATGCAGTATAAAAGAAGAAAAGACATTTTCTGAAAACTTGCCTGATGCTCTGTCATCTGAAACTGTTCTTTATGAGTGCAGGGTGAAGGTCAGGAAGGTAGCTCCACTCCATCAATCCTTCGGACAGTTACAAATGACCTTTCGCTTTCCATAAGACATTCAATATTCTGAATTGGAGGGATACATTTTTCTGTGTTTAGAAAATGGCAAAATTGAAACCTTTCATACTTTTGTTGACTCTTGGGCAGTCTCTCCATTCCTGAGGCTTGTTGGGGCTATGATCTCATTTGCATGGGCCGCTAACATGGAGGAAAACAACAGTCTTCTCTGGTGTATCAGAAATGGCTCTCCTTGAAGAACACCTTTACTCCAGATTGTTAAACTCAGCCCTGGCCTTCTAAAGATTGAAAACAACTCCTTTAAAGTATTCGAATGACTTGGAGCTTCTAAGAAGTTAAACATGAGTTTTGCACTTATATAAAAAAGTAGCATGTGCTACAGAAAGCAAGATTTTGATTCCTGATAGTTTTCTTATCGGATATTCCTAAAAATCATTATTATATGACAATACATTTAAAACATAAGAAAAGTATTCAGTTAAGAGCTAGAACTCTTCTTGATATTATGAATTAAGATTTTTGTAATATTTATCTTTTCTTAGTTTTATATATAAAATGTCACATTAGATCAATTTGCCATCAACTTTTTAAATACATAGAACAGCTACTAGCTAAAATTATATTTATAGCTACCATAATATACTATAAAATTCATATTGTACTCATGAATAAGTGTAGTGTTCCATTGTCATAAATTTATAAGCATTGAAAATAGATCAGACACCAGTTCAGTGAACACCTTTTTTTTACAAATTTATTTAATTATTCATTTAATTTAAGAATAGTGGGTCTTGGTTATGTATTAGACAGTATCCCAAGAAGAGAAAATATTGCCATGGAACCATGAAACAGTATATCCCTACTAATGTAGAGTTTCCAACAAGGAGAAAAGGAACAGCATATAGGTAAAATAATCAATTAATTAAATATTTGTTCATCCATGTGGAATGGATTAGATGAGGCTAGCTTAAAGCAGAGTTAATGCACATTATATAGCACAGTCAGGAAAACTTTGAATAAAATATGCACTTTTGCCTGTGAGGATATTGAAATTGGGAAATGAATCAGTATCCTTTAACAAGTAATTGACATTTTGGTCACCAATATCTTTCTTCCCAAAGCTAGTTCTCAAAGAGAATCACTTATATTACTTTTACTTAATATCATTATTTCTTCTAAAAGGAAAATCAGTATTTTAACATTGCCTTAATCTTGGAGATATTACAAAATGCACTTACTCATTTAAATTTGTTATAGGAGTAAAACAACTAAAAATAAATAAGTATGATTTTCATGATAATTTTCAAAGTTTAATTTTGAGGAAGATAATATTATAGACATCTTTTCACATTCTAACTGTTGTCTTTAGTATTTATGTAAATTATAGAATTTTGTAGAAAGTTATTACAAAATTATTCAAAATTCCATCATATATTGTACTAAAGAGTACATGCAGCTCTGTACTGGTCTTTTAGTTTCTGAAGATTGCTTGATATTTATGTCTTCCTCTCTTTGGTTTCCTTATGATATGATAGATATATCTGTGGGACACTTATAATTTTCATTGGATTGTAAATATATGCAGATGATGAAAATTCCAAATGGAACTGACAAAGCAGGAAAAGAAGCATAAAACATAATCACATACACACATACATTTATAAGACATATTATTACACAGTTAAGATAGTTTGAAATTTAATACACTTAAAATAAGTTTATCTGAAGTTATGATGAGTTCTACTTAGAATGTAGTTAGTTTCAAGTTAACTAACTCAAAAGTTTCAGGAAAGTTTGAATTCCTTCCTGTTACTTGCCTCTTTGGAAAACATGCATCATTTGTATATTCATCCTAGTTATGAAAAAAAAATAGGATTTAAACTCAATTGCAGCAAGATCTATTTTTAACAAGAAAAATGTACTTAACTCTTTTAAGAATTCCACTTATGAAATTAATCGACTTTCAACCTACATATAATGATTTTCACTTCATGCAATTTTGTAAGAATCAGAGACCTCATGTGGTACCTGGCTATCCAGTTAAATTTAAGAAGAGTCCTGAGGCAAAGGCATAGCTTCAAGATGCTAGGGTATCCAATATTTCCATGCTCTAGTCTGATAGGTCAGTTGGTGTGACTCTTACTTACCTGAAAGATTTTAATGAGGCTAAGACCACATTATTTATACAGGAAGAGTTATTTTGGCTGTAAAACATCAGCACTCTACACTCTGTTGGTTAAAAACATTTTTCCAGAAGCCATGGGTATCCATGCCCCACATATTCTCAGATTCCAGGATTTCTGACTAGTGGTAGTCCTTGTCAGGTACGTGTGTCTTAATGCATTCACTTGTGAACAATCTCCTATTAGCAAATACTACTGTCATTCTTTTTTAAGCAGGAGGTTAATCATTAGCCTATTTAAAAGATTTAACTGTGACAAATACTTTCAATCTCTTTAGCATTAGCCCAATACCCTCTCCAGATAGGAAAAAATTGGGGGATTACAAGCATGTGCCACCATGCCTAGGTTTAACTGGTGCTGGGAATCAAACCCATGGGTTTATGCATGCTAGGGAAATATTCTTTCAACTGAACTACATTTTAAGCCCAAAAATCATATTTTTTTTAGAATGCAAAAATGTTGAACTTAAGTCAAATAATTCATTTCACGTTTATATGCAGTGAATGATAAAGAATGCATTCTGACCTGAACTATTGAAAAATATTTCTACAGGGAAACAGTCAAAAGAAAAAGAAAGTCCAAACAGAAAATATCATGTAAAAAAAACCAAAAACCTAGCTGTACGTCGTGGTGCATGCCTTTAATTCCAGCACCTGGGAGGCAGAGGTAGGAGGATTGCTATGAGTTCAAGGACACCCTGAGACTAAATCGTGAATTCCAGGTCAGCCTGGACTAGGGTGAGACCCTACCTCAGAAAACCAAAGAATAAATAAATAAATAAATAAATAAATAAATAAATGAAACAAAAAACCCCTGTAATTTATTAATTGAACAATCTAATTCCACTTTTCAGGGAAAAAAACAGAACAGTTATGATTTCATCTTAGACGTATTTTTACTAATAACCTGAGCTAAAACAAAGTAATTAAAAAATTCCATATTGAAATACTTTTCTTGAGACACAGAAGAGTTGGGTATGGTAGCAGCATTATTCCAGTTGCTCTCCTTGGAGTGGTGGCAGATGCAGTGTGCCTGAAAGGTTCATAAGGTGGAGGTGACACGAATGCTGAGCCTGCAGTGGATTGCTTGTTGGTGAGTCCCCTTGACCATATGCTATGGTTTGAATGTTTCCTTTCAATTTATGTTGAAATTGAAATGCTGTTTTCCCCTATTTGGAGGTGAGACCTTTACAGGGTGATTAGGTTAAGAAGGCTGTGCCCTCATTGATGCATTAGTGTCATCATGGCTTTAGCGGGTTTGCTTTTGCAGGATGAAAGGTGGAAGTTCAGCCACTATCCTCTCTGCCACATAATGTTCTTGCTGTGAAATCTTTTCTAAAATGTTATGATGTGACAAGAAGGCCTTCACTATATGTGGCTCTTTGATCATAACTTATCAGCTAGTTAAGGCCATTGATGACTTTTCTCCTCCAGCTGCCTGCATAGCACTTTCCAGCACTACAACTGCTATTAAGCAGCAAGGAGACTTCCAGCTCAATTCTGGCTTCAAATTTCAGTGTACTGCAACGAACGTATGTGGTATATTCAGCATCAGGATTTGCCTTGGCAATACCCTGTATTATTTTGGGAACCTCATGGCCCTCACTAACTAGCACCTCCTAACACTGACATTGATATTTTCTCATAACAACCTGGGCATAGCATAAATAGCCCTCAGGGTACTTCTGCCCAAACTTTCTCCTTAAATTTAAATGTATATATATATGTATGATTGGCTAACAAAGAAGTAGGTTTCATATGGATTATTTATAACCTCATTAGTGTTGTTTTACTCTCCTATCAATCCCACCTCACCTTCATCCACCACCTTCAACTCCTCTCAAACCATTCCACCACCCCTATTCCTCCCCTCTGCTTACTTAGCTGTTATCCTTTTCCCTTAAGCCCCCACCCCTACCTCTTTCATGGCTACTTTCTTGCTTCTTGTAATCTACCACTGACTCATTCCAACTCATAAATCTAAAAATTTGAAGGTATGGTCTATACATGAGAGAGAACATCAAACATTTTGCTTTCTGAAACTTGGTTACCTCAATTACTATATCTTCCAGATATATCCTCTTTTCCTGTGCATTTCATCTTTTTTTTTTTAACAGCTGGATAAGACTCAATAGTGTATATGTTTCACGACTTTATTATCCATTCATCAGTTGATGGGCATCTAAGTTATTTCCATGCCCTAGCTATTGTGAATAGAGCAGCAATAAACATTGATGAGCATTTATCTCTGTTTTAGAGTGAAGTCTTTAGCTCTACAGTGGTATAGCTGAGTTATATGGTAAGCCAGTTTTTGGCTTTCTCAGAAACCTCCCTATTAATTTTCATAATGGCTATAACAATTTACATTAATCCAAAAACTAGATAAGAGTTCCCCTTCTCCACATCCTCACCAGCATCTGTTGTCATTAGACTCATTAATAATAGCTATTCTGATGGTAGTAAGATTGAATCTAAAACTGGTTTTAATTTCCATTTTCTTGATAGCTAAGGGTGATACAATTAAAAATATACTTAACGGCCATTTCTAATTCTTTTTTCTTCTAACAATTTCTATTCAGTTCTTTAGCCCCCACCAACTTTTTTTTGAATGAGTCGTTTGATTTCCTATTGTTTAGTTTGATTTGTGTATCACCTGTCAGATGTATAACTGAAAAGATTTTATTTTTTATAAGCTACCTTCTTTGTTCAGTGAATAATGTCCTTTAATGTACAATTGATTTTTCCCCAAACCCTTTAATTTGTGCTTACTATAAGCAATACTTTTCATTTTTTTATATTACACATAATCTGGTCTGGAGAGACGGCTTAGTGGTTAAGAAACTTGATTGCAAAGCCAAAGGACACAGGTTCAACTTCCCAGGCCCCATGTAAACCAGATGCATGAAATGTCACATGTGTCTGAAGTTCATTTGCAGGGGCTGTAGGCCCATGTTCACCCATTTCTCTCTCTCTCTCTCTCTCTCATAAATAAATAAATAAAAATAAAATTACGCATAATCTTTGCATCAAAGTCTACTTCTAGTTCAGCTGAAATTGTGTTATCTTATTTTAAATAAGGATAGGTGCTTAAAGTTTGTTATATTCTCCCTTGTAACTGTATCCAGGACCCATTGCAATGTGTTACTCAAATCTGAGCATCTGAAACCTGTTCCAGGTATCTGGTATCCACTTCCTACCTAGTCACAATGGATTTTGTCTTGAAAACTGTGTTAGAAATGCTGATGACAAGATGCCTACAGAAAATGTCAAAATTGGGCATTGTGCCCCCCAACTCTAAAGCCATAGCTACCTATGTCAGGTGACCTGTTCAAAACTGCAAGCCTTTCTGAATGCACAAGAAACTTCTGTGTCCTTCTACATCAGCCTTGTGTAGAGATTATAGCATTCAGGGATAGGGCAGAGGAATTTATGAAACTCAAACTGTCAAGTGACAGTTGTTTCTATGTATCTTCTTGCCTGGATCAACATGCCCAAGGAAATGGAAGGACTTGTGAACATTTTCCATGGTGTCGGACCCCAAGGGGAAAGTTTCTTATAATTAAGTGGTATTTAAGGCAGATGAGGATTTCTTCTTCAAGGGCTGCTCTGTCAATGATAAGAGAATCCCATGGCAGATTATAATAAATGAGCTTCCTGGTATTCACTGTGTGGATATATTTCTGAGCCTAGTTCAGGCCTTGTAGTTCACTGACAAACATAGAGATGTGTGCTCAGCTGTCTGGCAGTGACATCATCAAGCATACAGTTCACAGAGCAGATATATTTCTCTAGGTGACATGGGCCATATTCAAGCCAAGCTGCAATGGTCAACCACTAGAACAAAATCTCATTTGTACTTTTTCTTTCATGTTTAAAGTATGATATGCTTATAAGCCTGGGTTATTTCATATAATATTTTATTTCAGTTCCATCCATTTTCCTATAAACTTCATATTTCTTTACAGATGAATAAAATTTCATTGTGTATGGAAAAAGCTTTAAAGAACCAGATCCATAGTAAGCTAATTCTAAAAATTAAATTAAAACAAAAAGAAAAAAAAAGGCTGGAGAGATGGCTTAACAGTTAAGGTGCTTTCCTGCAAAGCCAAAGGACCCTAGTTTGATTTCCCAGGACCCACATAAGCCAGATACACAAGAGGGTACATGTGTCTGGAGTTCATTTGCAGTGGCTGGAGGCCCTGGCATGCCATTTTGGGAAAAAAAATTAAATTTAAAGGAAACAAAAGAACATGTTGTGGGATGGTTCAAGGCACATCATTCCTTTTTTTATTATTAGTTATGTACACATCATTCTTTTTTATTATTAGTTACGTACACAGCGTGTATACAGCCATGTTGGTACCATTGTTAGGCTCCTCACTGTCCTCCCCTGCCCCCGCCCGAAGGGACCCTCCTCCTTGGGGGAATGTGGGTCGTGCATTGTGGGATTAGCCACCAGGTATGGTGAGGAGGCAATGTCTCTATGCATAATGTTCCAACATGGGGCTTTAACAAACTTTCTGCCCCCTCTTCTGTGAATTTCTCTGAGCCATCTTGGATTTGTTTTAGGTCTACTTCAGCAATGAGGTCTTGGGAGCCTCTGTGTCTCTGGATATCAGGTTTGGTAGGAGCTGAGTGTCCTCTGTGTCTATCTCCTTCACCTTTGTGCTGGTACCAGGTTCACCAAGGAAGCAGAACTCTTGCCCATTTCCACAATTACTCTATGGTTTCCTCTGGGGCCTTGGTGAGGTGCAATGGGCTGATTCTCTCCTCAGGATCTGCATCAATCTGAAAAAGAGAAGCAAATTCGTCAATGGAAGTGAAGTCAGCACCAGATAAATGGTATAACCATTACTAGTTTAGAGACAATTTGATAGTAGGCCCACTTGTAGCCCACAATCTGTGGGAACTTCATAATGGAGAGCAGGCTCATTTTTTGGATATGGCTCTGATTTGTTTCCCAGTTCTACTGGGAGGATCTGTTAGCCAAACCAAGAGCAGTTGGCTACCCACCGTGGCCCTGTGCCACTATTGCACTTGTGTGAGAATAACATCAGGTTGATGCTGCTGAATAGCTTAGACCACCAGTTGCTTAGACAGATGTTGGTCATTTTCCCCAAGTTGCTCATGTAGCAAATTCTGGCACTAGATGAACTAACTGTCTGGGGACTGACTCTATTCCAGATTCCAGCCAGGTCACTCCATGTTCCATACAAACAGCACATGGTATCTTAGGCAGTAGGGTATTACCATTAACCTTTGGTGGGTCATAGAGTACTCTGACATAAATCTGTCTTGGGAAACCTTGTAGGTCTCTCTGATCAACAGCTCATTGTGGATGTTAACCACATGCTGGTACTGGGAGTTACAGGCCAGTTCCAAAGGAAAAGAAGGAGGAAAAAGATAGGTAATATAAAAGAGAAATATAGAAGAGGGAGAAAGAGAGAGAGAGAGAGAGAGAGAGAGAGAGAGAGAGAGAGAGAGAGAGAAAGAGAAGCAGGAGAAGATTAAGGAGATTAAGGCCAGTCTTCATCATACCCTCTCCAGGGTCCTGTGATTCAGGTGTTCCCTCTAAGGACCTGATAATGGTTCAACCATTTAGTCTGTCTTTTAGGATGTAGAATTTTATGGTACCATTGCCATTTGGGTCCATTTGGGTTTTGTCTTCTCCCCACCCTTACCCTCTTCTCCCATGCCACCCTCCTTATTGTCTTGTCCTGGAGATGCTTATAAGGTATGGCAGCATCTTGGGCAGATCCAGGTTAGGAGCTACAGATGAGTAAGACCATGAGACAATTATCTTTCTGTGATTGGGTGATTTCACTGAGAGTTCTACCATTTTTCTTCAAATTTCATTGAAGACATGTCATTCTTATGTGGGCCTTGGCCGTTAGCCTGTCATCCATGGTAGGAACAGCCTGAACAGTGTTAAATAGTGGGCTAAGCAATGCATTAGGTGTGTAGCAGTAGACTTCAGCAACCTCAACTGTTTAGTCTGTCAAGATCTGAAAATGAAAAATACTGTTACATTTCCTCACTCTAGTGCCTAAAATCATTAAGCTTCTGGTACATTTAAAATTTCAACTTCCCTTTATTCTCAATCTCTGTCTCTGTCTCTGTCTCTCTCTCTCTTTGTCTCTCTCTCTCTCTCTCTCTCTTTTGTATATAGGATCTCTTTATACCAGGCTGGTGTCAAACTAAGTACTGCCACATCTCTAATCTCAACCTTCTATCCATTTCTATGGAATTTTGTCCCAGTGAAGAGTACTTGTTTCCTCATTTTATAAGGTAATCTTCATACTATTTTTATTGTGTGAACTTTACCCTACTATAGCATGAAAAGCTTAACCTCTGTTGCCCTGATTGGCTATATATATGAAGGAGAATATTGAGTCTTACACTCATATTGATTGGAAGATTGAACAAAGTCATTTTAATCTTGAAAGGAATATAAAATATTCTAATATTAGATTATCTCTTCTTTATTGATTTATTTTTAATATACTCTACACTGCATTAGATATGATGATAAACAGAGGGGGGGTGCATGTCTTCCACAATTGTTCATAGTTTACTAGAAAATTGTCATGGACACCTCTACAACTACATGGTGAATACCTGCAATACAACTAAGGAGGGTCTTCCGTGGAGTGGGGGCAGGGAGAAGGGAAATTATGGTACCATTATATGTTGTGCCCATGCAAAGTTTCTACTTAATAAAAAAATTCTATTCTTTTTTCTTTTTTTTTGAGGTAGGGTCTCACTCTAGCCCAGGCTGACCTGCAATTCACTATGTAGTCTCAGGGTGGCCTCGAACTCTTGGCGATCCTCCTACCTCTGCCTCCTGAGTGCTGGGATTAAAGGCTTGAGCCACCATGACCGGCAAAAATTCTATTCTTGAAGTGAGTAAAAATAAAAGAATAATGAAGTAGACATGGAAAGGCTATGTTGTAATGTATTAGACATGTGTCTAAATGAGGGAATATAACTCTTCCTTGGAGAGTGTTAGCTGTAGGGACTTCACCCTTTAAGAGCCTCCATCTTCTTTCTTCCCCATTCAGCAAGGAAAAATCACTGGAACTGAAATTGTTATTTCATATTTTTCTTGTTTTTCCTTTTTTTTTTATTTATTTGCACTTGGGGAGTGTGCTGCATGCCAGGGTCTCTTGCTGCTGCAAACAAATCCTCTTTCAGCTTCATGTGGGCTGCGGGGGAATTGGACTCTGGCCAGAAGGTTTTGCAAGCCACCACATTTAACCACTGAGACATTGCCCCCTCTCTAATTTTCTCAAAACTAAAGCTTTCCACCCCTGTTTCAGGAAAATACTCCCACTCAACACACACACATGCAATTGTCTGGGAGCCATGGGTCCTTTCTTGAAACTAATAATGATTTAGAAACCCTAGAAATGAAGAGAGACTCAGAAGTACAGTGAAGGCGGAAGTGGCAAAAGTTATTATATGCACTCAGCTACTTTTAGGATGGGAGGGGTCCCAGAGCTGGCAGTCTGTCTGAGCAGGCTCCAGAAATGAGTTTTATAGGGTTTGGGTTCTTCTTCCCCACCTTGTCTAGATAATGAGTGATTAGGGTTCAGCTAGAACCAATACCCACATTTCCCCAGGCATCTAAACCTTCTCCCCCTTCAACTTTTTTTTTTCCTTTTCATTTTCTAGCTTCTGTTTTCATGTTTCTGTGCCCCTCTGCTTAGTTGTGTAGACAGACTATGTCTGGCATTCATCTGACCTGTTTTCTATGTGTCTTTGACCCCTAACTCCTTTCATTCACCCTTCTCAGGACATGTTAGACTTCTAAGTGGTAAGATCAATGGCTGTTGCAGGTTCTTCAGGATGACAGAGGGCAGTGAAGGAGTTTTCTGAGAAGGAGGTCTTCATGGGTCACAGGGTATTGGGTAGTCTAGGGGCCTGCAGTAGAAGAATTGACTATGTCTATTCCATTGGAACCACCATCTGTTGTTTAAAGGCCTCTAATAGTCTCATGATAAAGTCCATGTGAGTGGTTCAGGACTGCATTTTCTAGGGTTGACCTTGTTCCTGTCCCTCCAGCCATGGTAAGGAGGGATCTTGGTAAAGCTTGCCATACTAGATATCCCAAACCAATACATCTAAAACTGCTAGCTTTTTACTTATTTTCTTTCTTTCCTAGCCTCTGCTAGATCTGACAAGTTTCCTATCTGGCTGTGACCCTAATTCCTTTCATCTGCACTTATTTCCTCCTAATGGGACTGGCTAAGACTTTCCACTCCTTCACCAACTTCTTCCTAATAACCTTAGCCTATAAACAAAATATGGGGCTTCTAAATCCTCTGCCAGAGACCTCTTCTACAGGTGTTTAATTCAAACAAATTCTGTAGTATTGTCTCACCACTCTCCCTTGCTATCATTTCTTAATTTTTGTGCCAACTGTGAATCTTCTTTTAAAATTTTTTGTTTATTTTTATTATTTAGTTGAGAGCAACAGACACAGAGAGAGAGAGAAGCAGATACAGAGGGAGAGAATGGGAGCGCCAGGGCCTCCAGCCACTGCAAACTAACTCCAGATGCGTGTGCCCACTTGTGCATCTGGCTAACGTGGGTCCTGGAGAATCCAGCCTCGAACCAGGGTCCTCAAGCTTCACAGGCAAGCGCTAAACCGCTAAGCCATTTCTCCAGCCCATCAACTGTGAATCTTATAGAGGCTAATGGCTCATAAAAGTGCATCAAAGTGACATAATGCAATATACAACAGAAGATAATAGGTTAAAAAGGTATATGAATTATGTGGATTATACTTTAAAATTGAGCTAGAGGAATTAGATATGATGCAGCAATACACAAAATTTTTGGTAATAAAATAGTTAAATATTCCTCCTACAACTGTACTGAATTTAATCATTGAGAAAGCTGAGTATGGATGACCATTCAGTCAAAGTTCATGAACTTTATGATTTTGACAGCATAGAAGAGTATGCATCAATAAAAATGAGAAGAAATGTTTTCGTTTTGAAAAGGTATTTGAATAGAAAAATAAAGTGCAGCAGCGAAAATACTATGAGATAATTTTTTTTTATCAGTGGGCAAGGTATTTAGCAGTAGAAGAATCACAGAGAGCTCTGTGAATGGATATGATAATATATTAGACACAGATGAAGATATGTTCAGCAAATCTGAAATCTGAAAATAGATTACCAATAGCAGAAACTAAATGGGAGGAAATGCTGACCAAAAAAGGGAACAAATACTGGATTTTCAATATCATTGTCTAAAGTCTCTAAATAATTGTAAAGACTAAAAACAACTGACCTTAGATTGAAGAGACTCAAAATACCATAAGTAAAACAAACAGAACAATCATAATCATAGTTGGGGACTTCAATACACCATTATCAGTAGTAGACAGATCATCCAAACAAACTCTAACAGGGAAGTAAGAGAGTTCAACAAAACCACAGATCAATTAGACCTAACGGACATGTACAGAACTTGCCATTTCAAATCCACAGACTACATGTTCTCAGCAGCCCATGGAACATTCTCTAAAATAGACCACATACTGGGTCACAAAGCCTTCCTCCACATATTTAGGAAGGTTGACATAATTTCATGCATGATTGCATGATATCAGTGCACAATGTCATATTGATAGAAATTAACAACAAAAGACCCATGAAGAATCCCAACGGCACCTGGAAACTGAACTGTACACTTTTAAACAATAAATGGATAGTGGATGAAACAAAAAATGAAATTGAAAAATTTCTTGAAATGAATGATGATGAGAACACACCGTACCAAAACTTGTGGGACACAATGAAGGCAGTCCTCAGAAGAAAATTCATAGCACTCAATGCCTTCATAAAAAAGACAGAGAGCAGTTGGTTACCCACCATGGCTGTGTGCCACCACTGCACTTGTGTGGGCATCACAGCAAGTTATTTGCTGCTAAATAGGTTAGACCATGTGTTGCTTCGACAGATATTGGTCATTTTCCCCCAGTCGCCCATGTAGCACCTTCTGGCACTAGAAGCCCTGACTGTCTGGGGTCTGACTCTCTTCCAACTTCCAGCCATGCCATTCTAATTTGCATGTCAACCACATAAGGTGTCTTCAGCAGTAGGGTCTTGCCACTAGCCTTTGATGGGTCATCAAGTACTCTGACAGAAATCTGTCTGTCTTTTAGGAAACCTTGTAGGTCTCTCTGATCAAAAGCTCATTGTGGATGATAGTCCCATGCTGGTTCTGGGAGTTACAGGTCAGTGCCCACTAAGAAAATGAGGAAAAAGATAACTAATATACAAGAGTTAGAGATAAGAGAAATAGAGAGAGGGAGAGGGGAAGTGAGGGAAGGAAGATGTAGAAGATTAAGGTTAGTCTTGATCTTACCCTCTCCAGTGTCTTGTGGTTCAGGTGTTCCCTGTAAGGGCCTGGTGAAGGATCAGCCATTTGGTCTGTCTTTTAGTAAGTAGAAAATTATGGTACCATTGCCGTTTGGGTGTAGATTTGTGTTTCCCACCCCTTTGATGCCCTCCCCATGCTCCCCTTCCACCCTACTGTTTAGTATCCCAAACCAATAACCTAGCCATCCACCTAACGGCACTGGAGAAGCAAGAAAAATCCAACCCAAAGAGCTCCAGAAAAAATAATTAAAATCAGAGCAGAAATTAATGAATGGGAAACTAAGAAGACAATTAAGACAACTGACAAAACAAAGAGCTGGTTCTTTGAAAAAAAATAAACAAGATTGAAAAACCCCTGGCTAATTTGATAAAGCAAAAAAAAAAAAAAAAAAAAAGAGAGAGAGAGAGAGATGCTTCAAATGAAAAAGGAGAGATCACAACAGACATAAGTGAAATTGGGAGAATCATCAGGACTTATTTCAAAAACCTCTACTCCAAAAAACTGGAAAATGTGGAGGAGATGGATAAATTACTGGATGCATACCATCTATCAAAGCTAAACTCAGAGCAGATTAATCTCCTAAACAAACCTATCACACTCACTGAGATTGAAAAAGTAATAAAAAAAAAAAACCTCCTGAAAAAAAAAGAGTTCAGGACCACATGGCTTCTCAGCTGAATTCTATCAAACCTTCATGGAAGAACTCAAACCAATCTTCCTCAAATTTTGCCACACAATTGGAGAACAGGGAAAGCTATCCAACTCTTTCTATGAAGCTAGTATCACTCTAATTCCAAAACCAGGCAGAGATGCCACAAGAAAAGAAAACTACTGGCCTATTACCCTGATGAACTTAGATGCAAAGATCCTGAACAATATCCTCTCAAAGTGAATCCAACAACACATCAAAAGCATTATCCACCTTGGCCAAGTGGGATTCATCCCAGAAACACAGGGGTGGTTCAACATACAGAAATCTGTCAATGTAATACACCGCATAAACAAGGATAAACACAAAAACCACACGATCATTTGAATACATGCAGAAAAGGCATTTGACAAAATACAACAACATTTCATGATCAAAATATTGGAGGGAATTGCCATGGTTGGTTCATATCTTAACATAATAAAGGCAATATGCAAAGCTCCTAAGGCAGAAATAATACTTAATGGAGAGAGACTGGATAAATTCCCATTAAGATCAGGAACAAGACAGGGTTGTCCACTCTCACCTCTGCTCTTCAATATAGTACTGGAACTCCTAGCTCAAGCCATAAGACAGGAGAAGGAAATAAAAGGGATAGAATTTGGAAAGGAAGAAGTTAAGTTAGCTCTATTCACTTATGACATGATTGTATATGTAAGAGACCCAAGAGATTCCATTGCAAAACTCTTGAATGTGATTAACTCCTATATTAAAGTAGCAGGATACAAAACCAATGCACAAGAATCAGTAGCCTTTCTATATGAAAATGACAAAGATACAGACAAAGAAATAAGGGACATAGTCCCATTTTCAATAGGAACAAAAAAAATACCTTGTAATAACATTAACCAAGGAAGTGAAATATCTATACAATGAAAACATAAAAATACTCAAAAACAGAAATTGAGGAGGACTTGAGAAAATGGAAAGACCTCCCTTGCTCCTGGATAGGCAGAATTAACATTGTGAAAATGGCAATCCTACAAAAGGCAATATACAGATTAAATGCAATTCTAATTAACATCCCAACAGTGTTCTTCACAGTGATAGAAAAAATGATATCAAATTTCATATGGAAAGGCAGAAGGCCTCACATATCCAAACATATCCTCAGCAAAAGAAATACCTCTGGAGGCATCACCATACCTGACCTAAAGCTATATTACAAAGCCATAGTAATAAAATCAGCATGGTACTGGCATAAAAACAGGAGTATAGACCAATGGAATACACTTGAAGACTGAGACTTTGGGTCAAGCAATTATAGCTACTTGATATTTGACAAAGGCCCTAACAATATAGGCTGGAAAAAAAAGATAGTATCTTCAACAAATGGTGCTGGACAAACTGGATAACCATATGCAGGAAACTTAAACTTGACCCACACATTTCACCATGCACTACACTCAAGTCCAAATGGATCAAAGACCTCAATATTAGACCATGAACTCAACTACTACTCGAAGAAAAATAGGAAGTACTTTCCATGGTATATGAATGGAAAAAGACTTCCTAAACAAAACCCCAGTAGCTTACAATCTTAAACAGTCACTCAACCAATGGGATCACATGAAGCTGAAGAGCTTCTTTACAGACAAGCATCCAATAAGCAAAGCCAATAGATTACCCACAGAATGGGAGAAAATATTTGCTGGTATCAACTGATAGATGCCTAATCTCTAGAATCTACAAAGAACTCAAAAATCTAAATAGTATAAAGTCAAACACCTCAAAATTAATTTGAGCAAAAATGCTTGAACCTGGACAGATCATTCTCAGTGATTTTACACAATCACAGAAAAAAAAAAAAAATCACCACATAGTCTGACTCATGTATAGCACCTAACTTGAATCTACCCAAGATGCCTTACATACCCAGAAAGCATCTTATATACTAGACAATAGGATGGGTGGGGAAAGAAGGGAGGGCAAAGGAGGAGGAGGGAAATACAAATTTAGACCCAAAGGGCAATGAAACCATAAAATTCTACATCCTAAAAGGCAGACCAAAAGGCTGAACCTTCACCAGGATCTTAGAGGGAACACCTGAGCCACAAGACACTGGAGAGGGTATGAGGAAGACTGATCTTAATCTTCTACAGCTTCTCTCTCTCTCTCTCTCTCTCTTTCTCTTCTTTCTAACACTTTTATATTTGCTATCTTTTCCTTCCTTTTCTTAGTTGGCACTGTACTGTAACTCACAGTGCCAGCATGTGGCTATCATCCACAATGAGATTTGGATCAGAGAGACCTACAAGGTTTCCTAAAAGAAAGACAGATTTCTGTCAGAGTACTTGATGACCTACCAGAGGTTAGTGGTAAGACCGTACTGCTAAAGACACCTTATGTGGTTGACACATATATTGAAGGACATGGCTGGAAGCTGGAAGAGAGTCAGTCCCCAGAATGACTAATATCTGTCCAAGAAACTCATGGTCTCACCTACTTAGCAGCAAATAACCTGTTGTGATGCTCACACAAGTGCAATAGTGGCACACAGCCATGGTGGGAAACCAACTGCTCTTGATTTGGCTAACTGATCCCCTCAGTGGTATGGGACCCATAGCTGGATCTGGGAAACTATTCAGAAACATATCCAAACATATGCCCACTCTTCAATATCAAGCTACCATTAATCATGGGCTGCAAGAGGGCCTATTAAATTCTCTATAAAAATGTAAGGGTTAACTCATTTTCCTGGTGCTAACTTAGTCTCCATTGGAGAATCTGCTTCTCTTTTTCAGACAGACATAAATCCTAAAGAAAGAGACATCCCATCATACTTCAAAAGGGGCCCTGCTGAAACTAAGAAAAATTGGTGAAACAAGCAAGGGTGCTGTTTTCTTGGTGAACCGGGTACCAGCAGAAGGGTGAAGGAGATCAACACAGAGAAAAATCAACTCCTACCAAATCAGATATCCAGAGACCCAGAGGCCCCCAACACCTCATCACAGAAGCAGACCGCAAATGAACCCAACATGGCTCAGGGAAATTTTGTGGAAGAAGAGGAAGAAAGAATATCAGAGCCACATGTTGGGTCATGATATGCAGAGACATTTATCCTACCGATAACTGTGGGCTAACTCCAGAATGCATGACCCATATACCTCAACAAGGAGGGGTAAGGGGGAGGGGGTAGGGCATGAATGAGCCTAACAGTGGTAACAAATTGACTGTATTCACTAAGTAGAAAAGGAATTAATAATAATAATAATAATAATAATAATAATAATAATAAACTATTGTCATCTATGGCCATACCACCCCAAACGTGCCTGATCTTATCTGATCTCGGAAGCTAAGCAGGGACAGGCCTTGTTAATACTTGGATGGGAGAAAAATATTGTCAGTTTGTTACCATATCACATTTTTTCTCGGGTTATGTCGTCAGGAGTCAGGACCCTTAAGGTTCAGCTATACCAGGCAGTGATAATGTGGTAACTGTCCTCTGCTGCCAAGATAGAGACTTAAAAGGCCATATTGAAACTTAATTTTCATAAGATCTAGAACTTCATAACTTGTCAAGAAAATCCAAAAATTTTTAGCAGGGAAAACTATCCCAGATGATGTAGACATAAAATTATTAATGAGAATATATGTGAAATTCTATACAGAAAAAAAAAATCTTTGAAAAATGCAATAGAAAATGGCAATGGTACCATAAAATTCTACTTCCAAAAAGGCAGACCAAATGGCTGAACTTTCACCAGGAACTTATAGGGAACACCTGAACCACAGATACTGGACAAGGTAGGATCAAGACTAACCTTAGTCTTCTACATCTTCCCTCCCGCCCTCTCCCTCTCCCTCACTCTATCTCTCTCTCTCTCACTTCTCTCTAACTCTTGTATGTTAGTTATCTTTTCCCTCATTTTCTTAGTGGGCATGACCTGTAACTCCCAGTATCAGCATGGGGCTATCATCCAATGAGCTTTTGATCAGAGAGACCTACAAGGTTTCCTAAAAGACAGACAGATTTCTGTCAGAGTACTTGATGACCCACCAAAGGTTAATGGTAAGCCCCTACTGCTGAGGACAACTTATGTGGTTGACATGCAAAATGGAATGGCATGGCTGGAATTTGGAAGAGAGTCAGTCCCCAGACAGTCAGCACGTCTAGTGCAAGAAGGTACTACATGGGCAGTAGGGGGAAAATGACCAATATCTGTCCAAGCAACTCATGGTCTAACCTACCTAGCAGCAAATAATATGTTGTGATGGCCACACAAGTGCAATAGTGGCACACAGCCATGGTAGGGAACTAACTGCTCTCAATTTGGCTAACTGATCCCCTCAGTGCTACAGGATCCATATCTGGAGCTGGGAAACAAGTCATAACCATATCCAAACATAAGCCCACTGTTCAATATCAAGCTACCATTAATCGTGGGCTGCAAGAGGGCCTAAACCTATTAAATTCTATATATAAAAAAGTAAGGGTTATCTCATTTGTCCTGGTGCTAACTTACTCTCCGTTGGAGAATCTGCTTCTCTTTTTCAGATAGATGTAGATCCTAAGGAGAGAGCCACCCCATCATACCTCGAAAGGGCCCCGGCTGAAACTAAGAAAAATTGGTGAAACAAGCAAGGGTGCTGTTTTCATGATGAACCGGATACCAGCACAAGGAGGAAGGTGATCAACACAGAGAAAAGTCAACTCCTAAATCAGAGAGCCAGAGCCTCAGAGGCCCCCAACACCTCATCACTGAAGCAGACCAAAAATGAACCCAACATGGCTCAGGGAAATTTTGCAGAAGAGGGGTCGGAAAGAATGTCAGAGCCACATGTTGGGTCATGATACGCAGAGACATTTATCTTACCCATAACTGTGGGCTAACTCCACAATGTATGACCCATATACCTCACTCAACAAGGAGGGGGCAAGGGGAGGGGGTAGGTCACGGATGAGCCTAATAATGGTACCAAACTGACTGTATTTTCTGAATACAAAACTAATTAATAAAGCAAAAAAATAAAATAATAAAATAAAATTCTTTATACAGAATGATAACTAGCTGGCCATGGTGGTGCACGCCTTTTATCCCAGCACTTGGGAGGCACAGATAGGAGGACTGCTATGAGTTCAAGGCCACCCTGAGTATACAGAGTGAATTCCAGATCAACTTAGACTAGAGTGAAACCCTACCTCGCAACCCCCCCCCAAAAAAAAATTATAACTAAAAAAGACCAACTGTGTATGCTGACTTGCTTTTAATCTCCACTGTAGGTTGGGTGCAGTAGGAGGAGCACCCGAAGTTTGGGGTCTGTCTGGGCTACAGAGTGAGTTCCAGGTCAGCCTGCGCTAGGGTGAGAAATGCCTCAAAATATTAAATAAGTGAATAAGAACAGGTAGAACACCTAGAAATTCTGAGGCCTCATATCTACTAAATAAATTGAATCCCGTGTAAAATGGAGATTAAATAAAACTCTGTGCTTGTCTTCCAAGTTCTTGAAAATATCTAAGTAGGAAGTGAAGGTAATTTCATGTCCTTCTTCAACACAGAAAGGAGGTAAAACATTCTCAAGTTGATCATGTCAATAACCAGATATCCAGTCTAAAACCTGACAAGAATGTATGGTGTACATTTCAGTATCTTATTAAAGACAGACGGAAAATAATCAGGTATTATTTTTCTAAAACCAGAGAAATTTGACTATATTTCAAACTATCCAAGTTGAATTTAAGAAAATTAGTGTTTTAGGAAAAGTAGATTAATTTTAAAATCAACCCAACTAATGCAGAATGAAACCCATAACTTTAAAAACAATTAAATTATTAATAAATATGATTTTTCATGTTGTAAAAACATCTATAAAAATGTACAGAAGATATTCTAGTAACAAGGCAAGAGCTTCTGTCCTAAGAATGAAACTAAGATAAAACTGTTTGCTATCATTCTGCTTGTCACTGTACTAGATGATCTAGCTAGTGCACTGAGACCAAATAAAACTAATATGGATGATACAGGCATTTATAATGTATACATAAACACTAGTTGTTTGTACATGACTGATTACACTCTTGGAAGTCTGAAATAGTCTAGTATTTACCATTAAATTTAGCAATTTCCATGCATGAGTTCATTAAGTAAAAATGTTTTGTTACTTACTCTGGAAAATAAACAATTGAAAAATTCCACTTGTGGTAATATGAAAATCCATGCCAATAAAATTAGAAAAAATGTGCTAAACTCTCATAAAAGAAAAAAATACACAAGAGAAATTAAAGGACACTTAAATAATAGAATAGTACATGATTTGTTGAATTTGAAATCACAATATTGTAAAGATTTAAATTATCCCTCAATAAATGTGTTATCTATTGTATTTGATTTTATTTAAATAGAGTTCCTTTTTGAAACAGCAATTGGTACTGTCATACGGAAATACAGAGTGAATTATAACCAATGATACCTTAACATTAACAAATATATATAATGTATATGACCAAATACCAAGACTTCTTACTAAACTACTATTTGACACTTTGATATTGTTGCCAAAGATAGATAGACCAACCAGTGAAAAGATATGTAGAACTCTTTTTAGTGTTTCTGTTTCCTGGTGTGTGCACTTCCCTCTCCCTTACCTCTGTCTCTTTATATCCTCTTTTCATTCCCTCTCACAATCTCTAGGACCCTTGTATTTCTCCTTGGTATGTGACTCCTTTCTTTCTATATTCTTTCCCTATCTCTCTCTCATTTTCATAACATTTTGTGAGATTGTACAGATTTTAGTAGGGAAAACTATCACAGATGATGTAAACATAAAATTAAAAATGAAAAGGTATTTGAAATTCTATATGGAATTTTTGAGAAAAATATAATACGTTTAAACATTAAAAATGTTTTAGAAAGAATGATAATTTAAGAAGATCTACCTGGGCATGCTGACTCGGGTCTTTAATCTGCATATTAGGTTGGCAGAGGTAGGAGGAGCACCATAATTTTGAGGCCTACCTGGGCTACCTCTCTCCCCCATCTATTTTACATCTCCCCTTTTCTCTCTCTCTTTTTCTCTCTCTCTCCCTTTAAAATAAAGTCTTAAACCCCTAAAAGACATACATGCATAATAATTTTATCAATGAAACATAGTATTTATTCATAATGAGACAAGATTATCTCATGAACAATTAGTGTTAGATTATTTTATGCACTGTGGTAAAATAATTCTTGATTCTTTGCTTTTTGTTGCTAAAACAAACTATTTGAAAAGAGGTAATTTCTAAAGAATAGAAGTTTATTTGGGCCATGGTTTTGGAAGCTGTGAAGTCCACTGTCATGGCACTAGCTACATTTTGATGAATTATGTCAGGACAGTATAGGCACATATCAGTTTTGTTTTCTATTGTCCCATTATCTATTGAGAGACTCACATCCAATTACCATCAAAAGTACAGCAGGGTGGCTTTTCCCTATAATCTCAGCAGTCAGGAGTTTGTAACCAGGAGTGATGCAAGTTCAAAGCCATTCTGTCATATATGGAGATTTTCAGGTCTCCTTGGGCAACATATTAAGAACCTTCTTAAACAAACAAAACCCAGATGCCCATGAATGCATAGGTAAAAGGATTGTTTCTAATATGAAATTTGAATCAGAGACACCTTAGCTAAAATTAGCTCTTTAGTACATCTTAAATTGAAAATTAAATATATGTTTTATTAATTATCATAAAAGAATAAATACATTAAGATTGTCAGACTGCTTTTAAACATTGAGTTGAAGTAAGATGGAAATAAAGAAGTGAAAGATTAGACTATGCTACTATTCAGATATGTTTTTGTCAATAGGCTTTGTTAATAGAAAAGAAAGTTAAGCCTCAAAATAAAAACACCAACAGCTATCAAAAAATTCCTTGGATTAAATACTTCAATATAATAACTGAAACACTTCTCGTACTGGAAGAAAAGACAGGGGGAACTCTCCATGATATAGGAGTGGGGAAAGACTTCCTGAATAAAAACCCATTAGCCTAGGAAATTAAAAAAAAATTACTCAACCATCAGTGGGATATCGTGAAACTAAAAAGCTTTTGCGCAGACAAATATACAATAAGCGGAGTCAATAGATTACCCACTGAATGTGATAAAATCTTTGCCATCTGACAGAAGTCTAGTATCTAGAATCTACAAAGAACTCAAAAAACTAAACAACAAAAAAATCAAACAACACACTCCGAAAATGAGGTAGAGAACTGAAGAGGGATTTTTCAGAGGAAGAAATACAAATGGCAAGCACACACTAAGAAAATGTTCAACATCCCTAATGTAGGGAAATGCAACTTCAACTATAAAATCATTAAAAAAATCTAACTACAACAAATATTGGTGAGGATATGGGAAAAAGGAAGCCTCATCCACTGTTGGTGGGAATGTAAACTTGTACAACCACTATGGAAATTAATATGGAGATTCCTGAAAAGAATGAACATAGAACTACCAACAGACCTAGTTATTCCCTTACTGGACATTTATTCTAAATGCTCCATGCATCACTACAAAGGTATTTGCTCAACCATGTTTACAGCTACTCAATTTGTTATAGTTAAGAACTGGAATCAACCCAGATTTCCATCATCGAATTAATGGATAGTAAAGTTGTGGTACGTTTACACAATGGAATTCTACTCAGAAGTAAAATGAAAGAAAAGAAGCATGCAATGAAATTTGTAGAAAAATGTACAGACTTGGAACAGATCATACTCAGCAAAGACACACAATCATAGAAAGACAAGTACCATATGATCTCAGTTGTCTGGGGTGTCCATCTTGGATGTGCATGAGTTGCTGACATACCTGATAGGAAACTCAAGGCCCAGACCATAGGGATGAAAGGGGGAGGGGTGGGGAAAACCAAACAAAATTAAATCCAAAATGAACTGGTACTTTAGAAACCTTTATCCTTGGAGATAGAATAAAAGATATAACCCTACAAAGGAATAAAGGGGGAGCACCTGAAAAGAAGGGCAATGGAGAGGGTGGAATGAAACCTAAGCTTAAAAGAAAAAAAAAAGTCTCTGGCTAATAACTCTGAGTACCAGAAATTTGCTGCTACCCACATTGAACTGCTGACTGAAGAGACCCACAAGGTCCCCAAATCAAGACATCTTTCTGTCAAAGCACTTGATTATGTGACTGAGGCAAAAGCTAAGACCATATTCCCAAAGACACCATATGCTGCAGATACAGAGCATGGAGAGACATGGCTAGAATCCAGAAGAGAGCCAGTCCCCAGACAGCCTGTCTAGTGCTGGAAAGTGCTACATGAGCTACTGGGGGAAAGTGGCCAGCAATGGTCTGAGCAACCAGAGGTCTAAGCTACTCAGAAGCAGACATCCTGACAGGATGTACACACCAGTGCAATAGTGGCACACAGCATTGCTGCATAAGCAATTTCTTTCTTATTGGATAAGAGATCCACTCAGTGTAATGGAATCCATATCAGGAATTGGGAACCAGAATCAGAATTCTATGGAGACAAAGATTGTGCTCTCCAGTGTCAAGCTCTCACTAGTCTTTGACTAAAATACAGGTTACATACATCAAATTCTTCCTAAATTAATAATGCTTATTCCAATTAAATTATGCTGACTTCACTCTCCATTGGAGAATCAGTTCTTTTTCAGAACGTAGCAAGACCAGAGGAGATAAACTACCCCTCGCACTTCAGCCAAGGCACAGCTGAATCCACACAGGAATGTGGAGATGAGCAAGAATGCTGCTTCCATGCTGTACCTGACAATCAGCACCAGGGTGAAGGAGACAGACCCTGAGGATGCTCAATGCCTACCAAAGCAGAGGTTCCTAAAGGTTCATTGCGGAAGTAGACTCAAAATTCACCCACCAAGGCTAATGGAATTTTGCGAAAGAGAGAGTGGAAAAATGGTAAGGGCCACAGGTTGAGACATTATGCCCAGAGCCATTCCCTCCCCACCAAAATAAATGAGTGCTGCTCCCATAACGCATAAACCATAACCCCATGAGGAATACCTGCAACCCCATGAGGAGGGTCCTCAATGGAATGGGGGCTGGAGAAAGGGAAAAGAGGATACCAACACATGATGTATCCATACAAAACATGTTGATAACAATAACAATATAAATATTAAAAAAGTGTGCTACTTCCATGCTGAACCTGATTATCAATGCCATGGTGTAGGAGACAAACACTGAGGATACTCAACACTTAGCAAAGCAGAGATCCAGAGGCTTCTAAGAGCTCATCACTGAAGTAGATTTAAAATTCACCCACCATGGCTCAGGGAATTTTGTGGAAGAGGGGGCTGAAAGATTGTAAGAGCCACAGGTTGAGACATCATGCCCTGAGGCATTCCTTCACCCCAAAAATAACTGACTTCTGCTCTCACAACACATAACCAATAACGCCATAGGGAATATCTGCAACATCACTGAGGAGGGTCCCCAATGGAATAGGGGCAGAGAAAAGGGAAAAGAGGGTACAAGAACATAATATACCCATATAAAATATGTTGTTAATAATAATAATGTTTTTAAACTTTAAAGGAAATAAAGGCCTTGTATATAGCATAAAAGTCTGATGAACTCAATGGTTTTGTCCTCCCAAAAAGCATAAGTTGAAACTTAATTCCTACATTGATAGTGTTTGAGAGTCTTCGATAGTATATGAGGGAAGAACCCTGATGAGTATTGATGTCCTTTAGTAAATGGCTCCTGAGAACTTCCTCACCCTTTCTGCATGTCAGGACACATGCGCAGATGGTGACTGATGGACCACAAAGGAAGCGTTTGCAAACCTTCTTGCACCCTGACCTTGGACTTCAAACCTCCAATACTGTGAGAAATAGCATTTTCTTTCATACCAATTATAAGGTTAAAAAATAAAACAGGTGATGGGAAGATTGCTTATGGTTAAGGGCACTGGTCTGCAAAGCTTCATGGCCTGGGTTCAATTCTCCAGTACCTACATAAAGCCACATTCACAATGTGGTATATTATTCTGGCACACATTTGTAGTGGCAGGAGGCCTTGATATGCCCATTCTCTCTCTCTCTCCCTCTCTCTCTTTCTCTCTGTCTCTCTCTCTCTTTCTTTCTCCATCTCTTTCCCTTTATCTCTTGCCATAAAAAATAAAAAAAAAATCTTGCTGGGCGTAGCGGCTCACGCCTAAAGGCATGCACTCAGGAGGCAGAGGTAGGAGGATCGCCATGAGTTCGAGGTTACCCTGAGACTATATAGTGAATTCCATGTCAGCCTGGGCTACAGCAGGACCCTACCTTGAAAAAGCAAAAAAACAAAAAAGCAAAATAAAAAAAAAAGTTAAAAAGAAGTAAAATAGAAACACAGGAACTTTCCCATAACAATATTAGCAAAGTAAGAACACAGAAAAGAATATGTTAGGGCTGGAGAGATGACTTAGCAATTAAGGTACTTGCCTACAAAGCATAAGGACCCAGGTTTGATTCCCCAGTACCCACAAAAGCCAGATGCACACAATTGCCCATGTGTCTGGAGTTCAGCTGCAGTGTCTAGACACCATGGCATGCATTCTTTCTCTATCTGCCTCTCTCTCTCAAATAAATAAAATAAAATAAAATAAAAAGAATATGTTAGGTAATGATATGTCCATAGCTAAAATGATATTTGTATGTCTATACTAATAAACATATATATCTGCTTTATATATACATATATGTATGTGCACATATAAAGAAATAGTTCTATTAGTTTTCTATTGCTGCATAACAAATAAATACAAACTGAGAATATCACCGTCTCACCATTTTCCTGGGCCAAGTGTCTAGGAGCATTTTGGAAGGGCACTCTGCTCAGTATCCCACAGGTCACAGTTGAAGTGTCAGCTGAAGCTGTAGTGTCAGTTGAGGTTCTGGTCCTCCTGCAAGCCCACATGGTACTCGGCAGAATTCCATCACCTGCAACTGCATCAGCTTTGAGAGCTTGCTTCTACAGGGCCAGCAGATCAGTGGGTGTTTCTACTGACCTCTCCCCATTTTAAAAGAGGCAACTGCTAAAATCTGACTCACCTAGGATATATTCGCATTTGATTAACTCAAAGTCAACTGATTAGGAGTCTTGATTACATTTACATAATTCCGAGTCTTTCATATTAATGTAACCTGGTCATAGGAACAAGATCCATTATATTCTTATGGCTCTCCTGCTCCTGGGGAGAGGAATTGGGAGTGTGAGTGCAATAGAATGCTGTTCAGCTTTATGTGTTAAGGCTTCCTATAATTGTGCCCACAACATTTACTCATCTTTGTTAATTTGTTAATTTGTTAATACAAATTGAATCTATATTAAAAGTCTACTATGCTCTCACAATAAATGTGTAATTTTGAAAAATTTCTGTTTATGTTTTGTTAAATATGGTGAAAATAATTTTGTATGTATTTGTGGTATTCTTATGGATATGTAGGATATTTGTTAATAGGGTCTTATGGGCCTAAACAAATGGTCATGCTATGCCTATGACAAGTAAATGTACTCCTGTGTGTGAGTATCATATGCATGTATTTGTGCATTGCATGACTTTTTTTTTTCATTTCATGAGGTAGGATTTTACTCTAGTGTAGGCTGACCTGGAATTCACTCGGTATTCTCAGGGGGGCCTCGAACTCACGGCAATCCTCCTTCCTCTGCCTCCCGAGTGCTGGGATAAAAGGCATGCACCATCATGCCCAGCTCATGATATGTTTTTTATAAACAAAATAATAAAGAATGAATACTGGACATGTAAGTTGGGATGGTGGTTATCTTCTGTAGTATAATAGTGATTAGAAGGACCATCAATAAACTTTTGGAATGTCAGCAATTTTGTTTCCTGATCTTGGAACTGGTTGAACTAGCATGTTCATTTTCTGAAATTTAATTAATCTGTTCATTTGTCTTTTTTCACTTTCTTATTACTTAATGTCTATTTATCATATATCAGTTGTTTACAACTTCCATTTTCTTGATATATTATCTACCTTCCTTTGACTCTCAGTTCATGTGTATCTTGTCAGAGAATAGTAGTTCTTGGAGAAAACAGATTATTGGATTTTTTTAATCCAATCTGCCACTTTGTATCTCTTTCTTGATGAGTAGATGCCATTTAGACTTAAATTTATTACTGAGACATGTTTAATAATTCATATAATTTTGTTGATTTCCTTCTGCAACTGGTTGGTGAATTTTTGTTTGTTCCTTTCTTTTCCCACAATTATTATCAGCAGTTTGCTGTTTTACTTTGTAGGACATGATGAGTTCCTTCCTAGCTTTCCATTGTTCATTTGGTCCACTCATGAAATGGATACCTTTTGGTGCTCTTGCAGTTAGAACTGATGTTCTTCACCTCTGTGTAATATTCCCTTGTCTATTTTCCTGTAGTACTGATATGGCCATAATGGAATGCCTAAATTTCTAGTTACATTGATATTCCTCGATTCCTCTATAGTTTCAAAAGACAGTTTTGATAAATATATAAATATTAGCTAGTTAATTCAGAGCTTGAAGCACTCTATATTTTTCTGGCTGTTAGAGATGTTGATGACATATCTGATATTATTTTGATGTGTCTGACATTGAATGTGATGTGGAACCTTTACCTTATAGCTCTGAATATTGTTTCTTTGCTTTGTACTTGGTTTTCTTGACTATAATATATTGTGGAGAAGCTCTTTTCAGGTTTTGTCAACTGGGGTTCTAAATGCTTCTTGTTTTAGATGTCCTTTTTTTCTCTAGATTTTGAAATTTTTTGGCTACCATTTCATTGAATTGATTTTTCTATGCCTTAATTTTTTTTTAAGTTCTTTCACACATTGCATGGATTCTTAAGTTTGTTCTCTTGATTGTGTTCAGATATTGTGACCATGCTTTTTTAGTTCTCCTTTTCTATTTCTTTATGCCTGATATTCTTTGTTCTGCTTTTAACTTTTACTTTGATTCATGGAGTTTTTACTGTCTGACATGAACTTATTATTCATGATTGCTCCCTATCTTGAGTCCCCACAACAGCTCAGTTTTAAGTAGCAGGCACTATGGGTTCTCTTTTAAAATAGTATCTGGGAGGCTTCTGGCCAAGATGGCAACCACGTAACTGTGCTGCAAATCCCTGGGAAAGAAAGGCAAGACATTAAGGGGAGAGAAATCTCCAACACTTTGCCAGTGGGAGGGCGCAGAGGGGAAAAAACAGGGAATTGCTGATTCCCTCGCTTGTGGTAGCCCACCCGTCCCCCCAAGCAGCCTACACACCCACAGTCCCAGGTTCAGGAAAATCCCACACTTACTGTAGGAAGAGTCCCAGGCCAATATAGTTCCACTTCCCTCACTGCATAGGGGCAATAGCCCTGCTACCCCTGCCCACAGGTGACCATGGCCAGGCTATGCCTGCTGGCCAATTGGAGCTCAGGCTCCTTTGATCAATTTGTGTGCCTCTGCGCCATTTCCTGCTTGTGCAAGCTTAGCCTGCTCCTCCCATTTTTTCACTTACTGCTCTGGCTGCTGCACATTCAAGCTCGAGCTAAGGCCAATTGCAACTGCACATGTGAGCTAAGGCTGTCTCTGTCTGTGCTTGTGCTAGCTCAGGTGCCAGCCCCTCCGTGTGTGCCAGGCTGGCTGAACACCATTGTCCTGTTGCAGGGGAGTGCAGACTGCTACTGGGTCCCAGTGTTCCCCCACGCTAGAGTTTGCGCTGTTTGGGGCTTGGTGCCTCAGTGTACCTCCTAGGGCAAGCGCAGACACCTTTGGCGCACTACGACGTGAGAACTCAGGCAACTTTGGAGCCCCTGCCAGGCAGGAGCTCAAGCAGATTTGCCAAATGAGAACCAAAGCACAGACTGCTTGGCAACTGCCTCAGGCTGCTACAGCTTCCCACTGTGCTTGAGCCCAGGCTGATCCACCCAACTACGTGCCCATACACTGTGATGGGCAGACCACAGCATAAAAGAAATAACATGAAAAATCAAATGCAAGAAAATCCAGTTAGATCACCAAGTCCTACAAGGAACATCTCTAATCAAAACAAAGAAGAAACATTAGGATCAGACCACCAAAATGAAGCTTGAGCAATGCAACCCTGACCAAGCTATGGGTAGAACTTGCAGAAAAGCAACAAAGGACCAATAATCGTGTGGATGCTACCACCACTAGACTAGACCTAATAGATAAGAAAATGGAAGGAGTTCAAAGACAGTTAAGAGATATGAGGAAGAGTGAAAAAAAAAGGGGACCTCAAAAATAAGCTGGTGATGATAAATGAAGACATAAAGAAATGCAAGGATGAATTCCAAGAACCATCAAGAAAATCAGAAAATGATGTGAAAGTGACACTTGACAGAGGGATGGAAATTATACATACAAATGTAGTAGAAAATGCAAACCTAATTGAACAAGTCCAGAACTCTCTAGAAGCTCTCAAGAATCTGCCATGTGGAGGGTAGAAACTCTGATCTGGAAGACAAGATGGAAGAAACAGTTTGAGAGTCCAAAAATTTCAGTAAGTTCAAAAGTTTCTGTAAAGAGAACATGAAGTAATTGTGGGATACACTTCAATGTCCTAATATCAGGATTATTGGAATACCAGAAGGAGAAGAAATTCAGACCAAAGGCATGGAGAATTTATTTAACAAAATAATTGAAGAGAACTTTCCCAGCCTCTTAAAACAAAGGCCCATCAAGATACAAGAAGCTAACAGAACACCAAACAGACTGGACCAAAGGAGAAAACTCTCCAAGACATATTGTCATTAAGACTCTAAACAGTGACACCAAAGAGAAAATCCTAAAAGCAGCTAGGGAAAAACAGCACACCACTTTTAAAGGAAACCCCATCAGAATTACTCCAAAGCTAGAAAGGCCTGGAGTGAAACACTGAAAAGTCTAAGAACCTATGGCTTCCAACCCAAACTACTCTACACAGCAAAAGTATCCTTCATAAGACATGGTGAAAGAAAAAATTTCCATGACAAAATTCAGCCTTATAATTATATGAACACAAAACCAAACCTAAAGAGAGTATTTCAGGAAATTTTTTACAGAGAAGAAACAAATAATCAACCTCAAATGCCTACAAAAAGCAGATCACAATAACCAAACTCAGAGTAGGCACAAAAAACTTCAAAGTCCATGAAAACACCAAACCACATATACCATCACAATATGGCAGGGATCAAATCAAATATCACAGTCATTACCCTAAATATTAATGGCCTTAATTCACCCATCAAGAGACACAAGCTAATGGGATGGACCAAAAAATTAGACACCTCAATCTGGTGTCTTCAAGAAACCCACCTCATCACTAAAGACAGACACCTCCTCAGGGTGAAAGGGTAGAAACCAATATTCCAAGCAAATGGTAATAACAAACAAGCAGTCATAGCTATATTAATATCAGATAAAATAGACATCAAACCAAAATAATAAAAAAGACAAAGAAGGCCACTTTCTACTTATCAAGGGAACGATCCATCAAGAGTATATTACAATCATAAATCTGTATGCACCAAACCATGGGCACGACAGTTAATAAACTAAAACCTACTTGACAATGAAACAGAAATAAGCACCAACACCATCATAGTTGGGGACTTCAATACACCATTGTCAGTAATAGACAGATCATCAAAACAGAAACTCAACAGGGAAGTAAGAGAGCTCAACAAAACCATAGATCAATTAGACCTAATGGACATCTACAGAGCTTTCCATCCCAAATCCACAGACCACACATTCTTTTCAGCAGCCCATGGAACATTCTCTAAAATAGAACATATACTGGGTCACAAAGCCTACCTCCACATATGTAGGAAGATTGACATAATTCCCTGCATGATATCATATCACAATGCTATATTGCTAGAACTTAACAACAAAAGACCCACCAAGAATCCCAACAGCACCTGGAAACTGAATAGAACACTTTTAAACAATAAATGGATAGTAGATGAAATAAAAAAAAAGATATTGCAATTTTTTTTTTTTTTTTTTAGAAATGAATGACGATGAGAACACATTGTACCAAAACTTATGGGACATAATGAAGTCCGTCCTCAGGGGAATATTCATAGCACTCAATGTCTTCATAACAAAGACAGAGAGATCCCAAATCAATAACCTAACCATCCACCTGAAGGCACTGGAAAAACAGTAAAATTCAACCCAAAAAGCTCCAGAAGGAAAGAAATAATTAAAATCAGAGCAGAAATTAATGAATTGGAAACTAAGAAAACAATTAAGAAAATTGACAAATAAAAGAGCTGGTTCTTTGAAAAAATAAACAAGATTGACAAACACCTGGCCAATTTGATCAAGAAAAAAAAAAAAAGAGATGCTTCGAATTAACAAAATTCAAAATGAAAAAGGAGAGATCACAACAGACATAAGTGAAATTGGGAGAGTTATCAGGACTTGTTTCAAAAACCTCTACTCCACAAAACTGGATAATGTGGAGGAGATGGATAACTTCCTGGATGCATGCCATCTATCAAAGTTAAACTCTGAGCAGATTAATCTCCTAAACAAAACTATCACACTCATTGAGATTGAAAAAGTAATAAAAAACAACCCTGAAAAGAAGTCTCCAGGACCAGAAGGCTTCTCAGCTGAGTTCTATCAAATCTTCTTGGAATAACTCAAACCAATCTTCCTCAAACTGTGCCTCACAATTGGAGAGCAGGAAAAGATACCCAACTCTTTCTATGAAGCTAGTATCACCCTAATTCCAAAACCAGGAAGAGATGCCACAAGAGAAGAAAACTACCGGCCTATTTCCCTGATGAACTTAGATGCAAAGATCCTGAAAAAAATCCTCCCAAACCAAATCAAACCACACATCAAAAGCATTATCCATCTTGATCAAGTGGGATTCATCCCAGGAACCCTGTGGTGGTTCAACATATGAAAATCTGTCAAAGTAATACACTATATAAACAAGCTTAAGCACAAAAACCACATGATCATTTCAATAGATGCATAAAAGTCTTTGACAAGATACAACATCACTTCATGATCAAAACATTGGAGAGAATTGGCATGATTGGTTCATATCTTAACATAATAAAGGCAATATACAAAGCTCCTAAGGCCCAAATAATACTTAATGGAGAGAGACTGCAGGAATTCCCATTAAGATCAGCAACAAGACAGGGTTTTTCACTCTCACCTCTGCTCTTCAACATAGTACTGGAAGTCCTACCTCAAGCAGTAAGATAGGAGAAGGAAATAAGAGGGATAGAATTTGTAAAGGAAGAAGTTAAGTTAGCCCTATTCGCTGATGACATGATTTTATATGTAAGAGACCTGAGTGACTCTATCCCCAAACTCCTGAATGTGATTAACTCTAGAGCAAAGTAGCAGGATACAAAATCAATGCACAAAAATCAGTAACGTTTCTATATGCAAATGACAAAGATATAGAGAAAGAAATAAGGGACATGGTGCCATTTTCAATAGGAACAAAAAAAATAAAATACCTTGGCATAACATTAACCTAGGAAGTGAAAGATCTATACAACAAAAACATAAAAAAACAAAAAAGAAATTGAGGAGGGACTTGAGAAAATGGAAAGACCTCCCATACTCCTGGATTGGCAGAATTAACATCATGAAGATGGCAATCTTACCAAAGGCAATATACAGATTTAATGCAATTCCAATTAAAATCCCAACAGTGTTCTTCACAGAGATAGAAATAAATGATCTCTAATTTCATATTATAAGGCAGAAGGCCTCAAATATCCAAACATATCCTCAGCAAAATAAATACCTCTCAAGGCATTACCCTACCTGACCTAAACCTATATTATAAAGCCATAGTAATAAAAACAGCATGGCACTGGCATAAAAACAGGAGTATAGACCAATGGAATAGACTTGAGGACCCGGACTTTGGGTCAAGCAACTATAGCCACTTGATATTTAACAAAGGCCCTAACAATTTTGGCTAGAAAAAAGACAACATCTTCAACAAATGGTGCTGGACAAACTGGATAACCCTATACAAGCAATTAAAACTTGATCCACACATTTCACTATGCAATACACTCAAGTCCAAATGGATCAAAGACTGCAATATAAGACCATGAACTTGACTAATACTCGTAGACAATATAGGAAGTACTTTCCATGATACAGGAATGGAAAAAGGCTTCCTGAACAAAACCCCAGTAGCTCATGAACTTAAATAGTCACTCAACCAATGGGATCACATGAAGGTGAAGAGTTTCTTTACAGACAAGCCAATAGATTACCCACAGAATGGGAGAAAATATTTGCTGGTTATCCAACTGACAGAGGCCTAATAATCTCTAGAATCTACAAAGAACTCAAAAATCTAAACAGTGAAAAGTCAAACACCCCACTCACAAAATGGGGCAAAGAGCTGAACGGGCAGTTCACACAGGAGAAATACAAATGGCAAATACACACATAAGAAAATGTTCATTATCCCTAATCATCAGGGAATTGCAATTTCAAACAACTATGAGACTCCACCTTACCCCAGTAAGGATAGCAAACATCAAAAAATCAAATGAAAATGAATGCTGGCAAGGATGTGGAGAAGTAAGAACACTCATCCACTGTTGGTGGGAATGTGAGATGGTACAACTACTTTGGAAAGCAATATGGAGATTCCTGAGAAAGCTTGCTATAGAGAAACCAGCAGAACCAGTTATTCCATTGCTGGGCATCTACCCTAAAACCTTCAAACCACAGGCCAGAGAGATTTGCTCAACCGTGTTTGTAGTGGCTCAATTCATAATAGCTAAGAGCTGGAATCAACCCAGATGTCCATAACTAGAAGAATGGATAACTAAGATGTGGTATATCTACACCATGGAATGCTATACAGCAGTAAGAAAAAATGACACAATGAAATTTGAGGAAAAATGGTTGAATTTGGGATAGATCATTCTCGGTGTACTTACTCAATCACAGAAAAAAAAAAAAATCGCCACATAGTCTCACTCATCTACAGCACCTAACCTGAATCTACCCAAGATGCCTTGCATATCTAGCAAGCAGCTCCAGGACTAGATAATAAGATGCATGGGGAGGGAGTGGAGGTCAAGTGAGGGGGTGGGAGACACAAATCTAGACCCAAACAGCAATGGTACCATAAAATTCTACATCCTAAAAGGCAGACCAAAAGGCTGAACCTTCACCAGGCCCTTAGAGGGAACACCTGAGCCCCAAGACACTGGATAGTGTATGATGAAGACTGACCTTAATCTTCTACAACTTCTCTCTCTCTCTCTCTTTTCTCTCTAATTCTTTTATATTAGTTATCTTTTTCTTCCTTTTCTTAGTGGGCACTGACCTGTTATTCCCAGTACCAGCATGGGGCTATCATCCACAATGAGCTTTTGATCAGAGAGACCTACAAGTTTTCATAAAAGAAAGACAGATTTCTGTCAGAGTACTTGAAGACCCACCAAAGGTTAGTGGTAAGACCCCACTGCTGAAGACACCTTATTTGGTTGACAAGTAACATGGAATGGCATGGCTGGAAGCTCCAATAGAGTCAGTCCCCAGACAGTCAGTGCATCTAGTGCCAGAATGTGCTACATGAGCAACTGGGGCAAATGACCAATATCTGTCCAACCATCTCATGGTCTAACCTACTTAGCAGCAAGTAACCTGTCATGATGTTCATACAATTGCAATAGTGGTTCACAGTCATTGTTGGAAACCAACTACTCTTCATTTGGCTAACTGATCCCCTCAGTGGTACGGGACCCATAGCTGGATCTTGAAACTAGTCTGAAACATATCCAAACATAAGCCTCCTCTCCATTATCAAGCTACCACTAATCATGGGCTATAAGAGGGTCTATACCTATTAAATTCTCTATAAAAAGTAAGGGTTATCTCATTCTTCTGGTGCTAACTTACTGTCAGTTGGAGAATCTGCTTCTCTTTTTCAGATAGTTGTAGATCCTAAGGAGAGAGCCACCCCATCATACCTCAAAAGGGCCCCAGCTGAAACTAAGAATAATTGGTCAAACAAGCAAGGGTGCTGTTTTCTTGGTGAACTGGGTACCAGCACAAGGGAGAAGGAGATCAACACAGAGAAAAATCAGCTCCTACCAAATCAGATATCCAGAGACCCTGAGGACCCCAATACCTCATCACAGAAGCAGACCACAAATGAACCCAACATGGCTCAGGGAAATTTTGTGGAAGAGGGGGCAGAAAGAATGTAAGAGCCACATATTGGGTCATGATATGCAGAGATATTTATCCTATTCATAACTGTGGGCTAACTCCAGAATGCATGACACGTACACCTAAACAAGGAGGGGCCAAGGGGAGGGGGTAGGGCATGGATGAGCCTAACCATGGTACCAAAGTGATTGTATTCGCTGAGTACAAAACTAATTCATAAAAGCACAGTATGTGATTCCAGAGGTGAGTAGTCCGTGGAGGTCTGATGGCCTGCACCCCTGCCCAGCGCTCCCTCCCCTTCACCCCGCGGGCCTCCTTGGCGGGTGGTGGGCTGGTGGCGGCCGCTCTCACAGCCGTGTACCTGCCAGGTCTCCCGGCTTGGCGCTGCTCGTGTGGACATGGACATTGCTGGGACAGCCCCTCCCGCTGCTCTGTGGCGGCACCTGTCTGGTCGCCCCCGTGCTTCCTCCAGCCCCGTAGCTTCGGACCGGTTTCCAGCGCCTCTTCCTCCCAGTCCGGACAAGCAGCGTTGGGTTTATGTCTTTATTTGACAAAAACAAGCTGTTGCCCAGGAATTGGTACGTATATTGTGGAGACATAGCATACATGCAAGAAGCTTGCAGCCTCAGCGGCAAAAAATTTTTCATGTCAGAGACAGAGAACTCTTGCAGTCGTTTATGTCATCCCTTCTTCTCCAGACAGAAGACACCAAAAAGTTGCAATCAAAGATCTCCTCATCTTATTGATAAGGTCACTAATAAGCCAAAATGTCTGTCAACATCACCGCAGCGTGTCAGACCAGTTCTATCATTACAAGTTGCCCCATCTGATTGCCAAGGTTGAGGGCAAAGGTAATGGAATCAAGACAGTTACAGTCAACGTGGTTGAAGTTGCAAAGGCGCTTAATCGGCCTCCAACATATCCCACCAAATATTTTGGTTGTGAGCTGGGAGCACAGACCCAGTATGATGTTAAGAATGACCGTTACATTGTCAATGGATCTCATGAGGCGAATAAGCTGCAAGACATTTTTGATGGGTTATTTAAAAAAATTGTCCTCTGTCCCGAGTGTGAGAATCCTGAAACCGATCTGCATGTCAATACAAAGAAGCAAACAATAGGTAATTCTTGTAAAGCTTGTGGCTATCGAGGCATGCTTGACACACATCATAAACTCTGTACATTCATGCTCAAAAACCCACCTGAGAACAGTGACAGTGGTACTGGAAAGAAAGAGAAAGAAAAGAAAAATAGAAAGGGTAAAGACAAGGAAAATGGTTCTGTATCCAGCAGTGAGACACCACCACCACCATCACCAAATGAAATCAGTCCTCCTCCACATGCTGTGGAAGAAGAGGAAGATGATGATTGGGGAGAAGATACAACTGAGGAAGCCCAGAGGCGCAGAATGGATGACATCAGTGACCATGCAAAAGTTCTGACCCTCAGTAATGATTTGGAAAGAACTGTGGAAGAGCATGTCGATATCCTGTTTGATTTTGTTAAGAAAAAGAAAGAAGAGGGCATCATTGACTCATCTGGTGAAGAAATTGTTACTGAAGCAGAAAGACTAGACGTAAAAGCCACGGGCCCTGTTGTGCTGACGGAAGTTCTCTTTAATGAGATTAGAGATCAAATTAAGAAATACAGGCGCCATTTCCTAAGATTTGTCACAACAACAAAAAGGCTCAGCGGTATCTTCTTCATGGTTTGGAGTGTGTGGTAGCAATATATCAAGCTCAGCTCATCTCCAAGATTCCACATATCTTGAAGTAGATGTATGATGCAGACCTTTTAGAGGAAGAGCTCATCATCAGCTGGTCAAAAAAGGTCTCTAAAAAATATGTCTCAAAAGAACTTGCCAAAGAGATTCATGTCAAAGCAGAGCCATTTGTAAAATGGTTGAAGGAAGCAGAGGAAGAATGTTCTGGTGGTGAGGAAGAAGATGAAGATGAAAACACTGAGGTGGTGTATTCAGAGACCGCCAGTGTACCGAAAGTTGAAACTGTAAAGTCTGAAAACAAGGATGATGACATTGATATTGATGCCATTTAAAAGGATGGATGCCACCTAGCTTAACAGTGTAAAGCTGCAAATTTTTCTCCATTTTCAATCAGAAGTGCAACATGTATGTGCAAAAGCTAAAATAGCGTAACATCATGCTACACTTGATACAAAAAAGCTATTACTATGAGAGGTCTGTAATTAAGCTCAGTGAAACATCTAGGGAGTCCATCCATTCATATCCATGAACAGATGTATTTGCTTGTTTCTAGCATGTTTCTTTTGGAAAAACTAGTGATGGACACATTTGGATCACAGTTATACAATTCTAAAAATAAAGATTTGATTTTGGGCTCTGAATGCCTTACCCTAAACTAACTGGCTCCTTTAACAGATGTACCATCTAACCTGGTAAGGTCCTGGGATTGGAGCCTGTTAGATTTTTGTTAGTGCTGAGGCTATACAGAGGTCTTCAGCAGAATGTAGACACAAACTTAATTATAATGACCTTTTCAGCTACTAAGAAATTAATAGTACTTTCAAAGTTTATCTTTAGTCCCTTGAAATTGGTAAATGGTAATTCTTTTGTCATACTGAGGTAGACTAATGATCTATGTCAGTGCGACATCTTCCTGAGAAGAAATGACCTGAGTGTCCTATAATCTTAAGAGCAAATTTTGAAAGTTGGAGTTGTGGTTTCTCAGTTTGTGTACATTTGCCCTGAATTGTGGTCTTTGGAGTCATGTGCATTGAACGTCGGATGAGCCAGGGAAATTATTACATTAACAACTCTGTATTTTATGTGTATGTAGTGGTTGCTTTGTACAGAGAGAAAAGCTTTGAGGTGAAATAGTAAGCTATGATTTCATTTGGGAGGAACAGGAAAAGGTGCACTTAATCTCTAAAACTGAGCGTAGTTTTACATCTTTTACCCTTAAGTTATAATTTCAAGTTGTTTCAACATACTGTATCTTGTATTTGGTGTTCTCTCCCTCATCCCTTGATATTATGGTTTATTCCTTAATACCTTTCACACCTGGACACATAGGTTGTGCTTTAAATTTTGGTTGCTATCTTACCAAAATAATTGTTACTATGTTTCAAGTTTGATTTTTCCCTCCTTCATTGTCTTATTTAAAGAGAAAGTTAAAATCATACTTCTGAGTCAGAGCCTGTATTTTGGTATAAGACTTGGAATATTTTTTGGTTCACATTTTATATACCAAGGCACCTGAGAAGTCTGGATGATGGCCATAAGTGCACTAACTAGGGCCTCACCAGCCCTTCCAGGGCCTTGGATTTGGACATACACAAGTGAACTCTACCCATTAGCTGATGTAAACTCACTTAATCTGGGTTCTTCACTGTTTGAAAAATTGTCTTCAACACAGACTTGGCATATATGTACATACCTTTCCACACAAGTACATTCTGAGTTTTGAGAACCCATGTGGTTAATTGTGTGGAGCACTACTAGCTCATGTCATTCACATCTTAACCTTTGTTGTCCATCTCACAGGTTATAAAAGTTCATAAAAAATGTATGTAAAAAAATTTGGCATTGAAATTATACAAACATGTGATAAAAATAAAACCTTGATGAAAGTCTGAAAAAAAATAGTATCTGGATTCTGTCCTCTGAAACATACAGAGTGTCTGAATGGGATTGAATTCTATTGGTAAGACACCCCAGGTAGTAACTGCAGCATCCCTCACCTAAACCATCAACTGGATTTGAGTCTGGTGAGGTTGTGGGTAGGATAGCCTGTCTATTTTCACCAGAGCCATCTTGTTTACATTTGGATGAGACTTGTTTTCCTTCCACAACTGCAGCAGTTGTGAGTTGTCAGCTGCAGCACTCTTAGTTTGCATTCTTTCTTTTTGTTTCATTGTCTACCTTTGTGAAATTCTGAAGCTCTTACCTCTTTTTCTCTTTAGAACAGAGTTTCTTCTTAGAAAATTGTTCTGCTTCACTGGGTCACATGCAGATAAGTTATAGGTCATCCTTTTACCTAGAAGTCCATCTCCCTCCTATCCCTCTCTAGAAAGAGAGAGAGAGGAAGAGAGAGAGAGAGAGAGAGAGAGAGAAGGAGAGGGAGAGAGAGAATTTTTTTTTTTGGGGGGGGGGATTCCAAGGTAAGGTCTCTCTCTAGCTCAGGCTGACCTGGCATTCACTGTGTACTCTCAGGCTGGTCTCAAACTCACAACAATCCTCCTACCTCTGCCTCCCAAGTGCTGAGATTAAAGGCATGGGCCACCATGCCCAGTCCAAAAAATATAATTTTTAAGGAAAACATAAGTTAATACAACCATCCACAGAATGGGCAGATCTCTAGAGCTGGTCAGTATTTTTGCACTTACTTTGTAGTTGCTGGGACAAAATGGTTGTCCAGAAACATCATATTATGGAAGAAAAGGGTTTATTTCAATTTATAGTTTGGAGAAAAAATATGTATCATGGCTGGAAAAGCCTGGCACAAGCAGACAGCTAGCATCACATCTTCACAACAGTATAGGGGAACAGTAAGCTTCGGCGCACCAAACAGCTTTGGACTATAACACCCCAAGTCCCCCCCAGTAACACAACTCCTCCATCCAGAAATCCTCCACCTCTTAAATGCTCCATAAACTTGCTGAACAGGGTGACCAATTGTTAATTGAGCATTAAAACACTTTAGTCTATTGGGGCATATTTTATATTCAAACTTCCCTGGGTATCATCAAAGAAAAAGTATTTATCAAAAGCTAAAAACTAAAAAAGGACTATTTCCCAGAGTAATCCACTAATAGACAAGACTAGTAGTCACCCTTGTCAGATATATGAAGCACAGAATCAGAGTAAATGCCTGAAACTAAAGATAAATTAAACCCCTTTTCCCTAAACATTAATTCTATGACAAAGTTTAATTCCTGTGTTTGGTACATAGATTGAATTTAACATTAGAGTGAAATGAAATTCATGTTGAGATGGTCCTCCCTTTATCTGTAAAGTATAAGTAATATACCTTCATCTTTTCACTTCAGTGAAATATTTGATGGCTTCTCTTTGGCATATGCAAATTGCCAATTTCACTAGTTTTGTACTTTAGGGTCATTAGCAAGTACTTTGAACACACTCTTCAACATTACCAAGTCACTTCAGAAACAAAAATGGCAGCTAAGGTTCTGTAGGTAGGTAGCCTGTATGTGGGGATACAATGGACAAAGAGAAAATTCATTTCCTGTGCATGAAGAACTGAGGTAGCATGCAGTTTTGTCATACTACATGGAGCCAAACATATTTAAAACTCACGAATTATGTATTTCTATAATTTCCCACTTAATATTTTTAGACAATGGTTACTTTAGGTAACTTCAACTTCAGAAAGCACAGTTGCAAATATGGAAGTATCACCATGATTCTGAAGCTATGTAAAACTCCTCTGATTTTTGGTAGAAAAAAATAAAAAATAGTCCAAAGCTGACAAAAGAGAGTTTCTGATTCTTTTATGAAGATGTCAAAATATTAATCTAAAATAGATAAACAAGATATACTCCATCTATTGTATTGCCCCTACCTAAAATAACCAGAACTCCAGACTGATTTCACTCACAAATACTAGGTTAGAAAATTAGGTAGCATAGGTTTCAGCCTTAGCCAGAGATTTGTTAATCAAGACTTCTAGATCAATTAAGATTTATTGAGTAAGTCTTATTGGAATACCATGGGCACAATTATTCTGCTGTCTCTGAAACTGACTGATTGCTAAGAACATATACAATAGCTTTTAAATACCACTTGATAATATCTCATGTTTATCCTTTCATGGTTTTGGAATGTCTGATCTGCACAGGTAACTTCTGGATATGACATCTTATATTATTGCTTTTCTGCAGTCAATGGCTTCATGGTGACTAGCTGGTTTTCCAGGTCTGCTTGCAAAGAATCCAAGGGCACTAGGGAGATTGCTCAGTGGTTAAAGGTGCTTGCTTGCCAAGAGTCCCAGGCCTGCTCTATTTCTTGGTCTTCTGTGCATTTTATCTTGAAAGTTTATGTCATGGTTATTTTTTGGTTGTTTTAGAAAGCAAACAAATGTATTCCACACCAAAAATAAATATTTACATAAACATTAAGTATTTAATTTCAGATAACTTATTTAATCAATTAAGGATATAATCATCACTTGTGCAAGCAATGCATAGTATGTTGTTCTGCATTTTAACCAACAAATTGAAACAAAGCACCAATATCATATGAAAAAACAACAACCTGTTCAAATTTGTAGGATAAACATTTTAAACTGCTGACTAGTTAGTGATCAAATCCAGACTAGCATGTGTTAGACATACACAGAGAGAATATTTTTTCTTCTGTCTCCTCTCTTATTGTCATCAATTAATTTTGTTAGTTTATTTTTCTGTAGGCCTATTAGGCAACCATTTCCTGGAATTTTCTTAAAAGTATGCTCTCATAAAAGGCTTAAAACAGGCTTTTAGGATAAACTGGATATTTGGATTCTTTCTGAGGATAAGAGACATTGGTTTACCTTATCAATGGAAGTAAATGATTATCCTGATTTAGAGAAAAGTGAGACAGCATTGTACCTTCTCTTAGTGAAAGTTGTGGGAAAACTGAAATAAGTGCTGAAGGAAGGTAGTAGAAGTAAGGTAATTCTTTTAGGGTCTTGCCTGCACAAACACACACAGGCCAAGATAAGGTGTGAAGCAAGGCATTGGGAAAGCACCTAATTAAAGGAAGTCTGCCAGGAGGGAGCAGGAGGGACACTGTGGCTTTAGAGGGAAGGAGTGGCAAGTTCAAACTTAGAGGAATTCATATACCTGAGGTCTGGAACAGTCAAACCAGCTTGAGGCTATCTATCACCATGGCAGTTAGTGGCTGCAGGGGCTGTTTGAACCCGAGATTCCTGGAGAGAGTACAATACCAGCGTGGCAACATCACAGAGCTTCTGACCCTGAGATCCCGTAAGTAGATGTTCATAAAGCAAGGATCAAGGGGTTTGGTTTCCCTGGGCACATAGCTCTGTTGGTGAGCAGACATTCATTAGAGAGATAAGGCTTAGAGTTTGAGAGATAGGTCTTAAGTATTAGCCAGAGTCTATCTGAGTCATCCTAAAGAAAAACAGCAGGCCCCCACCACAGCAGAGAGGGCTCAGAGTAGGCACAGCTGTGGCTGCCATAGAAGGCTTGCACCAAGGATATGATGTTATTATAAATGATAGTGTCATCAGGCAAAGCAAAGTTTCCTAGCTGGGATAAACAAAATTTATTTCCATCTATCCTTTGGATTATTATTTATTTTTAGCTGATTTGTGTTGTTTCTTTTCTTGTATCTGTAAGGAATTTGTATGCAAATTTAAGTTAAGTTTTGGAAATCTTTAGAACTAGGGAGGTTGCTAAATATGACTTGTACTAATTATCCAAAACACTACTGGAGGAGAAATGGACTCTCATGTAGACTTTTCTAGCTGTCTTAGATTCATTTAACTACTGAATTGCAATGAATGAGTGACTATAATGGTGATTTATTATAAAAAGTTATGTTTCTTATGCAATATATAATCATTTTGCTAAAATGATTCAATTTGTTTAATAGATTTTTACACAATTACCTTTTCTAAGCATCAACAAAACAACCAATGTTAGAGAGTTTATCCAAGTAGGAATGTGATTCCTCTACTTTTTACTATGTGGAAGAAAAGCTTATGGATATCACTTATTCAGAATTCTGTGTACTGGAACATTCTGTATGTATTATACATTCAAACTATATAGAGTACCATGGTGTATATAATTATATAAGGATATAAAAACAGATTAAGTTTTGGATATATATAGCCAAAATATGTTTGTGGATATATATCTAAACAAATATATGTAAAGTTACATGTACACAGATACATATATATATATATATTTATTTAACATTAATTTTTTTAATATAATTTTTGGATATATGGAATATTAATGTATTTTTTAAGGCAGAGTCTTACTCTAGCCTAGACTGACCTGGAACTCAGTCTGTAATCTAGGCTGGCCTCATAATCAGAACAATCCTCCTATCTCAGCCTCCCAAGTGCTAGGATTAAAGATGTGTGCCACAGTGCTTTGATATCTATTTTCCAATGCTAAAGCAAAATACCAGACTGTTTGCTCTTTAAAGGAAAATAACTTATTTTATTTTGTTATTTTTTTTTATTTGCAAGCATAGAGATTTAAAAGAAACAGGCAGAGAGTATGGGCATACCAGGGCCTGCAGTCACTGCAAACAAACTCCAGATGCATGTGCCACTTTGTGCATCTGGCTTTACATGGAATACTAGGGAATTAAACTCAGGTCATTAGGCTTTTCAGGCAAACACCTTAACCACTGAACAACCTCTCTAGCCTTAAATAAGATCTATTTATTTTGCAGCATTGTGGATGCTCACCTTACCCTCCCCTCATGCATTGCATTACAGCAAATGGCCTTATGGTGGAAGCATGAATAATAAGAAGAGGTCACATGGTGTTCCAGAGATCCAGAATGATATTCAGGGCTCTGTACAGCCGTACTCAAGTAACAGATAACCAAGATTGAAGCTCACTATTACTACATGATTTTCATCACAGGAATTTCTTTTTATTAGGCTCTGCCGCTTAAAGGTTCTACCACTGATTAACATTGCAGCACTGAAAACTAAATTCCCAAAACTTGAATCTTTAGGGTACAAATTCAAACCATAATACATGTTTAGTCTATACTCCTTTGGATCTACTAAATCTTAGATAATTTGTCTCTTCTGGTCAAATGTCTTTTGGAAAGTGGATGTCATGTTAAGTAGATCTTACTGGGAAGGATGAGAAACTATGAAGTTTCCTAGCATAGCCTTTGGAAAGTGGCTGCCTTGACAATTCAACCACATGTAGAGGCATGAGGCACTGTTGTTTCCTGGTACCACCTTTGGGATTAGAGGCTCGACCTTTCTTCCTTCACCACAATAAAACTCTTAGTTCTATGGGCCACTCCATGTATGATTACAGATACTTGGTTTTTCTTAGAAATATTTTTGTATAGATGGATGAGAAAGAGAGAATAGGATGAATAAAATCATTTCTTATGAAACTGGAAAAGTCTATGACAGTGGTACAGAGATTACAGTTTTCTAAGTGTGATAAACTAAGAAATTTGTAAGATGATATCATTCTCCACAGCACAATGTTTGAGAAGATGCTGATTTTGCTCTTATCATTGTATTTTCTGACCAAGAATATCTCAATTAATGTAATAGAAACTACTTGGGAAGTATGAGGCTGGTATATTGTAGCAGAGAGCTTCATATCACCGAGATGAACTTCCAAACAAGGCATAGTTAAGGAAGGATGGATATTTATTGAAACTTACAAATCCAGAGGAACTTCCGTAATGGCAGAACAATCTGGCCTGCTTCCACAGGTCCAAACAGTGGAATAAAGAAAAAGTAAAAGAGAGAGAGAGAGAGAGAGAACAAGCCAAAAGTCAAACCACACACAAGCACACTTAGGAATTCCAGGTGGAACTCAGGCACTTTGCATATCTTGATGTTGAAAATTCAAATCCACCACCACACCTTAGAGTTGGACCCTCAGATCAGCTCACTGACACCTCCTCCACCCAGGTGTCTGGAAATCCAAGAGTATTAATAAACTACTGAATCTATTGAGGATATTTATTAAAACTACCACATAGTACTCACATATGTTATGCAAGAGTACACACACACACCCCCACACACACAAACGCACACATGAATTTTTTTGATGTATGTTTTCACTGACTTATCAAATTGTTTCATTTACTTTGTAATTCTACTTGTCTTACACTTACAGGTTTTTGATTGATCTTTAGACAATTTTTTCACTTTTTGTAGTACAAGAGATCAAACCTAGGTCATTAAGTCTACCATTGAGGCATATTCCATACCATATTTCTTAGTCTTTGAAATAATAGTGCTTTGCATATAGTGTACAGATTAGGTATGCACATCAAATTATGTACATATGATCAATAATATGTATTATGTAATAGATATGAAAGTAGCAAGTCAGACATATAATAAGCTTTTAAGGAAATTGTAATACTTCTTGGTTAGGATGAGATAAAATAATCTATTCCCTCCCTATGTCCCTTCTTGAAATTAGAACAAAAAAAGACTTGGACATAGCAAAGTAAGCAAAAACTGGAGGAATGAAAACATCATGTTTATTGAGTGTTCTTTTTGCCTCCTGTAATCTCACAGGCAATACTAGAGAAGAGTATACTTTATAATTACCCAAAGAAACACAGAAAAATCATAAGAGAGCTGTTTTTCTTTTCTCGTAAGAGAATTTAAAAGTACGCACACTAGACAAGCAATCTAACACCGAACTCTACTCACAGCCTTTTCCAATCCATGTTAGTGGAAAACCAGTCCTCTCCCTACAGCTGGTGTCACTAGGGCTCAACATGGGGGCTCAAAATATTCATCACTCCATTGGCAACAATTAATTGTGCTCCAATTAATCCATGAGAGTATTCTTAGTAGGTTCTAGCAAGTAATGAACTTTGAGTCTATAAGTCAGAAATATGACAGAATAAAGGAGACAATATCATTTAGAAAGAATCATGTCCTCTGCTCCTATTGCCAACACAAAAAGTAAACCAAAGTAGTAGTAGTTGGTATCGTTTTATTTCCTAGAGTAATATAGTAGATATCAGCAGAGAACTTATCTTTTCACCCACACAATGGCACAGTTTTGAAGTCTGCTTTCTCAGGTGGGCATGATGGGAAGGTGAATAACCATTTCTACCTAGAGTGTGAAATAGAACTAAACTGGTCTCTCCATGGTGTCAAAAGAAGGCTAAAATGCAATTAAGTGACATAGTGATATTTCAGTGATAAATTTGGCAAATTTATAGAGAACATTATGAGAAACTGCAAAATTGGGAAAAATTGAAAGCATTTTATCTAAAATCAGAAATGAAATTAAGGTACCAACTCTTGCTGTTATTAATAAATATAGTTCTTTAAATCTTAGCTAGAGGAATGTGACAAGATAAACTAATAAAAAAATAAATGGTATAGGAAGAATATATAATTAGATTTATAAGAGACCATAAAAATCCTAAAAGAAAATGCATCAATCTTCTTAGACCTTTTTTTAAATGAAAACTGTGGCAAGATACAAAATCAGGATAAAAACATATTAGCCTTCCTATCTACAAATAATTAACACATTGAGAGTGAAATCATTAAAGTTATTCCATTCATAAGAGCTTCAAATATTTTAGGAATAATCCTAACCAAGGAAGATAGAAACCTCTAGCATAAAACTTTTAAGAGCTGAAGATAGAAATTGAAGATGGAAAGAACTCCTAGGCATCTGAAATGGTAAAATTAAAGCCATCTATGGATTCAATGTGATCTTCATCAAAATTGCAGTTACAGTCTTCACAGTAATAGGAAAAAATAATCCTAAAATTCAAAATGAATCACAAAAGACCCTAATTAGCCAAACCTGAACCAAAAGAACAATGTTTAATGTAACGTTCAAAACTCAGATTGTTAGAAATCATTTAGGGAAAACACCTTAAAATATAGGCATGGGGGATGGAGAGATGGCTTAGCCGTTAAGGAATTTGCTTGCAAAAGGCAAAGGACCCAGGTTCGATTCCCCAGGACCCATATTAGCCAGATGCACAAGGGGGTGAATGCATCTGGAGTTGGTTTGCAGACGCTGGAGTTCTTGGCACACCCATTCTCTCACTCTTTCTCTCACTCTTTCTCTGTCAAATAAATAAATGAAAATTAAATATATTTTTTAAAGATGTAGGCCTGGGCAAATTGCTCTCTGTAAAGAACTTCAGTATCACAGACAGAGTGAATTAAATGTTTGTGTCTTTATAGAATTCATACATTGGTGTGGTAACTCCCAAGACAATGGTATTGAAAGGTGGCACCTATTTAAATGACATTAGGTTACTGTCCTTAAGCCCCTTTTACAAAAAAACCTAACTTTTACTGCATGAACATAGAGCAGAAGGTGGCATCTATGAACTAGAAGTCAAGATTTTCTCACACTCTGAATTTTTTGCCACCTTGATCTTGAACTTCACAATCTGTGTTGGAAGCGTACACGTACATCCTTTTTATCTTATAATATCTCTCTACAATAAACATCACATCCCATTTTGCAAGTAAGCAAATTGGGGCTCCAGAAGTATTAATAGATTAATAAATTAGTTAAGAAATGATAAATTAGCCTGCTGATTCTGTTCACTTTGGTGATATGTAAATTTTTGACATGGATAATGTGCTAATGGTATGTTATGATTTTAAAAGCCAGATAAGTAACATAAAAATTCAGTAATGATTAATATTATTTATTTTTATCATTATTTTTTGCTCCTTTCTTTTTTTCTTTATTAAGTAGTTTTGTATTCAGAAAATACAGTCAGTTTGGTACCATTATTAGGCTAATCCGTGACACACCCCCTCCCCTTGGCCCCTCCTTGTTGAGATATATGGGTCATGCACTGTGGTGTTAGCCCACAGTTATAGGTAAGATAAATGTCTCTGTGTATCATGATCCAAGATGTGGCTCTGACATTCTTTCCGCCCCCTGTTCCGCAAAATTTCCCTGAGCCATGTTGGGTTCATTTTTGGTCTCCTTCAGTGATGAGGTGTTGGGGGCCTCTGAGGCTCTGGCTCTCTGATTTGGTAGGAGTTGATTTTCTCCCTTCTGCTGGTATCCAGTTCATCAGGAAAACAGCCCCCTTGCTTGTTTCGCCAATTTTTCTTAGTTTCAGCCTGGGCTATTTTTAGGTATGATGGGCTGGCTCCCCCCTTAGGATCTACATCCATCTGAAAAAGAGAAGCAGATTCTCCAATGGAGAGTAAGTTAGCACCAGGACAAAAGAGATAACCCTTACTTTTTTATAGAGAATTTAATAGGTGAAGGCCTTCTTGTAGCCCATGATTGATGGTAGCTTGATATTAGAGAGTGGGCTTATGTTTGGATATGGTTCTGACTTGTTTCCCAGCTCCAGCTATGGGTCTCATACCAGTGAGGAGATCAGTTAGCTAAATTAAGAGCAGTTGGTTCCCCACCATGGCTGTGTACCACTATTGCACTTGTGTGGGCATCACAACAAGTTATTTGCTGCTAAGTAGGTTACAACATGAGTTGCTTGGACACATATTGGTCATTTTCCCCCAGTCACCCATGCAGCACATTCTTGCACTAGACGTGCTGACTGTCTGGGGACTGACTCTCTTCCAACTTCCAGCCATGCTATTCTATTTTGCATGTCAACCATATAAGGTGTCTTCAGCACTAGGGGCTTACCACTAATCTTTGGTGGGTCATCAAGTACTCAGACAGAAATCTGTCTGTCTTTTAGGAAACCTTGTAGGTCTCTCTGCTCAAAAGCTCATAGTGGATGATAGCCCCATGCTGGTACTGGGAGTTGCAGGTCATGCCCACTAAGAAAATGAGGAAAAAGATAACTAATATACAAGAGTTAGAGAGAAGAGAGAGAGAGGGGTAGAGGAGGAGGGAGAGGGAGATGGAGGGAGGGAAGACATAGAAGATTAAGGTTAGTCTTGATCCTACCCTCTCCAGTGTCTTGTGGTTCAGGTGTTCCCTGTAAGGGCCTCGTGAAGGATCAGCCATTTGGTCTGTCTTTTAGTAAGTAGAATGTTATGGTACCATTGCTGTTTGGGTCTAGATTTGTGTTTCCCACCCCTTTGATGCCCTCCCCTCCTTCCCCTTCCATCCTAGTGTCTAGTCCACAAGATGCTTGCTGGATATGTAAGGTATCTTGGGTAGATTCAGGTTAGGTGCTGTAGATGAGTGAGACTATGTGGCGATTTTTTTTTTCTGTGATTAGGTAAGTTCACTGGGAATGATCTGTTCCAGGTTCAACCATTTTTCCTCATATTTAATTGTGTCATTTTTTCTTACTGCTGTATAGAATTCCATTGTGTAGAGATACCACATCTTAGTTATCCATTCTTCTAGTGATGAACATCTGGGTTGATTCCAGCTCTTAGCTATTACGAATTGAGCTGCTACCAACATGGCTGAGCAAATCTCTCTGGCCTGTGGTTTGAAGGTTTTATGGTAGATGCCCAGTAAGGGAATAACTGGGTCTGTTGGTATCTCTATACTCAGCTTTTTCAGAAGTCTCAATATTGCTTTCCAAAGTGGTTGTACCATCCTACATTCCCAACAAAAGAGGATGAGTGTTCCTACTTCTCCACATCCTCGCCAGCATTTAATTTTATTTGATTTTTTGATATTTGCTAACCTTATTGGGATAAGACGGAATTCTTAGTTGTTTTAAGTTGCATTTCTCTGATGATTAGGGATGATGAATATTTTCTTAAGTGTATGTTTGCCATTTGTATTTCTTCCTCTGTGAACTGCCTGTTCTGCTCTTTGCCCCATTTTGTGAGTGGCGTGTTTGACTTCTTACTGTTCAGATTTCTGAGTTCTTTGTAGATTCTAGAGATTAGGCATCTATCAGTTGGATAACCAGCAAATATTTTCTCCCATTCTGCGGGTAATCTATTGGCTTTGCTTATTGCATGTTTGTCTGTAAAGAAACTCTTCAGCTTCATGTGATCCCATTGGTTGAGTGATGGTTTAAGATCGTGAGCTACTGAGGTTTTGTTCAGGAAGTATTTTTCCATTCCTATATCATGGAAAGTACTTCCAATTTTTTTTTTTCCAGTAGTAATCTAGTTCCTGGTCTTATATTGAGGTCTTTGATCCATTTGGACTTGAGTGTAGTGCATGGTGAAATGTGTGGATCAAGTTTCATTTTCATGCATATGGTTATCCAGTTTGTCCAGCACCATTTGTTGAAGATGCTGTCTTTTTTCCAGCCTATATTGTTCGGGCCTTTGTCGAATATCAAGTAGCTATAGTTGCTTGACCCATAGTCTGGGCCCTCAAGTCTATTCCTGTTATTTATACTCCTATTTTTATGCCAGTACCATCCTGTTTTTATTACTATGGCATTGTAATATACCTTCAGATCAGGTATGGTGATTTCTCCAGAGGTAATTCTTTTGCTGAGGATATGTTTGGATATGTGAGGCCTTCTACCTTTCCATATGAAATTTGAGATCATTTTTTCTATCTCTGTGAAGAACACTGTTGGGATTTTAATTGGAATTGCATTAAATATGTATATTGCTTTTGGTAGGATTGTCGTCTTCACAATGTTAATTCTGCCTATCCAGGAACATGGGAGGTCTTTCCATTTTCTCAAGTCATCCTCAATTTCCTTTGTGAGTGTTTTTATGTTTTCATTGTATAGATCTTTCACTTCCTTGGTTAATGTTATTCCAAGGTATTTTATTTTATTTTTTTGTTGCTATTGAAAATGGGACTATGTCCCTTATTTTTTTCTCTGTATCTTTGTCCTTTGCATATAGGAAGGCCACTGATTTTGGTGCATTGATTTTGTATCCTGCTACTTTGCTATAGGAGTTAATCACCTTCAGGAGTTTTGGGATGGAGTCTCTTGGGACTTTTACATATACAATCATATCATCAGTGAATAAAGCTAACTTAACTTCTTCCTTTCCAAATTTTATCCCTTTTATTTCCTTTTCCTGTCTTATTGCTTGAGCTTGGACTTCCAATACTATATTGAAAAGCAGAGGTGAGAGTGGACAACCCTGTCTTGTTTCTGATCTTAATGGGAATTCCTCCAGTTCCTCTCCATTAACAATTACTTGAGCCTTAGGAAGTTTGTATACTGCTTTTATTATGTTAAGATATGAACCAATCATGCTAATTCTCTCCAATGTTTTGATCATGAAGGGATGTTGTATCTTGTCCAAGGCCTTTTCTGCATCTATCGAAATGATCATGTGGTTTTTGTGTTTAACCTTCTTTATGTGGTGTATTACATTGACAGATTTCCATATGTTGAGCCACCCCTGTGTTCCTGGGATGAATCCCACTTGGTCAAGATGGATAATGCTTTTGATGTGTTGTGGGATTCAATCTGTGAGGATTTTCTTCAGGATCTTTGCATCAAAATTCATCAGGGAAATAGGCCTGTAGTTTTCTTCTCTTGTGGCATCTCTGCCTGGTTTTGGAATGAGGGTGATAATAACTTCTTAAAAGGAGTTGGGTAGCTTTCCCTGTTCACCAATTGTGTGGCTCAGTTTGAAGAAGATTGGTTTGAGTTCTGCCATGAATGTTTGATAGAATTCAGCTGAGAAGCCATCTGGTCCTGGACTCTTCTTTTTTGGAAGGTTTTTTATTACTTTTTCAATCTCCATGAGTGTGATGGGTTGATTGAGGTGATTAATCTGCTCTGTATTTACCTTTGGTAGATGGTATGCATCCAGGAATTTATCCATCTCCTCCACATTATCCAGTTTTGTGCAGTAGAGGTTTCTGAAATTAGTCCTGATGATTCTCCCAATTTCACTTATCTGTTGTGATCTCTCCTTTTTCATTTTGAATTTTGTTAATTTGGAGCTTCTTCTTTTTTTTGCTTGATCAGATTGTCCAAGTGTTTGTCAATCTTGTTTATTTTTTCAAAAAACTAGCTCTTTGTTTTGTCAATTGTCTTAATTGTTTCTTTGGTTTCCATTTCATTGATTTCTGCTCTGATATTAATTATTTATTTCCTTCTGGAGCTCTTTGGGTTGGATTTTTCTTGTTTTTCCAGTGCCTTTAGGTGGATGGGTAGGTTATTGGTTTGGGATCTCTCTGTCTTTTTTATGAAGGCATTGAGTGCTATGAATTTTCCACTGTGTACTGCCTTCATTGTGTCCCATAAGTTTTGTTATGATGTGTTCTCATTGTCATTCAGTTCCAGAAATTTTGCAATTTCATTTTTTATTTTATCCACTATCCATTTATTGTTTAAAAGTGTGCTGTTCAGTTTACAGTTACCGTTGTAATTCTTGGTGGGTCTTTTGTTGTTGATTTATACCAATATAGAATTGTGATCTGATTTCATGCAGGGAATTATGTCAATCTTCCTAAATATGTGGAGGCAGTCTTTGTGATCCAGTATATGGTCTATTTTAGAGAATGTTCCATGGGCTGCTGAGAAGAATGTGCAGTCTGTGGATTTGGGATGGAAAGTTCTGCAGATGTCCGTTAGGCCTAAATGATCTATGGTTTTGTTGACCTCTCTTACTTCCCTGTTGAGTTTCTGTTTGGATGATCTGTCTATTACTGATAATGGTGTATTAAAGTCCCCAGCTATGATGGTGTTGGTGGTTAATTCTGTTTTATTGTCAGGTAGGTTTTGTTTTATGAACTGTGGTGTACCTGTGTTTGGTGCATACAGATTTATGATTGCAATATCCTCTTGATGGATCATTCCCTTGATAAGTAGGAAGTGGCCTTCTTTGTCTTTTTTGATTATTTTTGGTTTGAAGTCTATTTTATCTGATATTAATATAGCTACACCTGCTTGTCCCTTATTCCCATATGCTGGGAATATTGTTTTCCACCCTTTCACCCTGAGGAGGTGTCTGTCTTTAGTGGTGATGTGGGTTTCTTGAAGACAACAGATTGAGGGGTCTAATTTTTTGATCTATTCTGTTAGCTTGTGTCTCTTGATGGGTGAATTAAGGCCATTAATATTTAGGGTAATGACTGTGACATTTGATTTGATCCCTGCCATATTGTGATGTAAATGTGGGTTGGTGTTTTCATGGACTTTGATGTTTTTTGTGCCTACTCTGAGTTTGGTTGTTGTGATCTGCTTCTTGTAGGAAATTGAGTTTGATTATTTGTTTCTTCTCTGTGGAGAATTTCCTGAAATACTCTCTGTAGGTTTGCTTTTGCGTTCATATAATTGCAAAGCTGAATTTTGTCATGGGATGTTTTTCATTCACCATCTATTATGAGGGATACTTTTGCTGGGTAGAGTTGTTTGGGTTGGAAGCCATAGGTTCTTAGACTTTGCAGTGTTTCATTCCAGGCCCTTCTAGCTTTCAGGGTTTCCATTGAGAAGTCTGAAGTAATTCTGATGGGGTTTCCTTTGAAAGTGGTGTACTGTTTTTCCCTAGCTTCTTTTAGTATTTTCTCTTTGGTGTCAATGTTTAGAGTCTTAATGACAATATGTTATGTTGGCTTCTTGTATCTTGATGGGCCTTTCTTTTAAGAGACTGGGGAAGTTTTCTTCAATTATTTTTTTCAATAAGTTCTCCATGCCTTTGGTCTGAATTTCTTCTCCTTCTGGTATTCCAATGATCCTGATATTAGGACATTTAAGTGTATCCCACAATTTCCTCATGGTCTGTTTACAGGAACTTTTGAACTTACTGAAATTTTTGGATTCTCGAACTGTTTCTTCCATCTTGTCTTCCAGATCAGAGTTTCTATCCTCCACATGTCTGACTCTATTCTTGAGAGCTTCTCAAGAGTTTTGGACTTGTTCAATTAAGTTTTCATTTTCTACTGCTTTTCCATGTATAATTTCCATTCCTCTGTCAAGCTCCCTTTTCACATCATTTTCTGATTTTCTTGATGCTTCTTGGAATTCATCCTTGCATTTCTTTGTGTCTTCATTTAGCATCACCAGCTGATTTTTAAGGTCTTCTTTTTTTTCACTCTCCCTCCAATCTCTACTCTCTTTGAATTCCTTCCAATTTCTTATGTATTTCCTCTAGTTTAGTGATGGCAGCATCCACATGATTATCAGTCCTTTGTTGCTTTCCTGCTTGTTCTACCAGTAGTTTGGTCAGGGTTGCATTGCTCATACCTTCAATTTGGTGTTCTGATCCTAATGGTTCTTCTATGTTTTGGGTAGATGTATTCAATGTAGGACTGGATGATCTAACTGGATTTTCTTGCATTTGATTTTTCATGTTATTTCTTTTGCGCTGTGTTCTGCCCATGACAGTGTATGGCAACATAGGTGGGCGTATCAGCCTGGGCTCAAGCACAATGGGAATCTGAGGCAGCCGGGGGCAGTTGCCAAGCATCGTGGGCTTTGGCTCTCAGTTGCTAAAGCCGCCTATCTACTGCCTGCCAGGGGCACCAAAGTTGCCTGTATTCTCAAGCGGTAATGTGCCAAAGCTGCCTGCATTCGAGCTAGGAGTGACACTGAGGCACAAGGCACTGAAGCAGCCAGAACTCTGGCTGGGAACTCTGGGTGCCAAAAGTAGTCTGCACTCCCCCACCACAGCACAATGGCGGCCGGCCCGTGGCAGACAGGTAGAGGATGGCACCTGAGCTGGTGCAAGCAAGAGACACAGTCTGAGCTTGTGTGGCAGTTGCAGTGGGACTGGGCTCACTCAGTAAGTGGGCGAGTGGACGAGTGTGCAGAGCAGTCTAAGCTTCCACACTCAGGGATTGATAGGCGCAGGGCAGCAGCAGCTGTGGGGCCTTCGGCAGCAGTGGCGCTGTGGACATGGCGGTTATTTGGGGGGAGGGGTGGGCTACCCGCCCACTAGGGGATCTACGATTCCGTTTCTCCTGCCTCTGTGCCCTCCCACTAACAATCTGTTGTCAATTTCTCTCCCCTAAAAGCCCCCAGTGAACCCTTAATATCTTTCCTTTCTTTCCCCTGGAGTTGCAGCACAGTTAGGTGGTCACCATCTTGGCCGGAAGTCTGATTAATATTATTGATGTTGACCACCATATACCCTAAGAATAAATAAAACAGAAAAATTCAACATAGAAAGGGCATCACTTTTGAGCCTTTAAAGCAGCTTGGCTATTCATTTTTGAATTTGGTTGTAATGGACATTTATGTTACTTGTTATACCTATCATTGATTTTACTAAGTCTGAATTAAAGTATATCTTTGTTGTGACAGAATTCATTGTGTTCTTAAAATAAAGCACTATTAATTACAATTAATACAATGACCCACCTCACTCACTCAGCTCCCAGTTACTGAAAGCTATAAGTAACTCATTGCTTCTTTGCATAAGATTCCAAATTAGTGAGGCTATCAGACTTTTTAATCCATTCTTTATGATCATGGTCTTCAAAATGGAAAGAGTCAGTATTATTTAATTTCATGGTGTCACTATCATTGCCATTCGAATCCTTAGTTCAATCCAGCATGTATTTATTAAGCCTTGCCATATGCCAGGAACATAGTTAGTGGCACTGAATCAAAAACAAACAAGATCATTCTGGTATCAAGGAAATAATCACCTAATCCTACTACATTTCTTAGAGTTACTATTCAGAAGGAATTCTCAATAGTTGATAATGATGGACATAGCTTCTAATGATAGGACTGGAAAAATTCTGATTTTTTTGACAGTTCTTTTTTATAGAATAAATAGCTGGGTATTCTGTCTAGTGCCCTTTGTTAAATGAAATTTTAGGAGAATTATTTTTTTGCTGCCTTCCTTATGGTACTTGGTGTTCATTAAATGTATTCTAGTATGTCTTGATTGTAGCTTAGATCTTGATGTTTCTGGCTGTAGTCTAGCATCATCTAGTGTCCCATGAAGCTCTACCTTCTGGTTGTTGTTTTGCCCAGTTTCACTGGTTCTGCTTGGTGATGCATAGCATCTACTACTTATAGAATTCTGCTCCCTTTTCCCAGGATTCTTTAAATTACACTATATAATTGAACATGTTTCCACTTCACTTCTATTTATCTCCTATTCAACACCTCTATCACAATATAGTCAAACTAGTTAGTAGTAGCTAACAATATTGTCTTCTGTTGTTTATTTTTTAAATATGTTAATTGTATATATATAGTGACATCCTTCACTATGCTTAATTGCCTTTTCTGGATGCAGAAAAAGAAAAATAATCCATCTGAAAGAGAGGAGATAAGGGAGAGAAAGAGGAAGGAATAGAAGCGAGAGGAGTAAGAGGGAGAGAGAGAGGGATAATTTGTTTTTAATTGTAATTTTTTTTATTTTACTTGCAACAAATATAAGTGAACTTACTTTGAAATTTCAAATCACAATGGTAATATTTAAGAAATCACTTCATTGTGAGGTGACTTCAAGGCAGTGTCTTGATTACTGATTTATAATAATTATAATATCAATATCATAATATGCCTTAGAATTATAGTAAGATAAAATCATAATTTTAATTTAAGTGTCAATACTAACAAATTATTTACCCAGAATACAATTCTATTGTCAGAGAAATGCCAGTATATATAATAGTGATGAAATAAGGACCATTTTTGTGAAATACTTTTTAACCTATTTTTATTTAAAATGTGCCTAATATTGTATTATAAAAAAGTATAACTGCTCATGAATTAAATACCATATATTTAAATAATTATTGAGATAAAGAATATGCTGGTTATAAAAAGAAGTGTGTACATGCCTTGTTTTTATGCTTTATAACTTCTTGATCCTGTAAGATGTATAAACAGCATATGTGAAACTACCCCAGGCTCAGGTAATTGGTTTCAGTTTGATATTCCTCAATTTGTACATTTACATTAGCTGTACTACCAGAAAGACATGCTTGTTTATTTTTTTCTAAGTGAGTCTATAATAATGTTTAGAGACTATAATGAACAGAATATATCTGGTCTCATGCACATTAATTTCTCATTTTAACTGGGATCTTAAATGTAGTACAAACATCGATGAAAGGGTATGAAAGAGGAGGAAGAAGCTGAAATATCTAGTCAGTGGCATCTTTGTCTGGAGAAGCTGTTCCTCAATCTGAAAAGATAGAAAAAAAGCTCATAGTCATTGCCTTGGATATTTCAGGGACCCAGGAGAACCATAGAGTGGAACTGTTCATGAAAAGTACATTCTGAACAGAAGAATTGACTACACTCAAAAATCTGAGAAAGCAGGAAAACACTCACTCAGAAGTCATATGGCAATTGAAAACGAAAGCAGGCTCACAATAAATGGCACATTTTTCTTGAGTATTGATAATTATTTATTTTATTTAAATTTTTAATACACCTCTCTGTCATTTTTCTCTAAATTCAATATGTACTTAATTATTGCTAACAGAAATGCCATCAGCTTTAATTTAAAGATTGAAAGTGTAATAAAGCTATCTTTATCAAATTAAGCCTATAAATGACTTGATAAATTTGTTAAAATTGTAAGTGTAAATCTTTTCATATTCATCTTTATATTTCATAGAGAAGGGAAAAGCAAGTTGTTTCCTAGGAAGAGAAATGACTTGGCTGACAGGTGTAATAAGCAACATCTATACACTTCAATTCATTAAGCATTTCCTATGTAGAAAGAAGCCAGCATAGAATGCGTGCTGGATGGTTGCATCTAGGATGGCTAACTAGGAGAGGGCCCTTGTCTCCAGGGAACACATATCCTGGTGGAGGTTCATGAGGAGCACCAAGATGATGCACACTTCCTGGCTATGTGGTTCCTTGCTCAGCCTGTATCCTTAAAAAAAGTATGCAAGTTTTAATGTTCAACAAAAGTTTTGAAAAATTAACAAGAAATTAAATTTGAAATCTGTCTAATTAGTATTGTATTTCTATATCCAAGACTTTTCTGAATCTAAATTTTAAAGCATATGTGTTCATAAAACTTTAATGATGTAATCTAGGTTAGACTTTTCAAATTCATATTGTTTCAAAAGGTATCACTTCCTCTGAGTATGAGTACTTGTAGACTCTGCTCAGAGCTGACACTTAAAGAACTGGCCACTGAGAGTTCAGGAACTTTAAGTTTTCTATAGATAAACATATTAACAAAACTACCTAACTCCTATGTTAGGGAAGACTTGTAAAATTTATCTTTGATCTATGTAAAAATCTCTTAATAATATCAATACAAAGTTATCATCAAATCTGGTTTACAGTTTAGCAATTTCTTAGGGAAAGTTCATTTGGGCTTGAAAAGGCCTGATTCATACCTTTGATTAAAATGACTAAAATAATGGTACTGGGCAAGCTATATTGTCCATAAGAAGATATTACATGCCACTGACTAAGTTTCATGCACCTGAGAAAATATATTAATATAAATAATTGTTGTGTTAAATTATAACTAAACATGTCTGCAGGTTTTAAGCTGTCTGAAGTAATTTTATGTTCTCAATGAATAATGTTTAACATTTGAACCAAAAAACAGTTCAGCAGGAATAATTAAAGGCTTAAGTTAAATACATAGACAGTCATTTAAATTTAGATCTGCAATAACATTTACTGTTATTCTCCAAGGCTTTGACTGCTTGACAGAAACAAAGTACTCTGGGATTAATTTCAAGAAATGGTGCCAACTGTGCCGCAATTTGCTGTAATTAAGACATGAAAGAACACTAAATATTCAGATTAAAAGAAGCATGATGGAGCATGATAGAGAGTCAAGGTGTGGCAGGGAGCCAAAAAAAAAAAAAAAAAAAGATCAGGAATACTATATTGATGGATATGTAAACAGAACCAGCAAAGTGTAGTGAGATTTCCTTTAAAGAATCACATTCATTTATCATTTACTCTTTGGTTATATTTCATGTCTTTTTTTTACTCAAATTCAAGGCTGGATACCATGTGCTAGACAGAGAGCAAAGCTGAAAAAGAGTATGACAAACATTGTATTCTCATAAAGCTAATGAGTTTAAGTAGTGTGGAGAACTCATTAGGAGGGTGTCATAATTATCTTTAGGGTGGAGGGGTTGGTTTCCTCTTGAGTCATACTAATGTAATTTCTATATAGCCAAATGAAAGAGCTACATAGGTGTTAACTGAAAGAGATTAAATACACATTTTGTATTCATTAGATTCTTCTTTATAGTTTAAAGAGACAGGATTCATTTTGATCCAACTAGTCTCTCTTTTCATTCTCTCAGAATTAGGGGAAATTTTTTATTTTTACTTTGAATCTTCGTGTATTGATTAACCCTATATTTGGGTTAATGGGGCTAAGTCCAGAATGCATGACCCATATACCTCAACAAGGAGGGTCCATGGGGAGGGGGCAGGACATGGATGAGCCTAACAATGGTACCAAATTGACTGTATTCGCTGAGTACAAAACTGATTAATAAAAAAAAATAATAATAATCAAAAAAAGATTTTAATCTTAGGGAAGATGTGGATATTTGACACACTTGCTAATGAGGGGATGTATAATCTCCAGTAGCCTATTGCTCAAAATAGTAGGATGCATTATAAGAAGTTCAGCATAAAAGGCACTATTAGAATGCATCTTTCTCTCTTCAAGGGCAGTATGCAAATGCCTGGGCTGTCTAAGAAAGAATCTAGACTCCAGCAGGCACAGAGAGCCATCAAAGCCCAAGAGGGTTAGGGGAAGCACCTTGACAGTGCTGCTAGGAGACTGGAAGCAAATACCTAGTATGTGGTGGCAGGGAGAGGGGAGGGGGGAATAAAACATCTGGAAACAGCTGTTACCAGATAGACTGCAGAGTCTGAATGGAGC